>CM076579.1:1065945952-1066299231 GCA_034641835.2 Pinus albicaulis
ACAACTTGCATAGTGTTACCCTATACACATCCACACACAATAACCACAATAATTATGAGAACACATACACAAAAGACAACCCATACATAGAATTAAACCTTCAAAATATATATGCATAAATAAAACAAATATAATATAAATTAGGTACACAACCTTGTGAGGGACCCTTCCCATAGGTAGCACCAAGTTAAGTTTCTATCAGAGAGATGAGAGATCACAATTGAACCATGCATCGAACCAAGCTTATATTAACTAGAAAAAATTACAATAAGCCTACTAGTGAATGGAACATACACACAATCTCATAGAGTTTGAAACAAGAGTATGATCATAATCTTATTATCGCGTAGCCAACTAGACTATCAAACTAATGTATAGTTCTATGTATACAAGTATTACATTTAGATATTCCTGCGAAAGTCCAATTTACAATGATAAGGTTTAATCCCCTTGTTCTAGGATTGGGGCTTCTCAAAGTAACCGAATTACCAAACAAAATATCTTCTCAGTAACCTTCGTCGTGTTGATCACAAGTCCAATGAGATCAACTAGATCTTGGGTATATGCTAGTCCACAACCAAAATAGGGCTTACTTATGGATCCACCATGAGTCTGCACATAATGGAACCAGCAATCCTTTAAATCTACCTCGGGGTTCCTCGAAGGAGTCTAAGTGCATGCCAAGGAGAAAGATACCATGGTTACGTGTGTTCCTCTAAAAACCATGAGTCAAATTCTTGCGAGGATGGCCACAGAGACGGTAAACAATGACCTTGTGGTTTCCTTGTATCAGAATGATGTTGTTAGTACCATAGTTAAAATAAATTTTTTTCATTAGTGACTCAATCTAAAAACCCCACCTAAATCTGATTAAAAACATAGGATTTCAATGGATTAAGAAAATATTACCTCATCACACTAATTATGGGTGCTTAAGGTTAAAATCATGGGATTTAGAGACAAAATAAATCTAATAGCTAAGGGAATAGTATAGGAAAAAGGGTAGTTGAATATGAAAACGTTGGGCACCAAATATCACCCACGTTGATCCTCTTGGATTCCCTCATGCAAGACACACACAAAACTTGAAAAATCAAACTTTGTCAAAAATTTTGTCACCCTGCAGCTTGTTTGGGAGAGCCCTGCAACAATAATAAGGATGTTGAGGCCTCCTTCAGTTCTGGTCACTCTTTTTATATGCCTTCTCTAAGATGTGGATGGAATAGAGTCTAAGAGCCTATCCTATAACCTCTTGTTTTCCAACTGTAACTCCCTAATTTCCTCCTCAAAATTATTACTTTGATCCCTTAGCTAGTCATTCTCTTTTTTCATGTACTTGTTAAGAACTATAAGCTCCATAATCTCCTCTTTTAATTTATTAATATTCTTATTTCTTATTTATAGATTATCGATGAATGGATCAATTATAGTACGTTGAAACATGGACTCATCAGGTATAGGGTCAGGTGCAACGTGATCAATGTGATCACTAAAGTCTAGTTGAGAAAGATAATCATGTTTGGATTCTCATCTAGCAGGTCAAGAAAGATCTTCAATGAAGTTCAAGGTTTCAATTTTTTCTTATTCTTCACTCTAAAAAGATCTTCCAAAGTCCTTTCATCGTCAGTTTTAATGCAAATTAAGGTTTTCCTAGTCATTTGAGGTGTGAGAAATATTGGTGGCTTTGTGGCTTTCGATCATCTTTTTTCTTGGACATATTTCAAGTAACATGACAAGTAGGTGACTTGGGCACTATGGCATTTCCCTTTGATGCATTTCCTTTCCTTGTTCTTGGATTGCGATGAGGAGGGTTAGTAGTCTCAGCTCTAGTATGAGATAGACTATCACCATGATTATGATTATTAGGCCCCTGTTTTGGACATTGATCTACTACATTTTCTTGTGGTTGCACTAAAAAATTTTATTCAGTAAAAAATTTATCCTAGGTGTCACTTAGGTCTTTGATCTCTTCCATAATGAACATTTTAATGAGCCCATGGTGGTGTAAGCTTGTGAGAGGGAACTCTTTATTTCTTCTCACTTTGCTCACCATATTTCCTAGACTTTTCCATAAGTAATATGCCCCTGTTGATTTTTTTTCTTCTAGGGCTTGTTTTGTTGTTCAGGTCATGTATATTTCTAGGATATTTGAGCATTCCATTGTGAATTATAAGATGGAAAGAATTGCGAGGAAGGATATCGTGCTATACCTTGCATATGTATTTTCCACAACCTCTATGGTGCCACTGAAAAGGATGGTTCAACCACCTCACGGCTTCCCTTGTAAATAGCTTTAAGTCTTAGAAGTGAAGGGTAGTTCTATGTACTATGATCCTATGCACAATTAGCACAAATTTGGATGTTATTCAATGGGAATTCTCTCAAAGGATTTCCTTTCCTACATTGTGAAAAAAAATAGCTAAAGATAAAATTTCTTCTTCTTCCTTCTTTTTAAGTTCCAAGGTATCAAACTGCGATCTAAGAGTACCAAGGATTCCAATCTTAAAATTCTCTAACAAAATTCCTATTTCATCCCTTGTTACTCCTCCTACAACAAATTTAGTTATCCAAATGTCGGGCATTACCAACGCACTAAGAGAAACCAGTGGTTTCTTGATAACGACCAACTAAAGTTATAGTTCCATTAAATAGAATTTCCATGGGGTAGGACCTCCTCACGGAATATAAGGTTTTCATGAGGTTGATATTGAGCCACCATCCAAGCATAGACACCTTCATTCAAGTTAATATTTTTTGTGTATAAAGTCTCAAATTTAGTATCTTCTGTTGCACTAATATTGATCTAAGGATTCTTTCCACATTCAATTTTGTAAGTACAACTGAAAACTTCTGATCAAGAATTTTTTTACTTTCAAATATTTGACCATAGGATCTTCGACTATCAACTTATATCCCCGGAGAAGGGGCCCATATGGGAATTGCAAACGACTTTTAGGGACTATTTTTATAGCACTCATGACATACAATTGGAAGCTATAAAAATATTTGAACACATTTTCTCAGCTCGTGTTGATGTGGACATCTCAAACTATATTTAGGGGATTCAATCTTTCCCTCACATGTTTGATGAGGCCTCAAATGGAAATCTGGGCAGACCTATAATTTTGGAGGAAATTTCTATGGTCCTAATGTCCTTCAAAAAGGACAAGTGCCTTAGACCTAACGGATGGAATGTTGAATTGTTCACCCAATTTTTTGATATTATGGGGGATGATATCCTACATATGGTAGAATAATCTTTCATTTACAGATAGGTATCTGTTGCACTCAATTCCACTTTCATTTCCCTCATTCCTAAGACCTCCCATCTGTATTATTTTGCTGACTTATGCTCTATTTATCTCTACAACGCCTCATATAAACTCATTTCTAAGATCATTTCCATCAGGTTAAATGATACTCTATCTGATTTCATTTCTCTAGAACAATTCATCTTCCTCTCAAAGTGATAGATTTAAGATGTTTTTGATATTGCACAGGAATTCCTTCATACCATACACACCAGAAAATGAGAGGCATTGGTCATGAAATTGAATCTTCACAAGTTGTATGGCAGTGTGGATTGGTCCTTTTTAAGAATGATTCTCACAAATTTTGTCCTCTCTATGGAAATTTTTTTTTGGATCATGGCATGTATTACTTCATTATATTATGTAGTTTTGTTCAATGATGCTCCTTCAATTTTATTGTAGGTTGGTTTAGGGCTTCGACAAGGGTTCTCCCTCTCCCCTCTTCTTTTTATTCTTGTCATGGATGATATTAGCTACAAAATTGCAGAGGCTCGTAGGGGTGGTTTCTTTTAAGGAATTCAGGTATCTAAATGGATCTATGTCTCACACCTCTTTTTGGTAGATGATGTCCTCACTTTTGGTTAGGATTCTTGGTCACAATGGAACTTTCTACATTCCATCTTCACTAGCTATGGTGTTTCTTTGGGCTTATGCCCCAATGGTAACAAGTATATTTTGATCTTTTCATCTGGTGATGCCGATGAGATTTCCAAAATTTCCAGTCTAAAATGATGCTTTTGTGTCCAATATTAAGGAGGGTTTCATATATCTAGGTTTCCAGCTTAAATCCAATAACTACAAGACCATAGACTGGAATTGGCTCCTTGAAAAATTCCAGAATTTTGTATCCTCTTGGTCACATCGATGGCTATCTTTGTGTGGAATATACACACCCATTCAGGTTGTTCTCTAACAAATATCAATCTATTGGATGCATCTCTTCATGATTCCTTCGAAGATCATCCATTAGATTAAGACTGACATTGAACATTTATTATGGTTATGTGCTAAGGGAAAATACAAATTTCACCTTTCCTTTTTTGGAGTCCATCACCATTGATAAGCAGTTTGGGGATTGGGGTTTGCTGAATTTGAAAATTTTTGGATGGGTGCTCCTAACCAAAATTTTATGGAGGGTATTTTTTAGCTTAGGGTTCTAGCGGGAAATTATTTTTGATAAGTATCTCAACCACATGTCCCTGGTCGAACGATATAGAAAGGGAGGTTCAGATAACAAAAGGGGATCATAGATATGGAACAGTGCCAGGAAGGTAAGTAAGTGGCTATTGAAAAATCTACAGTGGTCATTCAATAAAGGGGAAAAAATCTTGCTTGCCATTGATTATATTCAGGGGATCAGTTGTAATCACGCTCTCCCATAAAGTGTCATTAATATCTTGCATGCAAAGGGAATTTTCTTCTTGGATCAAGCTTATAGACGGAACTCTATTTCTTTTCCATACCCAATATGGAAGGATGAAAATGAGATCGGTCTCCCAAGTATGAATGTGCTCCACTAGAACCACTTTCTTGTTGATCTTTAGATGGTAGGCTTTTTTTTTAAGTCAGATGGTGATACTTTATCTTGGAAAGTCTCCCTTTGTTCTGATACTGTCTTGGTATATGATATTTACAATCATATTTCTAGTCACTCTAATCATCTGTTAATACAAATTTGGTATCAAAAAGCATGACAATGACATATCCCTTTGAAAATTATTATTTTTAGCTGGCTATCTTGGAGAAATCACATACTACATGGGATAAACTTGGCAAGAGGGGTATTTCAGGACCTGGATGGTGTTCCTTTTGTAAATAATCACAGGAAAATGCCACACATATTTTTTTACAATTCCCCTTTGTTATCATTGTTTAGATGCAGATATTAGACTAGCTTAATCTCCCTCCATGATGGTATTTCATTTCGCTCATAACATGATTTTAGTGGTGCTTTCATAAGAAAGGGAGGTATAAATTAATTCCATTATTCATTACATGGGAGGTTTGGAAGGCAGGGAACTTGATGATTTTTTAGGGGAAGCTAATAAAAATTTCAAAAATATGTACAAATATCCTTGGTTGGTTGGATTTAGTTCAACAACTGAACCAAACAATCAAAGTTCCAAGGAGATTGGGGAACCCTCCTCTGATAGTGTATTCGGCTGGGTTTTTTGATGGTGCATCCCAATCTAACTTGTGCGGTTATGGGGCAGTGGTTATGCTTAGTTCGCAAAGGCATATTCATTATTTCTAGTTTGTAGGGTAAGGCACAAACTTTAATTTGTAGATTATGGCTCTATGGGCCAAGTTATACTTAGTCCAAATAGAATCGACTAGACATAATTTTAGTATATTGTGACTCAAAGAATATCATTGATGGGGTATCTGGGATGTCAAATTTCTCACCCCCTCATTGGAAAATTGGCAGTCTAGGATTCAGTTGTTGTTTCAATCCCTTGCTACAATCTCCTTTAGGCATGTATTCAGGGGACAAAATGAGGTAGCAGATGCAATGTCAAAGAAAGGACTTTGGGTGTCCCCTAGTTTTTTTCACTTTTGTTCCAGAGTGGATTCTATGATTTCTGCCTATTTCTAGGAAGTACTTGTCATATCTATTTTGATCTTTCATTTAGGATATATATGTGTAAAACAATCAATTTTATTTTATATTTTTTGACATTTTTAGGTGCTTTCATCTAGAAGAAGGGCTTATGGCCATTATTATCTTTTTCAAGCCATAATAATGTTGGAAAATTTCATTGTAATAGCTCTTAGTTTCTAAATTGTGCCAATTCTCTGGGAAGTTATTAGACCTCTCATGAGATTATATGTACTGGATTTTTCTTAATAGAAATCCCAAATGTTTTTTCTTACTAAAAAAAGGTGCCAAAATCTTGGTCGAACTTGGAGTTCAATTTCTAAGTCTCATTCCATCTTATCATTTGCATAATCTCATTAATATGTACTTCAAATATATGACTTGGCATGTCAAGCATCAAAATCATGAGGTTTATACATGTAATGTCGACCTTTATTTTTTTAAGATAAGAACATGAAATCCAAAACGACATAATTGCAATTAAAAATAAAACCCATAAAACAAGTATACACTAGCTCTAATATTAAACACAACCAAACGCAATCACTAAATATTGTAAAAAAAAATTAAATTAAATTAAAATCTCATAGCACTTCCCACATGTTTACCTTTGGCGGAAATTCCGACACTTTTGTCGTATTGTCGGAAATTTCCCCAAATTTTATCAATTTTTCAAATCCCACCACCAACCGTCGCTCTACCGACATTTTGGGACATCGTCGCTTTTGCGACGTTTATGAATGTCGTCAGAAATGCAACGTTCTAAACGATTCGACGTTTTAAACCTTGAACTTTGGTTAATATATATAATGTGTTAATATATATAATATAACTTTGGAACTTTGTTTTTTTAAACCTTGGAACTTTGGGTTAATATATATAATGTGTGGAATTATATATAATATATAACTTTGGAACTTTGTTTTTTAAACCTTGGAACTTTGGGTTAATATATATAATGTGTTAATATATATAATATAACTTTGGAATTTTGTTTTTTTAAACCTTGGAACTTTGGGTTAATAATATATAATATAATGTGTGGAATTATATAATAATTAGGTTTGGATTAAATACGAATATATATATATTATTTTTATTAGAAAATATTATATAAATTTTATTATATAAATAATTTAAAAAATTATTTTATTTAAAAATTATTTTTTAAATAACGTCGGAAATGCGACGCTTCTAAAATATGCATCGGTATTGCGATGGTTTGGAGAAAACGTCGCAATATCGGCGTTTTTCTCCAAACAGTCGCAATATCGACGCATATTTTAGAAGCGTCGCATTTCTAACGTGTCTAAAATATGTGTCGGTAGCCAAACAAAGTTATATGGGAGGTTTCTCAATACTCATGTTCACACATCGTCAAAACAATTATTTACCTTGAGTTTCTACTCTCTCCTCAAAGTTATATGGGAGGTAAATAATACTTGTGTCTACACTCAAGGTAAATAATTTTTAAAGTTATATGGGAGGTTTCTCAATACTCGTGTCTAAACCTTAGGAACTCAATTATTCCAAAAATAATTTTATTTACATTTGGTGGAAATTAACTCTTAACCTTTCAATTAATTTTCGTCAAAGGAGTGCCTTTGATCTTTCATTGAATGCATCTGCCGCCTTCTTGCATCTCGCTGGAAAACCAAAACACCTCGCATTCTTGCCTCTCGCCAGAAAAACAGAACACCTCGCCTTCCCCTGTAGCCAAAGGTTCCCCGCGGCACGCTCTCCTTCCCCGATAGCCAAACCTTACTCTTACTGCAGGCCCTTCCTCCATCAGCAGGCAAAATGGTAAGATCTCAACTTTGTTGTGAAGTTTCCTTCAGTCCAGTGAAGTTAATAGAAGAATCAGGGTTTGGTAGCAATTGTTTAGTAACATATTCATTGAATCAAGCAGTAGAAAACTTTAGGTTCGATTCCCTAAAAAATACATGAATTTCTATTTCAGATTAGGTCGTATGAACAAACTTTAGGTTCGATGCCCTAACAAGTCTCCAAACACAGTCTAAGGATGTTCAAAAGGAGCATAACTAAGTCCTCAATTTCTTCGTTGATCTGAGAAAGGGATCATCATGAATTTATTGATTTTTTGTAGTGGATTCTTTGATGAGGACGAAATAATAGTACAATTAAAAACAAAGGGATCGGTATAGCTTCAAGAGGAGATTTATCAAAATGGATCCCAAACCGTAAAGAATAAAACAAAAGGCCAAACCCTGTAATAAATGATCCAAATGAATTCCTGAAATGAAACCCTAAAAGAATCCAAATTTTTTCCCAAAAACATATGCCAAAAAACAAGAATCCTTTAGCTCTTTCGCTAGTCAGGAGAGACATTCTATTTGTTTTTTTAGAGAGCTTCATATATGCTTGAATAATTTCCCTAAGAAGGGCCAAGTCCCTGCTTGTACAATGCACCACATACCTGATCTAACACTAAACCTTACAAGGGTCAAAGTTTAGAGTAATGGTCATAATAGATTGTTCGTTGAAGTTCTTTTAGGAGAATTAATTAATAGTATTTATATAGTTCTTCAAGGCTTGAGAGAGGGATTCATAAGGTTATTCGTTGGAGGATTTCTTACTAATTAATTTTTTTAATTTTAATTCCTTAGGACCTAAGAATTAGCCCTTGTAGAGAATATTGACATTTGACAAAGATCAAAACCCCTTGTAATACTTCCGATCTTTTATAAAATATCTTTACCACACCTAAGATGGAATAACACTTCTTCCTTGAGTTAAATAAGTGTTGGGCTATGGCAGGGTGCCACATCACCATGCATTGGGTTTTAGCCCATGATCTGGGGTTTTCAACTTCAAATGAGGATATCTCACAATCCATGAAGAACCACTCGGCATGCCACATGAAACTAGAAACATATCGACAAGGAGAATCTAATGGCAAGGATTTTCATGACAAATTCTAAATAATTTTTTTTAAACCACCTTAAGTTTCTACTCTCTCCTCGAAACCACATTGAAACTATGGGAGGTTTCTCAATACTCGTGTTCACACATCGTCCACTATCATAGGCCCCACTCACCCTCCTTGTTTCTATCCCATGAACAAATTTTTCTATAAACACTGATGTCCCAAGATCAAATTTTATCTTTCTCATCATCGTGATATTGTCCTAGATACTCAAATGGATTAGCATTGTTTTCAAAAAGAAAGAAATTAAGCCAAATATGCCAAATATGCTACCACAGGTTTGAGTGCACAATTTATGAGCCACAGGTTCAAGAATATGTCACAAGAAAAACTAGTTGCACAAGTCCGAGCTACTACAGGTGCATACTTTAGGATATTCGCTCAAAAATATGAGGAAACACACCATTATTAATAAAAAATTCATCCATTCAAGGACATAGGGACAATTTGAAACAAGGATCATATCACATGATATATTATTTTTATGATGCGAGGATGAAGGGGTCAACCTTTGATATTCCAATACTCAGAGAGTCCACAACATATATTATAGGAATTATTTCTATCATATTCATCTTAACAAGTTTCACTCAAGCTCAAAAAGAGTTTCCAGAGCATGGTTCTTTAAAATGTTGAATACTTATAACATGACTAAGGAATTGATACCATATTTTTAATGCATTGCCTTTGGTTATGTGGGAGTATCCACATATTCTTTGACATCAGGCTAAGTATTGTTAAAAATTAGACACCAAAAGTAGACCTAGATTTCAAGTGGTAACTCCTTCTTTCTTAACATGATCCTGTTTTTTTCATTTTGGAAAATTATGGACTCATTTTTTTTAAGGCATCAATGAATCAATGGTTAATACCTATACTTGATTAGCTACCCTTTCTTTTCCATAAATGACAATATATGAAAAATCTCCCCCTTTTTCCTTGATGGAAATACACTTGTTATATCTCCCTCTATCTATGTGTTTCTTCTTCTTCACTCCACCTTTGACATCAATGACAATGGATAAATTTCTCTGTTATCTACTACCCCTATTTTTATTTCTCTCTGACTATATATTCTCAACATGACCTCTCAGGTACTTCCCCTGTCTGCGTTGCAATAGAAATTATAGAAAATTTTCATGGTATTATATAATATAAATATATCCTTATGTGGATCAAAACATTTACACACTTCTTATGAAGCTTCAACAAGCTCTGTATTGGATCAACCTAAGACTACTGTTGTGGCCTCACTTCCAAATATAAAGGTAAAATTATGTTTTCTAATGAATAATTTGTTATTGCCTAAATATTTAGTATATGTGGTCATGAGACATGATGCTCTACAAGATTAATTTATGGTTGTCACTTGGTATAGGCCGAACCCTTCATAAAGTTGAAGTCAATATCAATCTGGAAGGAAGGCATTTTAATATCTGCTGCAAATAGTCCTCTGATATTGTCGTCATCTTTTTGTTCAGAAGTATGATTTAATTAGTGTTGCTACAAGATTTTTTTTTTTAAACCGATAGGCTTGGGCTCCTACACAATTCTTTGTAATATTGTGTCCACTTTTAATTTTCAATGTCATCTTGTTAATTTCCTCTATGATGCCACTCATAAGGTACCATTTTCTGTAGTGGTTCATCATTAAAAATTTGATTTATATTTGCAACTATATATTTGTAGTTAGGTACAAAGGAGCACCAAAAAGTCCCAATTATTTCACTACCAACACCATCGGCATAATTGGTGCATACACTGTCTTGTTCCTCTCTATTTGAGGACCTTATAGCAAGAAGAAGTTTTTACTCTTTCAAAATTCCCATTTTTAACAACAACACTGTCCAAAGTCATGTTATTGCTTAAGTGTCAACCAGTTGGGATCTAAAGAGCTTTCCTTTGTTGAACATAATGGGAATTGCACTGCAATTCGTCATCCTTTTGATTGAATACTGAAATATTTTCCTTTTTAGATACATATAGTGCTTGACATGTGCTTCCCCTAACTATATGCATGTTCTTCTTATGATTCCCTTAAATTGATCAATAACAAATATCGATGCCTTGATCATTCAAGACACATTCAACGTGTTCTTATTTTGGTGAAACCTGCTTCCTTCTCCAAACCTTTGTGACTCCTTTCCCGTGCTTGGTTGAAGATTCTTTAGGCTTTTTAGGGACCCACTTTAATTGACAATATCTTGCTAAATTTCCAACATTATGGCATTTGTAGCATTCAATTTTTTACATGAATGATGGGGCATAATTTCTCTAGGTGTGAAAATTGGAGTATCTCCCTACAATATTACTGAGTAAAAGATTGTAGTCCTCCTTGTTATACTCCCTGCAAACCTTTTCCATATGCCCAAAATTTGAACATGAGTGACAATAGCAAAAAGATATAGTTTGATACTTGGAAACTGAGGATTTCCTTAATGCTTCTATGAAACCGTTCTACCTTGAGGTTATTTGATTGTAATCCAATTGACTGTTATTATAATTGCACAAAAAAATATAGGCACTGCAAGCCAAGAGAAGCATCAGTGAGTAGCATAGGCATTTTCTCATTTCAATTAGGTAGCGTAAATTAATGGACAGTAGTTGGCAAGGAGACACCCTTAGAGTTGCTAGGTGTTAATAGGAAATGTGAGCAGATAGGTGGCAATTTGTAATGAAAAAAATCAAATCTTTAGACCCTGGCTTGGGGTCAGCTATTGAACTAGGAGAAAAGCTGCAAGGATAAAGAAGTGATTTAAGGAGAGAAAATAAGTCAATTTTTTTGGAATTTTGTTGGCAGGGAGGCATTACCAAATCATCCATAATACTGGAAAATTTTTCTAGTGGGGAGACATTGCCAAGTGACAAAAGTCATTGTTGGAGATGAAATAAAATCTAGGAGGCAACCACAATACTAGAAGATTTTAATATTATCATTAGAGGTAAGAGGTACACTCCAAGAGAAAGCCATAGTATTCTGTTGCAGTTAGTATTCACTAAAAGGTGATCCACTAGTGGGAGAGAATATTAGATTGTGAGTCCCTAACAATCACAAAGTCCAACACCAAATAGATATGAGTTTTAAACCTTATCTTTGATGAGGTGTTTTCATGATCCACTAATGAATTGTTAGTGAGATCTAGATCTAGAATGTTTCAATTGATGTACTATAAATTCAGATCATGAGATCAATACAAGAGTAAGAATATGGCATAAAGTCTTCTCCACCATTTTCTTGTTGTGTCTTGCTTGTGATTAATTATTAACACGGTACCAGAGCCTTGGCTAGCTGATTATGAGAAAAGCTATGTTTCCCCACCAATAAAATTGCAGATCTACATCCATGAATGTAATAGAGAAGGCACCAATGAAATGATCAGTGAATTGTTTTTGGGGTTGTCCACAGCATAAGATTAATTCCAACAGTGTGTACCCAGATCAAGATCAAGGCTTCTTGGAGGCATGCTATACAGCCGCTCTTTCGACGAAAGCCAAGTAATATTTGAGGTTTTCTACTAGATCCTTTCAGAATTTCGAGCTCTTTTTCTGTTTCTTGGTCAAGTTAAAGTCAATCCGAGACTTTTATGTTTCTGATTCTAAGTATCTTGAACGAAATTATGTTTTCATCTCTTTTTCTATTTCCAATCCTTTGTTTCAATGTTTATCTCTGTCATTCATCCTGAGAATCAAATAAAAGAGCTTTCTTACAAGCCAGATCTAGTTTTTGAAGTTCCAGGTACTTAATTCAATGAAAGTTGATCCGATTTGTGTTGTTGGGTTTTTCAAATCTGTGAAGCCTAATCAATATATAGTGAGGCTGATCATCAATATCTACATCTTACAAAATGCCAAAAACCTATCACAAGATTACCATGACACGTAGTATGGCCCTACGAAGGAAAACTGTTATCTTACCCGATCAATAGTTCTTATCTCAAGAACTACTTAGATATTGTTGAGGGATCTGTTCATGTATGAAACTGTTCTGGTCATTTTTCATTTTTTTTTTGTTTCGTTTCATTTTATGTTTACTCTCTTTTGATTTTTTATATTGTTACCCTTTTTCCCACATTCGATATGTCAATCCTTCGTTGATACATAAAAATGTTAGATATGTATTTTTTATAAACTTAACATAAGAACACCATTTCTTTTTACTCGCTACAACCTACCCAAAGGTGAAACAAGCTCAGAGGTATAACTATCACAGTTTTAACATTACTTGATTTTAAGCTTGAGTAATCCTGTCATAGTTCTAGTATAATCCTTTCATGAACCTGTCACTATAATGCGACATTTCATTTTTTAAAAATATTTGTAAACTTTTGTCGAAAGAGCGACGTTTCATAATCTGATATCTCCTGGTTTATGCAAGCTCCAAAACATAAAAGTGGACAGCAACAAAGAAGATGTTGCAATTTGCAAATGGAACATTGGACTTTGGCATTATACATGGGAACAACAAGGACTTCAGTTGTATGGTTGTTCATACTTAGAGGTAACTAGTGCACAGCATGATCTAACTTACCACCACTGGACCCAATTCAAGCTATGCAGCCAGCAATATCTCCCAATTTATGCAAGCTCAAAAAACATAACACTAGATAGCAACAAAGAGGGTACTACCATATATAAATGGGACATTGGACTTTGGATTTTATATGGGGAAATAAACAAGTCTCAGTTGTGGTTTGTTCAGTGTCAGATTGGACAGGATCCATGGATGAAAGGAAGTCTACAACAGGTTATGTGTTCAGTCTTACTTTTAATTATACTCAACCACTCCAGGGCCTTTTTAATGCACAAATTTTATGTATTAGAAAGGTAGATTTAGAAATTATTTCAGTTTTCATTTTGTGTTTTCAAGTTAGATATTGTTTTCAAGTTTTCAAATTTCTAATTTTATTGCAATGTGGCAGACTGATTAGGGCAATACAGGAACAACCGTGAGACAGGATGATCGTGGAAAGGGGCCAGCGGAAGAACATGTAAAGTGCCAGAATTTCTCTATCTTCAGGTATTTTAGTTATTTACATAATTGAAATAATATTAATTTTTTTCAAATATGCAGACACCTGGCCATGGTACGCCTGATGATTCCTTGTATGAGGAAGAGCTTTCTTCATCCCCATGTCCATTGCTATTGCTGTGAAAAAAGGCGCAAAAAGAAAAGTTGGAATTTGAGCATTTGCTAGACGTGCCTCAAACACCTAAAATAGAAGTGAGGATAACACAAATTATGACCCAACGAGAAACATATAAGGTAATAATAAAAAATCAAAAGGATATTTTTTTGTTTTGCATGAGATGAATTGTGATAGTTTGATTTTTAATTTTTACATTAACTAAACTAACAAAAAAAATCCTTTGTATGTAGTGTTATCTAACACCTGCTACACCCGGTGTTGGTGGTAGTGGGACACAAGAGCAAGAGATTTTCGAGTGACCCTCTCATACACCTTCTATGCCTTTAGGTGGCAGCCAAGAAATTCACCCTACCCAATAAGAAACCCAACCGACCGATGAACGTGTTGGCAGTGATGAGGCTGAAACGACCAACTATATTATTGCGTTTCGAGGAGCTACACGTGTCAGCTCCACGAGTACCATTGATGGCACGTTTTTGGTGAATGATGAAGGTGTCCCTATAAAGCACAAACAACTCCCAGGTAAGCTTTAATATTTTAACTATTTCATGTACTCTATCTAAACTATATTTTATCATGATTTTTATTTTTAAATTAATGATAATATCTTTTTTTTGTGTAGGAAACAATGAGTTCTACAAGTTTTTGAAGAGCAAGGCATTGATCATTTTTGGCCCAACCATACACATAAGGTGGAATTCCCAGAATTCCAACCTGAAAAAAGAACTTCTAGATTATCTAGAAGCCCTTTTTGGGGTGGGCACATTTGACAGAATAGCGGTGGCTCGGGTAGTTGGCAAATATTTGAAATATACTGGGGACACCTATAGGACGCAATTGCAATTTAACCATAGATACGAGCATTCTATCACAGTTCCATAGAGTGAGTGAAGAGCACTCATCCATGATGGAAAAGAGAAAAGGGCAAAGAAAGAAGGAAAAATGCTAACTGGACCCGCAAGGTAAATTACAACTTTAATTCAATAGCTTTAATTTTCTTATGTCTAAAATAAAGTGTGCTACGTCATATCTGACTTCAATCTTTTGATGATAGGTTGTCTAACACCTTGAAGGCAACCAAAGCTAGGATTGAAAAAAATGGCCATCACAAGCTAGGCCAGGGCGACTACTTGAAATCAGCTGCAAGAATTGTAAGTAGCTAAACATCTTATAATTAATTGTATTGCCTTCCAACGTTTTTGTAATCCCATCAAATAACATTAAAAATACACAATCATATGTAATGTAGGGTGATGAATTTGGAACAGAAACTACAAAGACAGATAAAAATATCGCTTCCATTCCGGCTATCAAGCCATAGTTTAACATCGTAGAAGCTTGGGACAGGTCCCAAGATCCAGAATGCCTGATAAGGTAAAACGTTAACCTTTCAATATGTTTGTTTTCGTCCATAAATTTAATGTCTAACAACTTTTTTTAAATTAGGGGAGCAGCACCGCCGACGAGCCAAATAACCTAGTTGTAGAGCAGTGCGTTGAGAGCGAAATATTGCGAGATGTACATGTTCCTCACGTGCAACCTGATCATTGTTGTGGGGACCAGGCCGACAATGCTACTATCAGTGAGGGTCATGATGGTAATTAATTTCCATTTATAATTTTTTCTAATTATACCTTGATGGTTGTCCTTATAACATTTTTTGTTTAAATGACAAAGAATGTTGTACTTGAGGATCTTACCACCAGAGAGGAAGACATGGCAACGGTCCCAATGGCGACAACTAGTGCACTAGGTAAATAATCTCATTGCAATTTTTTTTTATTAATATTACCGAACTAGTTCAATGATATTTAAAATCTGACAATTAAAATTTAATATTATCTGTTTTTGTAGGTGATGCCCCATCACTGCATGAGACCAGATGTCGTGACTATGCAACTAGGTCAGCTATGCGGGAAAGGCACGAAACAAGAGTAGAGCACGATGATGTTGATGATGTAGTTATGAGCTTTAGAAATAGGAAGAAGAAAAAGAAAATTTGATGATGTAAAATATTGTATTATTATAAGACAAATGTTACCATACTTGGAACGTTTTTTGCATTATATTAAAACTCACTTATCATACTATTTTTATGTCAAACACTTTCAATGTTTTCTTGCATAATTTTTGTTGCATTGTTTTTTATTAGTTATTGAATATTTTTTTTATGCTCGTGAAAGTAAAAAATGAAATATAGATTGGGTATTGGGGAATTCAGAGTGATGTGAGGGGATGGGGAGGGGCCATAAGAGCTTCCACCTTCATGTGGTTGACCCTGTTTAGTAGAGAATAATTTATTGGAGCGATTTAATCTTGGAGAAAACCTCCCTCGATCCAACGTAGCAACAAAAAAGTCACTGTTGACTTAGTTGCTACTCTTTCATATTGTGGGAGGCTTGTTCCAAGTTCATGCGACTCCAATAAATTCTTCTTGAAACGAAGAGGAGCTTATTCAGGTATGTTTGACATTTTCAACATATGTTCTAACATTATCATAAGAATGCATCTTAGAGTAAAACATACTACATTGATTAATTGTATTTATTGTATAGATAATTATGGATTTTGATTGACTTGGCAGCGCAGGTACAAATCCTCTTGCATCATGAGCAATACAACTTGTCAACCAGGGTCATGTCCAGGTTCATAATGTCACATTTTGTAAGTTCCTTTACAGTTCATAATTCAATATTAATCTTGTTCATGATTATTATCTAGGTTTTTTGTATGTGCTTTTTCATCTATTTGATTGTAAGCAACTCTGCATGTTTCTTGTTGTTCACTATGATTTCTCCATTTACCACTCCCAGGATGAATCTAACTTTATTTTCCAATTTTAGCAAATCAAGCTGAAGGTTGTCCAATTGGACTTTAAGCAGTTCCTTGGCCTTTGCATTTAGCTAGGGAATCAATAGGGAAGGAAATTGTGCCCTATCCCCTAGCGGAAGTGGCTTGAGAAGGGTCGGCAAAGTCTTTTCCCATCTCTGTAGCATAATGCCTCCAAGATACCAAAATTACCTTCTTTCTATGAGAAAGACAAGTTAATATGCACAAAAAATCCAACAAAATGGTTTGCAGTTTGTTTAAGAAAATAATATTGAAAGAAAGATAGGATATTAGTGCCTTTTCACTCAGCATATGGGTAATGACTAAGGTTTCCCACTTCTAACTCTAGAAGATCCACCTAGTACTTTTTACATTATTAATGAATTACATAGGTAAAGTTAAGAATTATAGTATGATTTAATAAATCCAAAAAATAAAAATTCGTATGGAACTTCTATTGTGTTTTTCAATATACGGTGGTGGTGGTGGTGAGGGGGTGTGGGGAGGGTGGTACGGGTTATTGGACATGTTGTTTCCAAGGCATTCATAACTTCTATAAGCAATGAAATCAAATTTTGTCGAAGACCCATTGAGGTAGCAAAGAGATATTTCTATTGGTATATCTAAATTGTTCTTTCATAGCTCGTGGAATGGGGAAATGTCCACTGGAACTCAAGGTATGTGCAAGCTTGTTGTGTTATATACCTTTAGAGCTTCAATTGATGATATGTTGCAATTCGGGGAGTGAAATGGAATCTTGTGAAAAATCAATTTGGAACAATACCCCTTTTCCCTCTATGATTGCTTTTCTGATATTTTCTCCCAATGATTGCTTTCGAATATTTTATATATATCTTGGTAGTAACTTGTAATTCAGGCTATGCAAGATCCCACATTTCTTTATAGTATTCACAACCAATTCCATTAAGGTTATTGTCAGGACATCTATGGTTGATTCTTGATCACATTATATTTTAGGATTTGGGGAAATTCAAGGTGGATCGATATGAAGGTATCTATGCATGACCACCTTGCTTTCCTCAATAATTCTCTAGGATTGGAAAAGAAGCTTAAGTGCTTTGGGGATTCTTTCTTCAAAATATTTTTTCTTGGTGGTACGATCCTCAGCTGCTGTCAAGGAAACTATCTTATTCTTTGCATATTTAGGTATTAGGGATTTTAAAAAGGATTTGGTGTGCCTATCCCCTGACATTAATCCATCTATTTTAGTTTGCAATTGGGCTTTTTGAACCTTCTACATTTTATCCACTTGTCAATCATGTTTGAGATTGGGTCCTGACACTGAATTTTTTTGTCATAGGGTGTGAGCTGAAGCCTCTGAGGAAGTAGTTATAGCTCATCTTTAACAACTTTGTGATGCTTTCACTGATGGTGGCGATCTATCTCACATAGTCATGCAGGAAGGTTGATAAAATTTCCCTATCAGGTAATACATCCTTTAACCTCCCCTTTCTCTTGGCAATAAATTCCAGATTATTTTGATAAACTCAACACAATAGGGATGTGAGTGTGAGACGTAAGTAGTAACCACAATTCTGAATGCACATTTTTTCAGTACCCCATGAGATGGAAAAAACAAGAGGTTGATGGTTGGATTGGAGATTTTTCCCATTAGTACTTTAACAATATGGCTACCTGCATGATCTAAGAAAAAATATTTTTCTCGAATAGTAGGGTCCTGTCAAGTTTGTACAACACTCTAGTTGATTTTTTTGCAAGTTGACATGTGAACAATAACTCAGAGGAGACAGGGATTCGAAATTTATTGGGTTTGCGGAGGCCCAGTCTAACGTTGAGGGCTTTTCAGACAACGCATTCCCACTAGGGGATTTGAATGACTAGTAGCTCCTTGTTGTCATGGGTCTCAATCATGTTAAAGTCACTACATTACTAGCTAGTGGGCATCTGGAAACTCATCATCCATTCAGTGTCCAAAGGTTGTGCATCCTGCAACATCATTTCAAATATAAATGTTAGCTGGACAAAGAATCCATCTTTCAAGATTCGCTAACATCCAGCTTTCCATATTCGTCAACATATAGCAATCCAGATTCAGCAACATCCAAATTTTTCCCAAAATAGTAGTTGAGGGTCTCGTTTGGGGCATTAATTCCTTTGACCAACCTGAAAATGCCCTAATTGAGTGTCGCCCCTGCTGCATACCTGTAACAACCACTGCAATACCTTCCTTCCTTGTATACGATTTTCAATAACTTCTGCCATTTGTTATCTCTATCCCCCAATTCTGATGGTAGCCCCATAGCTACACAGACAAATATGTAATCCAATGTATGTTTTTATCATAAACACAGATTCCCATTGATCTCAATCTCTTTGGTTTTTTGGGTGGCTCTGTTTATATATCATAAGCAGGAGCAGGAGACGAAAATGAAGATATTGGGCAGCAGCAGATGCATACGAATCATCTTCTTGTGGGTGTTTTTCCTCTCCCATTTTCATTCTTCAGCATGTGTGGCAGTTAGCCAAGAGGAACATTACCCTTTGGGGGGATCTCTTTGGCCTCATAAGGACAAATCGAATTGAAATAGTCGTGGAACCTAGGCATAGCTTTTAACAACCATGCTGAAATGTATTATCTTTTCCAAGCATCGTCCTAGCTTGATTTTAATAGGTGACTTTAATAACTCCTTTGTTATCTTGCTATGGAAACTTTTGCTTTGGACTCATGCTTTGCCATCTTTACAAAATAGTTTTGACTTCACTTGCTTGGATTCCTCACACTCAAGTTAAACATGTTTTAAGAGATCTGAACAGGGCAACAGACAAGTTGGAAAATCTATCCTTATCACTCCCTTCAGGAATTGAGGGTAAACAGAACCCTACGGGAAGTAATTCTACCTTAAAAATATGACAATGAATTTCAATTCAATTTTTTTATTATAAGACTATTTGCATGCAATGAACGCTACATTACAAAGGCATAAAGGATGCATGTGGATGTCGTTATAATAAAAACTCTCTCTACACAATGATTGCAAATTTAAAATACGAGTATTAACATGCAACATCTTTAGTCTCAAGTGCAGTAGCTACAGGCAGTGCGGGAGGCACTCAAGGTAGTGAGCACAAAATCTCTTTTGCATTCTCGGCCCAATCTACCCCAGCTGAACTACCTGATCTTCGTCGGGCAGTTGTTGATGAAATTTTGATCATTATAGATGACTGGCAGTCAATGCTTGTTATATTTTGATGCCAGCTAAATGTTACGGTGCTAATGGCATTTTCTATGGATTGTATCCATATGTTTTTTTGGAACTTATTATTAGGGTTGATGCACAGCTTGTCTGGCCATACTAGTGTACTCTTAAAACCCTTTGCAATATTCTCCATGGAACTTATGGATGTATCTTATCTACGCTTTGACACGTTTTTTGCTAATATAATCTGCCTTGTTATTGTTTTAAAAAAAATTGATATTAGAGGTTACATGCAATATTTTTGTGGTTCTAGGTAGATCTGTCTTCTTGTTTTCAGTATTTTTCCTCAGTGGTCCTCTTTAGTTTAAATTTGCAAATATTCAAACAAGTGAGAAGAATCATCTAATATTTGAGAGATTCTTCATTACCTTCATCTGAATTCTTGTAAATTATTCTCTTAGATGATGATAATTGCTTTGTTTTCATTTTAGTTCTTGCAATTTGTCTCTTAGCATGCAGTTTTAATAGTTCAATGCTTATTTTATTTGCCTTTGTTTATACAATGTAATATATATATATATATATATATATATATATATATATATATATATTGGATAGGATTTCATTGATGAATCATACAAGGGACATGAATTGATGGTTGTTTATGCACGTGACAACAGGAGAAGCACAATATGAAGTTAAGGTCCAAAATTGTTGGAATTGATTAAGTTTGTTATTATGAAATCTAAGCAAGGGTGATGAATCTACTTTGACTTGAACAACAGCCATGTTAGTATGTTCTTTTGTAGAGTCATATCAAGATACCTTCGTCAGTTTTACATAGGTTATTTAGTTTTATATGTGGGATTTTTTTTCTGAGATCATTAATTATCTAAGGCATTGATCTCACATCTAAATCTCCCAATTGTAAATATTTTGGCTCAATAGTATTTTTTGAAAGATGTTGAACTCATTGAAACCTACTCAAGCAAAGGAAAATACTCATTTTTTCTCAATCTTTTACTCTCATTTTGGTCTCAATTTAAAATATATGTCTCTGTTTGTGCATTTGTATGTCAGAGGGAGGGGGTGTTTGTATTGGTTTACACAAGTGAATCTTGAACAAACATATCATTAATGCTTGATTGATTTGAGTAAATAGAGAGTTGTCTGTGAACAAACACGTGCCCTTCATCTATCAAAATAACATGACCCAAGAGTTTTGCGAAAATTGTAGCTATTGGTATTGTGATTCCTGTGAAATCTTGAATGGCGGCCATGTAACTTCTAATGAATAAAGATGTATCTTTTCAATTTCATCAAAGTTTATCCTCCTTGACAGCTTACCCAGGTTGTCTTGTGGTCAGCCTCTTGGTTGGTACAATATTTCACAAACCTTGGAGTACCATGAAGTAGGAGCTCTAGTATTTATCATGACAATTTTCCTTGGGCCTCTCTTGTGCTTGATGTATTGTTTGAAGGGTATTACGAAAGAGCAGTGGCTCACAGATTCAGGAGTATCCTGATGGACTAGAAGGATTGCCTAGGGACTGTCTTAATGATCTATTTTTTTATAGCTTTCATGAAAGGGCAATGTCTCATAGACAAGTATCCCCATTTTTTTCTTTTGCTCTTTGGTAGAAGGCAGTAATAAAACAAGCTTCAGGTATCTTCTATTTATCCCTTCACAATTTTTATTTTGGATCTAGATAGCTCCTAATGCCCAAATCAAGTACATTAGTTTCTCATATAAGAAGAATGCGGAGAATAGAATGTCGCAACATATTTATAACATCCATCGAGCTAAAATAATAAGTTATGACTATGCAACGTGAATATTGCAGGATCTCATATAGTAAAAAAGCATTGGCAGTTTCCAAAGAGCTCATATCACTTTTGAAGTGGTGAAAGTAGTTGGATTTTATTGATGCTTTCTTTATATTTTAGGTCATTGACATCAAACAATAGAAATGCTTTTCTAGGACCTACACTCTCACTCCCATTATGTACTGTTTCAATTGTATATTTTTTCCTGCGAAAAGAAACCCGTATTTTCATTCATAAAAAAAAAAATACATTTGTATATACACATTTTTCATGTCTATTCTTCAAGGATGAGCCTCGACCTTTGTGTGGCAAAAACTATCAAAAAATTTAAGAGTTATATGTATACCTGAAGCATACAATCAGTGCTAACATATCAAAAAGCATACATGAATACAAGTTCATGTTTGTACAGTATCTGAATCATGTGGGTTTATACAAAGTCTGTTATATAAACATACAAAAAGGGCTGCCCACATGTGATAACCACCTAAAGCACCAACATGGGAGATTTTTCTCCAGCTTAGCCAATAACCGCTGCTAGTCGAATTTGTCATAAAAATTTGGTTTTTCTGAAGAATATCACCTTCAGAATTTTCATTCTTCAGCAGTAGTGGCGATTAGCCAAGAAGCTAGACCACACAAAGTTCTCAAGAAGCTAGACCACCGTGCCATCATTGTCTCTTCAGAATGAATAATGGGATAAATTTTCCAGACCTTTTAATCAAACTGAAAAAGAAAAGTCGTCCTTAAATGTTAAATACTCTGAACATTGCCATGAATTTGGTTATTTTGAATTGTGAAAGGCATTGAAAATGAAGGATGAAACCAAAATTTCTACGCAGGATGAAACCAAATATGGACGAAGACAATCCCCAGTCGACTCGTCGAAACCTCCCTACACATAAAAACTTTGATAGCAATAAGTAATAGTTTATATTCAAGTGTACAGGCCTTCATTGATATCAAACTTTGTGCACATGAAATACAATAGTAGGCTATAACATTTGACATGGCATGACTCCAAAATGTACATTAATGGATGCTTATTTAAGTGCTTGTTGTGGAGGGCTTGACTGGTGTTTTGCCTTCATTGTCTTGATCCTCTAGCTTCAATGTCCCTTTCCATTATAAATTATTGACATGATGCTCAATGTTGACCTATCTAGATCCTTACTGGCAATAATGAGTGAGGTTGGTGTTGGACTGTCCATTCACTTCTTCTTTTTTTCATTTCTTATGTTGCATCCATATTAAAGAAATCACTTTGTTGGTTATAGCTTATAATAGTAGCATAGCCACACAGGTTACATAACAATACTTGTAAAATAATGCAAATCAATTTGATAAACTAGAGAAGCCATGGATGGCTTACATGAACTCAAATAATTTAAAGGGCTAGGCATATGCTTTTCATTGGCATGCTTGTCGATTGTTACATCCAAACTAGGTGAATTTGGAGATTGATAACACATAATTGTAATCTTAATCTCAGTACTGTCATTTTCAATAGGGCAATAGATATACCTTTGTTGTTGGGTTGGAAATTTGGAAAACCTTACAAGAGCTTGCATGGCTTAAAACAGGCCCCAAGGCAGTGGTATCTAAAATTTGACAGGTTTATGTCTGAACAAGGTTATACTAGTTGTCACTTTGATCATTGTGTTTATCTGAAAAGGCAAAATGATGGCAGTTATATTATACTGTTATTGTATGTAGATGACATGCTTGTTGCAGGGTCTAACATGCAGGAAATAAATGTGCTCAAAAGAAAATTGGCAAATTCATTTGCAATGAAGGATTTGGGAGCTGCAAAACAAATCCTTGGTATGAGGATAACTAGATACAGGAAAAATCGCAAGTTAACACTGTCTCAGAATGAGTACATAGAAAAGGTGTTGAAAAGATTTAATATGCAGAATGAAAAACCAGTTAGTACACCTTTTGCTAGCCATTTCAAACTTAGTAAGGAGATGTGCCCAAAGACCCAAGAAGACATGGATTATATGTCTAAAGTTCCATATGCATCTGCAGTTGGAAGCTTAATGTATGCAATGGTATGCACAAGGCCTGATATTGCACATGCAGTGGGAGTTGTAAGCAGGTACATGAATAATCCAGGAAAAGAACATTGGATGGCAGTAAAATGGATTCTCAAATATTTGAGAGGTACCACAAATCAAGCATTATGCTTTGGTGGTTCAAACATTGCTCTACGGGGATATGTTGATGCAGATATGGCAGGTGACAGAGATAACAGGAGGAGCACTACAGGATATGTATTTACTGTAGGTGGAACAACTGTCAGTTGGGTTTCAAAAATCCAAAGTGTTGTTTCACTTTCAACAACAGAAGCCGAGTATGTTGCTGCTACAGAGGCTAGTAAAGAAATGATTTGGTTACAAAGGTTTATGGATGAATTGGGTAAGAAGCATGATATGGGAACACTGTACAGTTATAGCCAAAGTGTTATTCATCTTACAAAGAACTCAGCATTTCATTCTAGGACTAAACACATACATCTCAAG
Source organism: Pinus albicaulis (assembly GCA_034641835.2). Taxonomy (NCBI): domain Eukaryota; kingdom Viridiplantae; phylum Streptophyta; class Pinopsida; order Pinales; family Pinaceae; genus Pinus; species Pinus albicaulis. Next base: position 1,065,970,317 of record CM076579.1, read on the forward strand.
TACCATTTCATATGGTCAGTATTGGAATATGGAGAGTTGAAGCTGGAAAAGATACACACTAGCCAGAATCCTGCAGATATGCTAACAAAAGTTGTAATCAGGGAGAAACTGAGAACATGCTCAGTTTCAATTGATATTCAAGGATGACGATGAAGATGAGGAACAACCATGTCCAAAGAGGATTCATTGTCTAGCAAATGAAGCATCGATGGAGTTGCTACAATCAGTCTCCAAGTGGGAGATTGTTGGGTGTGGAGCCTGATTATCTTGTTTACTTTGTATCCGCCGGCTTTGGACCCACATTGTGCACGAAGGGGCGGAAACGCCCACGGCGGGGGTTCGGGGCGGCACCGAAGCTAAAAACAGATGTAAAATTTCCTTGTAAAGTATAGTAATTTCTAGTCAATCTGGGCCGTTCATTAGGTAAATGATCTGATGGTAGAAGTTATGTTTAGTTTCGGGTTTTTTCCCTAGAAGGCAACCCCTCGCTTTTATGAGGATATTGTATTGCGACTATGTATTGTATGTGTATTCTCGGAGCGAGAAACAAAGAGGGAGACTGTGAGAGAGAACAGAGGATATTACAACGGATCTGCTGTAGGTTTTGTCTCTTCATTTTGTTGGATAATATAAAGGAAGGACTGGCTGTTCGGGGTGGACGTAGCCCAAACTGGGTGAACCACGTATATCTGTGTCTCTTTGGTTTTATGTGTTTTGTGTGCTTGTATTTTCCGCATATTTTATGTGTTTCATTGCTCTGTAATATTTAATTTCTAACATAAGTGATCTGATCCTCCATATGATTCTGTTATTGATTTGCACTTGCCCACTAAGGAGGGTAAGTTATCCTTCACTAAGAATCCATCTGGGAATTTGCCCATTCATTCTTGCTTTATCCTATTGTTTGTGTAGGTAGTATTAGGCATGTTGGGTTCCACATCCACTAAGGCAGAGTCTTTGCAAAAGGATCAGAAAACTTTGAAATTGGATCATTCCTTTCCTTAAGTCCCATTTCTTGAGTATCAAATTCATATCTCCCCTAATTACGAGAGGGGGGGAGTCTAGTAATCCTCTGAGTTTAAGCCCTTCAAAAAGCTGTTGCAGGTACACTTGAGGCCCATAAGCATTTAATAAGTTCAAGGGTCGGTTTAGTTCCCCAGAGAAAGTGGTTATCAACATTTTGTTGTCTTATTTTAGATTACTAACTAGGTCAAACTCTGGTTTTCATCCTACCACCAGTCTGCTAGAAAGGCCTTGTGCATTGGAACAATCAAATTTCCAACCTTTTTATGAATCATGGTCTCTTGAATGAAAATGATCAAAATTTTGTGAAAAAAATGAATATTTGTAATGTACCCAACAGTAGACTTCACTGCTTGAGCTCTATCAGTAATGGGTCACCCCTGAGCTGGGTCTATGACTTCACAAGGGCAAAGGCTTAACCAAAGTTGGCTATGGTTACCTAATCAGTACCAAAAATGGTCAGGGCCTAGGTATGAAACCCCGATAGTACTCCAACCAACAGTCTCTTGTTCCCCATTAGCATGCACAACAATTTCAGACTGCCCTCTATGTTCACTAACAAATTTTGTGGTTCTGATGATTATCTGATATGTCTTTTCTGTATGTGGTTGCAAGAAAACATATGGAGGAAAAATATTTTTGTCAAAAATATCTATTTTGTAAAACCCAGGTCATATTAATTTACACATTTGTGGATATCCTTACAGACTGGTTCATGAGTCTCAATATAGAGCCTTTAAATTCATTCCCATTTAGTCATCTAAAAATAGATGCAATGGATGCCTAAAAACAAGCAAGAACACTTTTTAAACCATGCATGTGCCATCTAATTGATAAGACATTGGTTGCTTCTGCTGATGTATTTTCCACAAAGAAACAAAGCTACTATCCTAAGCTCACATGCATAATACTTAGTCACGACTCATTAGCAGGAAGCAAGATCCCAACAAGGGAAACCTTTCATCCAAGGATTTGAGACCTGCTCCATCCGAAACTTAGATAGGGTATGCCAAGGATATTACAGGCACACTGTGAGCCATATCATCAAGACAAAATGTTTGTAGGCTGTGACTATCAAATATCCAGGCACATGTCATATATCCTAAAAACTTATCTATTAAAGGATATAATCACAAACGTGCCATTCTGGATAAGAATTGGTTAGTTACACACACAATATCATTTGTCAATAGTTGAAGTCTCATGACCAAAAGTTTGTATTAAGAGATAGAATAGGCCAATTTTAGTTTTATTAGAGTTGGATACCATACAACAAGCACCACACAGAGAAAACCATATACAGGAGGTTGAAAAAAAACTGAAGGGAACAGAATTATCACAGGCCAGGGGTAGCTCATTGTATACATATGTATACAAGTATATTATTGGCTCTTTCTTACATAGATGAGCCTCAATGACTTATTTACTCTTCATAAAGCCATAAATTTTATTAGAGTTTTTCACTGGAAAACTAGGTATCAAATGTGCATGGTTCTTATAACTTTCAACTGCTTGAAGTCATTATATAACAGTGTGTAGATAAAACCGCGTGATAGCCACAAAGAAAATATGATGCAAGAACCACACCTCTTAATTGGACTGGAAAAATGGATCTGTAGGCGTTGAAGTAAAAACTGATCATTTAACACCATGCTACCCAATGAAATATTAATGATCTTCCACAATGGATAATTTCAGAACAACAAGCTCCCTACGGTTTATGTCACCAATGCCAAAAGTAATCGCGCATTGATTCGATCATTGTGCCTTCTTGTGGCATTAGAAACATCTACATGACCAAGCTTGTCCACCTCCTTTGAAATTTCCCTCTTGTTCACAGGGGTATAATGCTCTACTTGTCACCCTCCTGAAACTTCCTTCTTTTTCATAGGGGTATAGTGCTGAAGCCACACCCTAGTGTACCAATACTGTTGTGGCCTCATGAGTTTTGTATTTGGATCATAAACTGACTCCTTCCAATGAGCGAGATAACCAGCCATTAGTGGAATGGAAAAGGATGCTAAAGGATGCCACAGAGTAGCTAAAGGATACCACAGAGTAGCTAAAGGAAGCTTCCTTGGCCTTTAGACACCTTTGAACTAGTCCATGTCCCTAACCCATACGTAATTTGTATCGCATGCAAAATAATTAGTTATAATGGAGACCATTATGATAGTGGATAAGTGGATCATCTTTTTTGGCATGTGTGATGCCACATAAGCATGATGTTGTTATTAAGTAAAAAAGGCCAAGGTTGTAAAAGGCCATGACTTCTTGCTCCAATCCCAAAATTGAGCAAGAGTACAATCATTACAAACCTCCATATGAGCCAAATGAGCCTAATAGCCTATAAGTGGCATTAGAGTTAAAGATGATTGAGTGGAGAAGTAGATTACTGGACTAGCCTAACAACATTTATAAGATGATATATGTTATAGATAATTATATCTATATTGAATTTAATAATTAAAGGCTAAGATTTAGTTAGTTATATTAATAATTCAATTAAGGTAGATTAGAATGACCTATCATTAGTTGGATTTTAAAACATATAGAAAGTTGCATGCGATGTGAGTGTTATGTTATTAAATAAAATGAGTGTGTGGTGTATATATTTTGATTATTGAAAAATATATATGTGAACATGGTCTTTAATTTATCTATTATAATGATGCAAGTGATTACGTTTATGTTATGAGCATGGGGAATTAGACGATAAATTTAATAATTATTAAATTTATTTTATTAATTCATACGTGGGTTTTGACAAACATCCTTTTTAGGTACTACACAGGAAGAGCAACGTTTCATTTTTTTTTTAAATATTTTTAAACTTTCGTCGGAAGAGCGATGCTCCATTTTACGTCGGAAGACCGATGCTTAATTTTTTTTAAATATTTTTAAACGTTCGTCAGAAGAGCGACGTTAGATTTTTCGTCGGAAGACCGATGCTCTAAACTTTCGTTGGAAGAGCGACGTTCCATTTTTTTTCGAATGAACAACGCTTTAAACTTTCGTCGGAAGATCGACGTTTCATTTTTCGTCGGATGACCAACGCTTTAAACTTCAGAAGAGATAACGTCAAAATTTCGACAGTGGTCTGAAAATTTGATAAACGTCGAAAGACCAATGCTTTAAACGTCGGAAGAGATAACGTCGGAATTGCGACCGTTGTTTGAAAACTTGATAAACGTCGAAAGACCGATGCTTATTGATCGTCGGAAGACCGACGGCTTAGTTGGCGTCGGATTAGCAACGAATTTGATAGCGTTGGTAGACCGACGATTTGGCTAATGTCAGAAGAGTGACAATTGTTTGGAAACATAGGAAAAAGTGTCACTCTTCCGACACTTGATTGAAGTGTCGAAATTGCGACGTAATGGATAACCACGTTTTTCCCGGCCTCAAACTGTTGCTCTTGTGACACCTATGTGTCGGAAAGCGACGAAGTGGCCGTTGGAAATTGGGCCAAATATACTAGTGCCATATTAAACATGAAACCAAATACCCTTTATCAAAGAAAATTGCAAGACAAATCCAAACTATTTCAAGGTTGAATAAAATATAATAGAGTTCCATGTAAGGGTTGAATTAATTTTACATGGAAAGGAATTAATCACCTTAACATGTTGTACATCTTATACTCCTAAATAAAACCTAAGCTCCTCACCCAAGACACAAAATGTTGCACTAGTAGTCTCTTTCACCACATCAGTGTTGTCAAACTAGATCCTGCAAAGTCCTTTGGACTTCTAATTTTCTCTTCTAATCCTCACGGATTCAGAATGTAGAAAAGGATATAAATGTATGTCCAAGTCCAAAGCAAGTATTTTACAACCTTTCTCTCAAACTCAATTGGCAATAAATTAGCAAAATTACTACAATCATGACACTCAAATTCCAGGATATTAAACTACATATATATCAAATTGGTGAGTGGCAACATATTCTTGGAAAATTATAACAGTGGCAAAATTTATACAAGAATAACATGATACAAAAATTATGTAAGCCATTTTGTTTCAAATAATATCCAACTTCTAAGGGTTCTTTCGACATTTTTTTCCACAAATAATATTAAGGAAATCTACAAGAATATTTCCATGCAATCCATTTTCAAAGAATATTTGAGGATTATCTATAGGTGATCTTCAAAATAAGGTTAAAGTATTATTTTTTTCTCCACATTTCAAGAAAATTTTATAAGCAAAGTATATAAAGAATTACTACATAGAGACTTAATTTTTTTTATTTATTTAAATATTCCATGCTAGACAATTGACTGAGGCACAATGATTTTCCACGCAATTGTAGGTATTCTACTATATATTTCTACCCTAGTCAAACTATGCTCCCATTTGGGTGAAGTAGGAAAATAAGATTTTGAATTTAGACTAAATAAGTCTAAACCAAGAATATTTCATTGCTAGGTTTATTGAGGATAGAGAAATTCTTAAGCACTCACATTATCTGCTCCACACAAAAAAAGGAGTATTTCCTTCTCTACTACAAAATCCCTCAAACTTTCCTCCCTATAGGGCTCTTTAGTGTGGGCATGTAAATCTCCAAGTTTTTTCTTCAAAATTTCTGCAAATTTTCCTTGGTTCCTTGTCTCTTTTACTAGGTCTAATAGCACATTTTCATGGCTAATTGATTTTGAGGTAATGTAACTCTATTTTTATGCTCTCCTCATCTTAATTTAGTTTTTCTTCGAATATCCACCTCCCACACATTTGAATTTTCCGTGAATCAATGATAGAGAAAGAATTTTCTCTCAACTTCTTTCTTGTTCCAAGAATGTAGGGAAGACACCTTGTTAATTTCTAGGAAATCATAGCCTAGATCAAATGATTTGTTTCCTCCACTCCTCATAATCTCTTTCAACTTAGTAGACTATGTTTTTGAAAATAAGTGAAGATTCAAGATAACATAAGATATATGTTTTTAGACATAAACCCCCTTAGATCCCCTCAAATTTTCCCTCTTGTGGTATCATATCCCTTATAAGGATTCCTACTTGAGTTAGTTTTATTTATTTCATTAATCTGTGATAAAATAATAGTGGTATTCAAATGTTTCAAATCACCATATCTCATATTGTGAAGTATTTAAACGTATAATTAGTATATCCAGGGTTGAAAAACCATGACATTACATATATATACGAGAATATAGCACCCTCCTCCTACATCTACCCAAGTATCCAACCAATCGAGGTAAACATGTGACGAAGAGTTACTATGATTTGATTCAACCTCCTAGGTGACCTTAAGGAAGTGGAATTGACAGAAAAACATCAAATAGACCTCCCACATCAGCAGCATTACTCCTAAGAGCCAACTCAACCACTCATGTTTCCATCCCCTGGGTCTCACTGAGGTTTTTTATCTTCAAACTCCAAAAATCTCCCACAGTATAAGCATGGGTGTGTCTGGGAGGCTCTAGATGATCCCAAAACATATGCATGTGTGTGTCCAGTGATTTTTTCCCATATAACTATGCTAGCGTCCCCAATATTTGAGCCACTTTTTCAGGCCCAAAGCCCAGGTCACTTCCCATAACTCAATGACAAGTTCATAAGTGAAATATAACAGTGAAACAATGGCGCACAAGAAAAAATTCGAACAAGGACTTGACTGGACCCCTGCTAACCATGACAGTGATTTCCTCAAACATGTCATAAGGATGTAATCTATAGGTTTAAACAAAAAATCTGAGCATAGGGGTCTCATACTTATCTGAGAAACACTAAGAAGCATTGTTGCTACATCACATCAACTACATTATAATCTATTTAGGCATAGATACATTGTTTATTTAATTATGAATCAAAACATGATGAGAGCCATATTTCATCACCATCATAAAACTCAGTCATAACCAGCATATAAGCAACAAAAATGACAAGCACATAATATCCATGTAAGACACAAAATAACAAGCATATTTACCCATCAATACAAGGGGAAAAGAGCTCTTATTTCCATAATAAAAATGAAACCAAGTCTAGGACTTCCATGTTCCACCCGAACATAGACATGGCTGAGCGAAATATCTCTTCATCTAGTCACCCACGTGCCATATTCCAAGCATGAATGTGGGATCTCATAAACCAAATCCATCAAAACCACCAGGGCTTCAGAAGGCCAAACCACCTCAACCCTCAACAAGTGATTCCACCTCACGGTTGGACATCACAACCATCACCATATTGGTCTCTACCCAAGCTATCCAGGGCTCCAGAGAGTTTGTTCCAACCAAGGCTCCAGGATTAGTAATTGAACCTCAGTTGTTTCCGGGCTCCAGAGTGTTTGTCCAACCAAGGTTACATGACTAGTAACTAAACCCACCTAGGGCTCCAGAGAATTTGTCTAACCACGACTCCAGGACTAGCAACTCAACCCAACAACTGTACGTTGGGCTCCAGCGCATTTTTCCAACCAAGGCTCGAGGAACTAGTAACTCAACCCACAACTAAAGGAACATGAGAACCAACTAGAAAACAAACAATGAAAATGAACCCAAAACACCATGGCTATCTATGAAATGGAAAGGCTAGGAAAATCCACTATCAATCCCGGTAATCCTCCATGCCAATGGCATATAATTATGTCGAAGAAACCACATGCATCCACCATGCATGCCAAAAATAGTGAGGAAAATATACATGAAACTCAATACATACAATCAAAACTTGTTGTAGTTGTTGATCTTGATGTCCTCTTGCACTTTCCTACTCTTCCTTTGCCTTCTTGCTCCAAATATCCAAGTATGCCACACCCTCCAATAGTGCTCCAAGAAAAATCTAAATATTCAAGAGTATGAGAGAGAGAGAGAGAGAGAGAAATGAGAGCTCCAAAAATGCACTAAACAAAAGCCATGAAATGATCCAGCCTTTTTATTAATGAGGCCTCTATTTTCTTCATTTTCCATTATTTTCCTTCATTTTCCTCCTCACATGCAACCTGTGACCTTTCACCTCCATTTTCTCATATTTTCCATTATTTTCATAAATAAAATGCCAATTAATGCCACTTTGACTTTTTAAAGCCTTACCCATTGCCTTTGCCAATTTCCATGGCCATAATAAACCATGTGAACACCCGCACTAGGATGTTTTTCCCAACATTCAACTTGGAATACGTGTCCCATGACCTTGATTATTATTTTGACTTTATTAACTTTTATTACATGGAATTTTCACTAGGGTTGTTACATAACCCTCCCCCATAGGGGAACACCTTCTTCGGTGTTTAAAAACACCTACAACCAAAAATACTCTTGTAAGCACAACATACTTCCCATGGAGCTTTACAGCTTAGCTCGTTGCAGTATTTACAATGATCAACCTGCTGAGAAGCAACCAATCATGACAACATAACATCATAATGACATGAAACCCATACCACTTATTGGAGTTTAATAACATAGCTCGTGGCAGTATTTACATCCATACACATATGTACATATACAAAAACATCACACTAACATATACCAAACATATACCAAAACATTCACTCAACCAACAAATAAGGATGGATACATGGCCCACATATGATCCTTCAACTCCCATGTAGCTTCATCAGGCCCAAGGTTCTTCCATAGCACTTTAACCTGCTCGATTCTGGAGAATTAGCACTTTTCTCTACAAAATGAATTGATGTTTCGGCTAGAATTATCCTTCTGGCTCCACCTGCAATACATACCAACTAATAACATGATCAACATCTTTAACATATTTCTTAAGAAATGAAACATATAAAACACCATGGACTTTCATTGTCGAAGACAGTGCAAGTCGATAGGATAATGGCGCAATCCTCTCAATTGAATCCTGAAAGGTCCACAAAACTGTGGTGCTAGCTTGGCACATGATCGAATATGCAAGGAAGTCTTCTTGGGCTTGATGCGCAAGTACACCTATTCCCAAACCTGAAAATCCTTAAACAAATTGTTTTGATATGCATAACCCTTCTTCCTATCCTATGTTGCTTTCAGATTCTTCTTAATTACCTGCATCTCATGTTCCATCTCTTCTAACATGTCAGGTCCAATCAACACCTTGTTAACCGAATCACTCCAACTGATGGGAGTATTGAAATTCCACCCATACAATGCCTCAAATGGACTCATCCTCAATGATTCTTGGTACCCATTGTTGTAAGTGAATTGTACTAGTGGAAGATACTCTTACCACTTTCATTGTTGATGCATCACATACATCCTCAACATTTCCTCCAAGATCTTGTTGATGCTCTCAGTCTGGCCATCTGTCTACGAATGATATGTTGTACTGAAGGCCAAATTTGTGCCCAATCCTGCAAAAAAATCCTTCCAAAACTTGGAAGTGAACTTCTCATCCCTGTTTGACATAATCTTCTATGGAACACCATGTAATCTGACCACATCTCTGATGAATAATTGTGCTACATTGCTAGTTGAGAATGTAGACTTCATTGGAATTAAGTGCGCTACCTTTTTCAACCTATCCACAACAACCATGATGGAATCATGTTGTCTCACTTTCCTTAGAAAATTTGTGATAAAGACCACGGAAATGAGCTCCCATTTCATTTCTCGAATCACAATCGATTGTAATAGTACACATGGATGCTTACACTCTGCCTTAACCTATTAAAAATACAAGCACCTAGCCACAAACTTTGTTATGTCTCTCTTCAAATTCGGACAATAGTAAAACTTATTTACTACAGTCAATGTCTTTTGATATCCTAGGTGACCCGAATATGGTTTCACATAAAAATCCCTCAAGATCACCTTCTCGAGCTCACATTTATCTGACATATATATCCGGTCTCTAAACCTGACCAAGCCATCTACTATGAGATGATAATCCAAATCCTGTACACCTGTACATGCACCTATACCACTACCTGAACATGTACATGTACCACTACCTGTACCTATACTTGTTCTCTACTGCAACCTGTGCACAATCTCCATATACATGTCATCATGTTGACCTTCCTGCAAGATCCTTTTATGTAGATTTGTCCCATAGGAGCCCATGGCTGCTATGTGCTTAGCCTGTATCCACCTACTAATAACATATGTGACCATGTTATATTTACCTTTTATGTACCTGGTCTCTAATTCAAACTCATTGATCATGGCCAACCATCTAGCTTATCTAGCATTCAGATTCAATTGGTCAAAGAGATACCGCAATCCACTGTGATCACTCATCAACACAAACCATCTTCCTAGAAGATGGTGCCTCCACATCTTCAATGCATGAATGATCACTGCCAGCTCAAGATCGTGTGTTGGATAGTTCTTCTCGTGCTCATTTAGTTTATGTGACTCATAGCATACTACATGTCCATCCTGCATAAGGACTCCACCAAGTCCTATCTTGCAATCATTTGTACATACTAAAAACTCTTTGTCTGGATCTGCGATCTTTAACAATGGAGCATGTGTCAGCAACTTCTTAAGCTGCTTAAAACTGGCCTCACACTCCTTTTTCCATTCAAACTTCTCACCTTTTCTCTGCAATGATGTAATAGGACAAGAAATATGTGAGAAATTCCTGATGAACCTCCTGTAATAACTTGCCAATCCCGTGAAGGATATCACCTCATCCAAATTCCTAGAAGTTATCCACTCCATGATGGCCCTTAGATTTTTTATATCTACTACGATGCTCTCCTTGGAAACAACATGTCCCAAGTAATGTACCTTAGTCTGAAAGAAACTGCATTTGCTAATCTTAGCATACAATTGATGCTCTCTTAGCAATCTCAACACTGCTACTAAATGTTCAACATGCTCTTCATCATTTTTAGAATATACCAATATATTATTAATGAATACAATAACAAACTTGTCCAGATAAGGACGCAACACACTATTCATCAAGCACATAAATTTGGTTGGAGCATTAATTAAACTGAAAGGAACTACAACAAACTCATAACTCCCATACCTGGTGTTAGGTCCCTATATTACTAGTATAGTCCCTTATTGTTGTTATTGTAACCCCGTTATTGTTATTTTTGTACCCATGTAACCCCAATATTTTTATTATTTTTTCCTTACATTATTATTGTTAGGTCGGCTAGGATTATATTGTGATCCCATGGACTCCTATATAGAAGGAGGTTTTGTCATTTGTATCATCTAGGATTTGTTCATTTATGTAATGTATTGGAGGTTTCCCCCTCGAAATGGCTGATTTCTAAGGTGTTGATCTCTCTTTTCTTCTATTTTTGGAGTTGGTTTCATAACATTTGGTATCAAGGCTTTGGATTCTAGGGTTTCGCTTCTCTAAACAAGTCATCGTGGAATTTTCGCTATAACATTTTTTCTACGAAGTTTTAGAAGCTGAAATTTTTATAGAGCGAAGTTTAAATCCTAAGGAACATCATGTAAAAATTTCAGATCTTGTTTTGCAATATTTTTGGAGATATGATCTGCGCAAGTTAGGGTTTTTTCAAGCTCTTGAATTTCACCTAAAACATGTCATTGTGGAAGTTTCGCTATAACTAGTTTTCTACTAAGTTTCAGAAGATGAAATTTTTACAAATCAAATCTGAAATCCTAAGGAATGTCTTGTAAAAACTTTAGATATTGGTTCGCAATATTTTCGAAGATAGGATCTGTGGAAGTTAGGGTTCTTTCAGGCTCCCGAATTTCATCTCAAAGAGGTGACCGTGGGAAAATCGTCATAACTCTCTCTCTCTCTCTAAGCATCAGATTGGGATTCTGTAAAAATTGGCCACAAGTAAACGAACTATAGTTTCTTTTGTATCAATTTCATAGCCGAAATAGGCAACAGTGACATGTGGCACTCCGTACAAGTTTGCTCTACTGAACCAGTCCATAATTAGGTCACTATGGGAGATTGGGCATAACCTTTCCTTGAAGAATCCAAATCGGGTCAGACCTGTGTCATTTGAAATAAGCTTCAGAGGGATACTCCAGGGCCAAATTTCATATATTTAAGATCAGCAATTACAAATATAATTCAGTTTCATTATCGAGCTCCTTAAAAGCAAGAAAAAGGTGTGTATTTTTTTTTGAATTGCATAAGTCTTGTGTGAAAAATAAGTTTGAATTGATTCCAAGGGCATATTGTAGAATAGATATCAGTATTGGGTTCTAAAATGCCTCCTAAAAATAATTAAACACCCATTAAGCCTTTATAAGGCTCTACTATGACTCATGAACACGAATAACTGCAACATGACATGTCAAAATTACAAGAGCAAGTGCACCAAATTTCGCTCTCTCAAAGAGCAAAAAAAAGTGAAATGGAGGTTTTGAAGAAAGGCGTGGAAGCTAATATGGATGGAATGGAAGCTGAGATGGATGAAATGGAAGAAAAAATGAAAGATAACATGGAAAACATGAAGAATGATCTAAAATCAAACATGGAAGGTTTGACAAAGTTGATACAAGAAATGTTTCCTAATGGCGAAAAGATAGTAGAGGAAACTCAAGATGAGAACAAAATAATTGTTAATCGTGATTTTATAAACTCTAATGTTGGATGGAAGAAACACCATATTCCAAAAATGGATATGAGGAAGTTTGATGGCAAGGATCTCGTAACATGGATACTACAGATGGAGCAATATTTTGATCTCAATAATGTGCAAAACACACAAAAGGTACACATTGCAACTTTAAATTTAGAACAAAATACATTTGTATGGTATCGATGGCTTTGCTCCCATAAAAAAAATTGTCACTTGGTCAATTTTTACGAAGGAAATGATAACACATTATGAGGATACAAAGAGAAACACCTTCTTTAGGCAATTGATAAATCTAAAACAAAAGGGTTCAGTGGTGGAGCACATTGAGGACTTCCAATAATTGAATATAAGGGTAACTGATATTCCAGAGGAACACAGGATTTCTGTCTTCATAGGGACTTTAAAGGATAACATCCAACATGAAGTTCGCATCTAGGAACCTGATTCATTGGAAAATGCATTTAGATTGGCAAGAAAAATTGAATGTAAAATTATGGTGACAAGGAAACCTACCACTCACATCTATAAAGATGGAGGTGTTGCTACTCCTAGACTTCATCAACCTACACGGTTGGCACCACAAAAATTGGAAGAAAAAAGAGAAAAAGGGCTTTTCTACAGTTGTGATAGCAAATACACTAAAGGTCATAAGTGTGCTAAGAAGAAATTATTTTACATAGATTGTGAAGAGGAGGAAGAAAATGAACAAGAAACTTCAAGAGAAGAGGATATACACCAGGAACCAACCCTAGAAGAAGAAGAAATGAGTACGACCATATCGTGTAATGCATTGGTAGGTATTACCACTCCTCAAAATCTCAAGATAGAAGGACATATCAAGAAGAAAAAGGTAATAGCATTGATTGATTCAGGTAGTGCCCATAATTTTATTCATTGTAAGGTAGCCAAGGAATTGAATTGTTTCCTATACCCAGCACCAGAATGTCAAGTGATGGTTGCAAATGGAGGAACTATAAATTACTCTGGAAAATGTCATAATGTCAAGCTAACCATGGGGGAATATGTATTGAATAGTCCAATGCTTTCAATTCCAATGGGAGGTGTTGATATTGTACTAGGATTACAATGGTTACAATATTTGGGGACGATATCTTTTAATTTTCAAGAACTTTTCTTGAAATTTTTTCGGAAGGAAAGGAAGTTGAATTACGGGGTATTGCAGGGAAGCCGAGAAATATAATAAGCTCTAATGTCATGACAAGGCTTCTGAAGAAAGAACAATGAGGCGTTATTGCACAATTATGCTCACTAGAAGTTACAACATCAAAATCATCTATTTCTCCAGATCTCCAAAAAGTCTAGTTGGACAATCATTCCAAGGTGTTTGAAACTCCCAAAGGACTCCCACCTATTCGTGATCATGATCATGTTATTCATTGGATTCTAGGAAGTGTTCCTCCAAACATCAGACCTTACATATATACTTATGTCCAAAAGAGCGAAATTGAACGTATTAATGCAAAAATGTTAGAGGTTGGTATAATTCAACCTAGTCAAAGTTCTTTCTCAGCTCCAGTCGTATTGGTGCACAAGAAGGATGGCTCATGGTGCATATGTCCGGATTATAGGTAGCTCAATAACCTCACTATTAAAGATAAATTTCCCATTCCTTTAACTGATGAATTATTGGATGAATTACATGGAACAATTTATTTTACAAAGGTGGATCTTCATTCAAGATATCATCAAATTAGAATGAAGATGAAAGATATTCCAAAAACAAAATTTCAAACTCATGAGGATCATTATGAATTTTTGGTCATGCCTTTTGGCCTTACCAATGCACCTTCTACATTTCAAGGGTTGAGGAACTCCATTTTCAAACCCTTCCTTAGAAAATTTGTGCTAGTATTTTTTGATGATATACTAATCTACAACAGGTCTTGGAAGGATCATGTTCAACGTGTTGACAGGGTGCTCAAACTATTGGAGGAGAAACAATTATATGCAAAAACATCCAAATGTTTCTTTGGAGTACAAGAGGTGGAATATTTGGGTCATATTGTATCTCATGAGGGTTTTAAGGTAGACCCTAACAAAATTAAAGCCATTAAGGAATGGAAAGTCCCCACAACCATAAAGCAGTTGCGAGGATTTCTGGGGCTAACAGGGTATTATTGCAAGTTTGCTAAGAATTATGGGCGAATAGCAGCACCTCTAATAACATTATTGAAGAAAGATGAATTTTCATGGACTCCTGAAGCAAATAAGGCCTTTGAACATCTTAAAGAGGCAATGTGCCTAGCACCAGTCTTAGTTACACCAGAATTCACAAAAATCTTTATTGTGGAATGTGATGCCTCAAGAAATGGAATTGGTGTTGTTTTAATGCAAGAACGAAGACCCATTGCTTTTGAAAGTCGTCCAATCAAAGGAAAGTATTTACAGAAAGCTATTTATGAGAAGGAAATGCTGGCAATACTAAATGCACTAAAGGAATGGCAACCGTACCTAATGCGAAGACACTTCAAGGTAAAAACTAATCATGATAGTCTTAAACACTTTTTGGAACAAAGACTATCTTCAGAAGAGTAGCAAAAATGGGTCACAAAGATGTTGGGTTATGAATTTGAAATCATCTACAAAAAAATGGAAGTTAAATGTTGTCGCAGATGCACTCTCAAGAAAGGATGAAGAGGTGGAAGCATTGCTTTGTGCCATTTCTATTATCCAACCAGATTGGATAACTGAATCAAGGGATGAATGGAATAACGAAGAAGAAGTGTGGACACTCATTCAAAATTTGCAGCAAGATCCTAGTACATATGATACATTTAGTTGGAAAAATGATTACTTATGGTACAAAGATCGCTTATATATTTGTAAGAATTCCCAACTAAAACAAAAGATTCTTTGGAATCGCACACTTCTCCTTTAGGAGGACACTTAGGATTTTTAAAATCTTACCACAGGGTGAAGAAAGAATTTTTTTGGGATGGCCTTAAATCTTATATTTAAAATTTTGTGGCAGAATATTTGGTTTGTCAGCAAAATAAAGTTTAGACAATTAAGACTCCAGGTCTTCTACAACCTTTATCCATTCGAAGTCAACGTTGGGAGGATATTTCAATGGATTTTATCACAGGTTTACCTAAGTCCGAAGGAAAGAGTGTTATCATGGTTTTAGTTGATAGACTTACCAAGTATGCACACTTTTGTGCATTATCTCATCCATTTAAAGCAAGTACAATTGCTACTGCATTTATGGAAACAATTCAAAAGCTACATGGAAACCCAAATATTATTCTAAGTGACAGAGATCCCATTTTTACTGGAAATTTTTGGACGAAAATATTTTCTTATTTGGGTACTCAACTAGCTCATAACTTATCTTATCATCCTCAATCCGATGGTCAAACTGAGATAGTGAATAAATTTTTGGAAGGATATCTTCATTGTTTTTTATCTAATAATCAAACACAATGGGTCAAGTGGTTACCTCTCGCTGAATGGTGGTATAACACTTCCTTCCATATTACATCAAAAATGACCCCAACTCTTCAAGGATAACCTAAATTTGGCACAAAATCGAATGAAACAACATGCATATCAACATTGCAGCGAGAGAAGTTTTGATGTAGGAGACTGGGTATTTTTACGACTACAACCATACAAAAACATTTCCCTCAAGCAAGCTAAGAAGGATAATAAATTATCACCAAAGTAATATGGTCCTTACAAGATGTTGCTAAAGATTGTTATTATGGCATACAAAATGGAGCTTCCTGCTTCTTCGCGAGTGCATCTAGTTTTATATGTTTCATGCTTGAAGAAGGTTATAGGTGACAAAGTTCCTGTTCAAACAATATTGCCAGAACTTGATGAGGAAGGAAAAATCATATTGGAACCTGAAGCAGTCATGGAAACAAGAACTCGATAGCTATGAAATCGATCAATTTCAGAGTATCTCATCAAGTGGAAGAACTTACCCTCTGAAGATTCTACATGGGAGGATGAGAATTTTATATGGAAGCATCCGGAGCTACTCAAGCATTGAGGATAACACTTTTTTGAAGGAGAGGGGCATGTTAGGTTCCTATATTTCTATTATATTCCCTTATTGTTGTTAGTGTAACCCCCTTATTGTTGTTGTTGTACCCCTGTAACCCCAATATTGTTATTATTGTCCCCTTACATTATTATTGTTAGGCCGACTACAATTATATTGTGATCCCATGGACTCCTATATATAGAAGGATGTTTTGTCATTTGTATCATCCAAGATTTTTTCATTTATGTAATGTATTGGAGGTTTCCCCCTCAAAGTGGCTGACTTCTAAGGCGTTGATCTCTCTTTTCTTCTATTTTTGGAGCTGGTTTCATAACACCTGGTCCGGAAGGTTATCTTGTGAATGTCATCTTCCTTGATGCATACCTGATGATAGCTCGATCTCATATCAATCTTTGAGAACATTTTTTTTCCCTTCAGTCGATCAAACAAGTCATCAATACTCGACAAAAAATACCTATTATTGATGGTCACTTTATTCAACTTCCTGTAATCAATACATAGTCTAAGAGTACCATCTTTCTTCTTCACCAACAATACTGGTGCACCCTATGGTGACACACTTGACCTAATGTATCCCTTGTCCAACATTTCCTCCAACTGCAACTTCAATTCTACCAACTCTGATGTGCTAATCCTGTAATGTGTCTTAGATGTTGGCGCTGCTCCTGTTACCAACTTGATAGAAAAGTCTACTTCCCTGCGAGGGGGAAACTCTGAAATATATGCGGGAAATACATCCTAAAACTGTTGTAGAACTAGGTACGTGCTTAAAACATCTGAATCCTCAACTTCCTTACCTTTGTCACTAGAAATATGCACTGCAAAAGCCACACACCCTATCCTACGACTGTGCTTGGCCTGCATGGCTATAACCATCGTAAATTATGTTTCTTTCTTCTTACCCTGTAGGAATCTTTGTTCCCCATTGTGATATAAGCATTCAATAGTCTTGTCATAATAATCTACCTTGGCCCTGTGGAGATATATCCAATCCATACCTAATAGCATACTATATGATCCTAATGCAAAATATGTTCAAGTGCACTGATGTAGACACATAATTCAACTCAAATGCATAAGCTCTTACTCGATGATGAACTCTCTTCTTGGTAACTGTAGCTAAGTGCACTAAGAAAGAGTCTGCATGCACTTCTCTATTCAAACCACACTTATCCACCAAGCCAGGATTAACATAACTATAATTAGATCTAGGGTCAATCAAAATAGAAACAAATTGATCACAAAGCTTACCATCCATCTCGATAATAAACACTTAGTGATATGCCTGCCTGTTATCTAGTGCTGCATAGATCTTGGGAATACCATGTCCAACATCTACCACTTTCTGTGCCTCCTGTGCACTATATATCTATGGCCTACCACCCTGATGTTGTGGACAATCTTTCTTACGATGATCTCGTCCACAAGTCCAACATCGCACAGGCTCCCTGTTTTCATTCTTATTCTTCTCCTCAGACTAAAGTCCATGTCCTCTACTAGATGTATTGAACTTATTACGTGGTGACACTAGTACATTTGGGGGAAATTCCGACACTTGGTTCCGACACTTTTGACCAAATGTCGGAAATTTCCCAAAAAAATTTCAATCCCACCCGAAACCGTCGCTATACCGACGTTTATAGAAAAGTGTCGCAATACCGACACTTAGACACCGTGTCGCAATTGTGACGTTTGGAGGAATACATCGCAATTGCGACACTATGCCCCAAAGGGTCGCTATTGTGACGACTGCCTCCAAATGTCGCAAGTGCGACACAATGTCTAAGTGTCGCAATTGCGACGTTTGGAGGCATCCGTCGCAATAGCGACGCTTTTTCCGCCGTCGGTATAACGACACTTATATGCGCGCTACATAAAAATACGAAACTTATATGCGCGCTACATAAAAATGATTTTATTAAAAATACGAAACTTATATCCGTCGCAATAACTACATTAATGTCTGATATCACACGCGCATTCACCCTCCGCTCTTGCAGAACAATGTTCACCCTCAGCATTCGCCCTCATATCTTGCAGAACAACATTTTCCCTCAGATCTTGCAGAACAACATTCGCCCTCAACATTTTCCCTCAGCTCTTGCAGAACAGCATTCGCCCTCAGCATTTGCCCTGAGCTCTTGCAGAACAACATTCGCCCTCAGCATTCGCCCTGAGCTCTTGCAGAATAGCATTCGCCTTCAGCTCTTGCAAAACAACATTCGCCCTGCATTCTCCCTCAGCGTTCGCCCTCAGCTCTTGCAAAATGGTAAGTTCTTACTGTAGGCCCTTCCTCCTATAGTAGGGTTGACTCTATTTGGGTTTTTTTGGTCAATTCCATTGGATTGTGTTAGGTTGTAGGGTTCTCTCTAGATGTCAAGAATAAAGATTCAATACCCTCTATTATATTCATCACCCAATACAAGATTTAAATTTTTCCCAAGGAAACGCTTATTAATTTGGTAGCCATTATTTCTCCCTGCTTTAAAAACCCTACATTTAAATGAAAACAAGCATTGCATTTCAACTACAAAAATCTATTAGTGTTCAAATGTACATGTGTGCATCACTTGTGTAGGGTATTCCTTTTCCACTTTCACATTATCCAAGAATGTGTGCAGTATAGTTCATATTTTTTGTGATTTAGATTATCTTGAAAAAAGGAAAGGTAAATTATTTCCCATGGAAAAAGAAGGTTTTCCCTTTTTACTACTGGAAATGGTACAACAAAGTTCCATTTCTACCCGAAACCCCTATGAAACAGGAACCAAATAAAGGCCATGTCCTCAATGGACATCATTTGGCTTTGAAAATGGCCATTGCACCATGTTGTTTCTTATATTACACCACGATAGTTTCTTAGGTCATTTCTTGTTTCTTGAGATGAAAAACAACCAAAGAAATCGTGAAGATCCTTTCAAGAAATAAATGACCATTTCTCAATCATATCTCAATTATTTTTTATTTTATTCAGTGGTTGCTTACTTTGAGAGAAATTTGACACTTTTATAAGGAATATAACATAAAAACACAAAATGGGAAGGAATTGATGAGGTATATGTCCTTTAGTTGTTGTCAATTAAGAATTGATAATACACAATGCATGTTCTGTACTACAAACTAGATTCCTTCCTAGAGTTAGGACACAGAGTATTGAATCAAAGTTGTAGTTTCTAACTTCTTGTATTGGTTCATCAATCTTGAAATTCAGATATTGCATGTCTTCATTGCTTCATGTTTGAATAATATGCATCATATCATACAATAGAAAATTAGGAATTATGATTATTATTACTTTATGGATCTATTAAGTTACTTTTAAGTTTGCATGGTTTAGTGTGAAATTATTCTAGTGTGCCCCTAGGCTTAGGTGAAGGAATGCCAAGGACTGAGAACCCTAGTTTTTAAATGGTATTGTTTCTAACTATTTTTTAAAACATACAAATTACAATTAAATTTTAAAACTTAAGAGTTAAAACTTAAATGATTCAAATGAATTGGTATGCTATTTGGATGAATTGGTCTAGCATATTTAGAAAGATCAAACCTCAGAAATAAACATGTCTATTTTTTAATGGTAAAGAAGTCTTAGACATTAAAGTTACAACTCTGTTATAGTAGATGTATAAAATGCTTCCCACAGGTTTATTGGCATGGGGTTGATCGAATACAATCTGGACATACACAGCCTAATTTCCAAGAGGGATTATTTGTTCACACCAAAGGTGTTGTATCTACTATGACTATGATGCAAAACTGGAAAAATAGCATATCTATCATACTAGGCATGGCTTAGACAGAGTAGTTACTGGTGAAGAAATTTCTGTTGTCTTTCACTTTAAATGTAACAGAAATTTAATTTCTTAACCAGAGGTTTCCTGGATCTTAATTCTGTGAATTTTTTGCCTTGGAACTACTATGAAATATTATACAAAACAACAGTGGAAGTGAACAATATTCCAATTGTAATGTTCTCTTATAATTACATTGCCCAAGGGAGGACAAAGTAGCCTATCCAACCCCACAGGCTATAGCCAATTATAAAGGGGGAAGTTAAAACTTTAAAAAAAAAAATTAAACCTTAAAGCATACCTACCTATCCATGAATCATAAGTTCATAACTTACCCAGCGAAAGCGTAGACTTACCACAAACATCCATCCTCAAATTGCTATGGATGAGCCAGAGCCTTAAGATGAGAGTGATTCCTACTTGGAGAGCATGCTAAGTGAAGATCTAAGTGATGCTGATGACATGGATGTTGATGATATGGCTTGAGGAAGTCATTGCTCACTATTAGGCTTTAGCTATTTTTATTTTAGTATATCAAATTTCCTAGTTCATGTTTACAGTTTGCCATTTGGAGATGCCTTGAGGCAAATTTTGAATTTAGTATGACAATGGACATATATTTTGAAATTTTGAATCATGATTCTAATTTCTTATAAGTTATTAATATGTAAATTGAGCTCCAATTTGCACTTGATATCATATATGAATCATGATATTATCAAACTAGAAATTTTGAAATTTCAATGACAAATGTCACATGTGAATGTTGAAACTTGAATGTTGAATGATGTGCATGTTTAAATCTTTAAAGTTTAAAATTTATAAATTATTAGTAATTTACAAATTACTATATTAGTGTCATTAAATTTATAATTTATAAATTATAATTTAGAAAATATAGTATTATATATGATATATAAATTATAATATATATATTAATATAAAAATACCCAGACGAACCCACGCACCCTGTTTCAAAAAATGTTGTCCCCATCCCTATCCCCGTCCCCGAACCCACGTTTCCTGGCAACATAGTTTCAAACATTAAATATCAACAAAATCGTTTAAAGGATATTGAAAGGAAAAAGGTGATGGAAGATAGAAAGTGTCTTACTTAAATGCTCTAAGGATTTTTCAATAGTTGCTCCAAAAGCTTCACTTCAAGGCCCTTCAAGATCGTCTCCAACAATGCTATACCATCAGCTTCAACAATGTTGCTCCAAAAATGTCCTCAAGGTATTCACAACAATTTTACTAGAAGTTGCTCCAACAATATATTCAATAAGGTATTCATTGTCAACTCGTCTCTTGTTTGGGTGCCTTAATGTGCAATGACATGTTTCCAGGACTGAATTCAATGCAAGGCATATTTGAAACTCTAACTTTGTCTTCCGGTGTCTTATTAGAAATTATTTCAGTTTTCATTTTGTGTTTTCAAGTTAGATATTTTTTTCAAGTTTTTACATTTATAATTTTATTGCAGTGTGGCAGACTGATCAGGGTAGTACAGGAACAACTCCGAGATGGGATGATCGCGGAAAGAGGCCAACCAAAATTGTTTAAAGGATATTGAAAGGAAAAAGGTGATGGAAGATAGAAAGTGCCTTATTTAAATGCTCTAAGGATTTTTCAATAGTTGCTCCAAAAGCTTCACTTCAAGGCCCTTCAAGATCGTCTCCAACAATGCTATACC
Organism: Pinus albicaulis; assembly: GCA_034641835.2. Taxonomy (NCBI): domain Eukaryota; kingdom Viridiplantae; phylum Streptophyta; class Pinopsida; order Pinales; family Pinaceae; genus Pinus; species Pinus albicaulis. The sequence goes on from CM076579.1 coordinate 1,065,992,361, forward strand.
ATCAGCTTCAACAATGTTGCTCCAAAAATGTCCTCAAGGTCTTCACAACAAGTTTACTAGAAGTTGCTCCAAAAATATATTCAATAAGGTCTTCATTGTCAACTCATCTCTTGTTTGGGTGCCTTAATGTGCAATGACATGTTTCCAGGACTGAATTCAATGCAAGGCATATTTGAAACTCTAACTCTGTCTTCCGGTGTCTTATTAGAAATTATTTCAGTTTTCATTTTGTGTTTCAAGTTAGATATTGTTTTCAATTTTTTACATTTATAGTTTTATTGCAATGTGGCAGACTGATCAGAGCAGTGCAGGAACAACCCCGAGACAGGATGATCGCGGAAAGAGGCCAGCGGAAGAACATGTAAAGTGCCAGCATTGCTCTATCTTTCGGTATTTTAGTTATTTACATAATTGAAATAATATTAATTTTGTTCAAATATGCAGACACCTAGCCATGGTACGCCTGATGATTCCCTCTTTGAGGAAGAAATTTCTTCATCCCTATCTCCAGCGCTCTTGTTGCGAAAAAATGCACGAGATGCAAGGTCAAAATTTAATACTTTGATAGACGCGCCTCAAACACCTGAAATAGAAGAGAGGATAAAACAACTTATGAGCCAGCTAGAAACATATCAGGTAATAATAAAAAGTCAAAAGGATATTTTTTTTGTTCTGCATGAGATGAATTGTGATAGTTTGATTTTTAATTTTTACATTGATTAAACTAACAAAAAGTTCTTTTGTATGTAGCGTCTTCTGGCATTTGCTGAACCCGGTGTTGGTGGTAGTGGGACACAAGGGCAAGAGATTGCCCAACAACCCTCTCGTACACCTTCTACTCCTTTAGGTGCTAGCCAAGAAACACACCCTGCCCAAGCTGACACCCAGCCAACTGCTGAACGTGTTGGCAATGATGAAGCTGATATGGCCAGCTACATTATTGCGTTTCCTGGAGCTACACGTGTCAGCTCCACAGGGACCATTAATGGCACGTTGTTGGTGAACGATGAGGGTGTCCCTATAAAGCATGTAAAACTCCCAGGTAAATTTTAATATTTTAACTATTTCATGTACTTTATCTAAAACATATTTATCATGATTTTTATTTTTAAATTAATGATAATATTTATTTATTTATTTTTTTTTTAATTTTTAATTTTTAATTTTTTTTTGTGTAGGAAACAATGAGTTCTATAGGTTTTTGGAGAGCCATGCATTGGTAATTTTTGGCCCAATCATACGCACAGGGTGGAATTCCCAGAATTCCAACTTGAAAAAAGAACTTCTAGATTATCTAGAAGCCCTTTTTGGGGTCGACACATTTGACAGAACGACGATGGCTCGGGTAGCTGGCAAATATTTGAAATATACCAGGGAAACCTATAGGACGCAATTGAAATTTAACCCTAGATACGAGCGTCCTCTCATAGTTCCAGAGAGTGAGTGGAGAGCACTCATCCATGACGGAAAAGAGAAAAGAGCAAAGAAAAAAGGAAAAATGCCAACTAGACCTGCAAGGTAAATTACAACTTTAATTCAATAGCTTTAATTTTCTCTATGTCTAAAATAAAATTGTGCTACATCATATCTGACTTCAATATTTTTATGCTAGGTTGCCTGACACCTCAAAGGCAACCAAAGCTAGGATTGAAAAAAAGGGCCATCACAAGCTAGGCCAGGGCGGCTACTTGAAATTGGCCGCAAGAATTGTAATTAAATAGCTAAACATCTTATAATTAATTGTATCGCCTTCCAACGTTTTTGTAATCCTATCAAATATGATTAAAAATACACAGACATATGTAATGTAGGGTGATGATTTCGGAACAGAAACAACAGAGGAAGATAAAAATATCGCTTTCCATTTCGGCTATCAAGCCGTAGTTGAACGTCGCATAAGCTTGGGGCAGGTCCCAAGATCCAGAATGCCTAATAAGGTAAAACATTAACCTTTCAATATGTTTGTTTTCATCCATAAATTTAATGTCTAACAACTTTGTTTAAATCAAGGGAGCAACACTACCGACGACGCAAATAACCCAGTTTTAGAGCCAAATGTAGATGATCCTCACGTGCAACCTGATCATTGTAGTAGGGACCAGGCCGACAATGCTACTATCAGTGAGGGTTGTGACGGTAATTAATTTCCACTTATAATTTTTTCTAATTATACCTTGATGGTTGTCCTTATAACGTTTTTTGTTTAAATGACAGAGAATGTTTCCCTTGAGGATCTTACCACCAGAGAGGAAGACAGGGCAACAGTCCCAACGACGACAACTGGTGCACCAGGTAAATAATCTCATTGCAATTTTTTTTATTAATATTACCAAACTATTTCAATGATATTTAAAAACTGACAATTAAAATTTAATATTATCTGTTTTTGTAGGCGATGCCCCGTCACTGGATGAGACCAGACATCGTGACTACGCAACTAGGTCAGCGGCGACAACTGGTGCACCAGGTAAATAATCTCATTGCAATTTTTTTTTATTAATATTACCGAACTAGTTCAATGATATTTAAAAACCGACAATTAAAATTTAATATTATCTGTTTTTGTAGGCGATGCCCCGTCACTGGATGAGACCAGACATCGTGACTACGCAACTAGGTCAGCGGCGACAACTGGTGCACCAGGTAAATAATCTCATTGCAATTTTTTTTTTTATTAATATTACCGAACTAGTTCAATGATATTTAAAAACTGACAATTAAAATTTAATATTATCTGTTTTTGTAGGCGATGCCCCGTCACTGGATGAGACCAGACATCATGACTACGCAACTAGGTCAACGGCGACAACTGGTGCACTAGGTAAATAATCTCATTGCAATTTTTTTTATTAATATTACCGAACTAGTTCAATGATATTTAAAAACTGACAATTAAAATTTAATATTATCTGTTTTTGTAGGCGATGCCCCGTCACTGGATGAGACTAGACATCATGACTACACAACTAGGTCAGCAGTGCGGGTCGAAAGGCACAAAACAGGAGCAAATCACGATGATATTGATGATGTAATTAGGAGCTTTAGAAATAGGAAGAAGAAAAAGAAAATTTGATAATGTAAAATATTGTATTATTATAAGACAAACGTTACCATACTTGGAACTTTTTTTGCATTATATAAAAAACTCATTTATCATACTATTTTAATGTCAAGCATTAATTGTAATGTTTCCTTGCGTACTTTTTGTTGAATTGTTTTTTTATTAATTATTGATTTTTTTTTTATGCTCATGAAAGTAAAAAATGAAATATAGATTGGGTATTGGAGAATTGAGAGTGATGTGAGGGGGGTGGGGGAAGGGCCATAAGAGCTTTCACCTTCACGTGGTTGGCCCTGTTTAGTAGAGAATAATTTATTGGAGCGATTTAATCTTGGAGCAAACCTCCCTCGATCCAGCGTAGCAACAAAAAAGTCACTATTGACTTAGTTGCTACTCTTTCAGATCGTGGGAGGCTTGTTCCAAGTTCATGTGACTCCAATAAATTGTTCTTGAAACGAAGAGGAGCTTATTCAGGTATGTTTTGAAATTTTCAACATATGTTCTAACATTATCATAAGAATGCATCTTAGAGTAAAAAATACCACATCAATTACTTGTATTTATTGTATAGATAATGATGGATTTTGATTGACTTGGCAGTGCAGGTACAAATCCTCTTGCATCATGAGCAATACAACTTGTCAACCAGGGTCATGTCCAGAATATTTTTGCTTGTGCGCTTGACCAGGTTCGTAATGTCACATTTTGTAAGTTCCTTTACAGTTCATAATTCAATATTAAGCTTGTTCATGATTATTATCTAGGTTTTTTGTATGTGTTTTTTCATCTATTTGATTGTAAGCAACTCTGCATGTTCCTTGTTTTTCACTATGATTTCTCCCATTACCACTCCCAAGATGAATTCTACTTTATTGTTACATAGGTTACTTTATTGTTACTATGATTTCTCCATTTATGATTTCATAGGTTACATCATGTAAAGTTGTCAATCTCAGGTTGGTGATGAGCTTTAGTTCTCCAGATTTGGGGCTTTTTTGATATTTTCTCCCTCATATCATTCCTGCATCACCTCGTTGTTTTAGCATGCCAATTGTCTACCACTTGTACCAATTGGCACATGTCAATCTCTTAGTGGTGCCACATTTCACCTATTTTCAGTGAGAGTTTAGGGTTTCTCTAACATAGCTTCAGAAATCCGATTCAGTGCCTGCTTGAATATCATCACATAATACTCATGGTTTGGATTGATGAGCATGTTCTGAATGGTTGGTTGATTCATAAGAACCACCCATATAGTCATCTTGAGATATTTCAGAAGTTTCCTCGGGTTTCCTTTTTCACCGTTTCTAGTGGGTGGGATGGTGTGGGGTGATCCATCAATACTGGTGCTCTTGTAGTAGGGAATTTGTTTTTGGGGATATAAAGAAGCATTTGATGTAGATATCCCATTGGATGCATTCATAGATGGGCACGAGAGGTCAAGAATTTAAATTAAAAATATGCAACCTCTAGCATGGAAACCTGAAGGACGCGAGAGACACTGGTTAAAGATTGTTTTGTGCTAGCCTTAATATAGTCATGATTTATTTCTATTATCTTAATGCAAATATATAGTCCGGTCTCATTAAAATGAGGATTGTGGTTGTATTTCTCTTTGGTTGTTTCTCTCTTAATGCTCTAGAAGTTGCCAAAAGTTGTGATAGTTGTTTAGTTTGCCTGTTACAACTTAAAAGTGGTTTTTAGCAATGGGAGTCATGTTTTTTAAGGTTCATACTAATATGAAGATCTTGTAATTCTATATTCGGCATAAGAGAAGATGGCCTCTGCTTTGGGCGGTGTGACAATAATTGCCACATCTACCTCATTGGGTAACAATGGAAAGGGGAAGAAGTTGGGTGCAATGTTTGATAATTATGGCAGACAATTGTCTTCTCTTTCAGTTTTTTCACCCATTTCCTTTAATCGCTCAAGCAGAAGAGGGACTCTGAGATTACGCGACAGAGAGAAGGTAGTTAATACAAAAGCTATGGAAAAGGAGTTGTACTTCAACAAGGATGGCTCAGTGACAAAAAAATTGCAGGTCAGAGAAAAAATTATGTTTAAAGGAAGGTCACCTACACGTGAAACTTCACTGCGGTGGATCTTTCCTTGTCCACTTATATTCAATTTTAATGTGTTATTTTAATTTTTCATGGAGGGTTGTTTTGGCATATGGTCTAGCATTCAATTGCACACTTACTGAAAGTATTGTCAATTTGTCTTGCAAGCGGTGTGAACAAACTTGCTGATCTTGTTGGAGTCACCCTTGGGGCGAAGGGCAAAATGTTGTCTTGGAGAGCAAGCATGGTTCTCCGAAAATAGTTAATGATGGTGTGACAGTAGCTAAAGAGGTAATTTGTAGATGTGTGCTCTAGTTTTCTTTTTAACGTTATATTAGTTCCCCCTCTTAAATGTCTTAGATTTGGTAGGCATAATTTGAAAACTCAAAGGTGAAAGGAAACATATTTGTTACCCAGTGGTCTACTTGGCCTGTGGACTAGCCACATTAGAGTAATGCATAAATCTTTTCACAACAATAAAAGGAAAGGGTTATGGCTGAGTCAAATTTTATTGTTATTGACGGTGTAATGAAATGTATCTCAATGCTATGGTTTTGGCCTTTTTATTGGTTGAATTAGAGGACCCAGTTGAAAATATTGGGGCCAAGTTGGTAAGGCAAGCTGCGGCAAAGACAAATGATTTAGTTGGGGATGGAACCACAACATATGTTGTTCTTGCACATGTTGGAATATTGAAAAATTCCAGAATAATGAATGGAGAATAAATCTCCCTTATTTTAACACAGAGAAAATAAAAAATTCTTTGACAGGAGACAGAGTTTCAATACTTTGAAAACAAACTTCTATTCCCTTCAATAACTCAAAAAAAAACTATTACACTTCTTCCTCACTGAGAGGGATTACAAAATTATGACTGCTACAAAACGCAGTGCATAAAACCAACTCATTGTTTGTTCAAAACAAACATACTCTATCTCTAAAACACTCTGCTGTGAACCGAAAAATGCTGATGCAACCCGAGGTCTTCACCGATCACTATGGCACAATTCTACACCATGGGAATAAATGAGCTGAAGTCGACCATGTGAGAAATCGTTGGATTACCGGGCAATGATGTATCCCGTTAACCAATGCGAGACAACCCACCGATAATGATAATGAGTGTCAAGGTGCCCCAGTACAATCTAACAAGTGCGAATGAATGAGTTGAAGTCGAACACTTGAAAGAATCTACCAATCAGGAGGCAATGATGAATCCTCACTGTCGATAGCGAAGAGTCTGCCACTGATGACTGCAAACCCTAAGGTACTGATAAAAAGACTCTAGACCTTGTTCCCAGAGCAATGAGTCGGAGTCGATGGGAAAAGATCTGCTGGAAGGAAGGCATTAAGGCATCCCACATCAGTCCAGCGCGAGTGTAACCCGCGGGCCAAGATTTGGAAGGAATCGGACGAAGTAGAGTGATGGAACCAAAACCGAAGTACGTTTCCGACATGCACAAGATGAAGCTAGCGCACGGAAGAAACCCTCTGAACCAACCAATAATGAAAGCTGACACAGAGGCGAGAAATCCACCGATAGGGTCAGATGGAAATCAAGGTACTTCACGAATCCCAAGTGTGATAATATGTGCTGACGTCGAACACAGGGGAAACCACTCAGTCAAAGACCCATGATGATGATCAAATGCTGAGCACGAGGTCACCTATCAATGATGGAAATAGGCCCAAGGTGCGGCTCTAGGTTTGCTCTCAGAGCAATGTGTCGTAGTCAATAAGAGACAAACCCGCCGGCAAGAAGTCAATGGGGACCCTCTCAAACCAGCACGAGCAGAAGACCAAAACATCTGATGTGATAGAACATGATACTGACAAGACCGGGAAGGCCGACTGAATAATGAGTCAAGAGACACCGCAGAATGGCCGACTCAGGCTAGACTTCCCTTGAACAAAAGCACGACTCGTGATGACCATGGCAGTAAAAAGTGACACTGTATAAGTCTGTCATGCAGGAGGCAGAACAAACTCTCCATATGATTGGAAGAGATAACCAATCGGGGGAGAACTGACAAGTGAAACATGGTAAAGGTTGAACCTAGGTCAAAACTAAAACCATCCCAAATGAAGGAGATATATATAAGTAAATGTGCTTTGTTCAAGGGCGACAAACTGACTCTGTACTGCCATCAAAATAACGAAGATACATCCCGTTCTCGCTCTTTTTGTTATATTTGATTTTTTTGTCTTTTTCATATAATAAGCCTGAAAAAGAATAAAATAATGCTATGGTACAATGGATAGAACGAGTATCAAGAAATCAGATGCACTAGTTCCTGGGATTGGAACAATCCTATGCTCAATGCAAGGTGGCGAAAACTGGTAAGTGATACTCAGAGGAACGTTCCATCCATGGGTACAAAGGTGTCAAGTTGTGATAGCTAAGTGCATGCAATGGTTAACTTGTACAGAAAGTCAAGGTCAAAAGTTGGCTTAAACATCGAGTCCAAATGAAGCCGGCTAAAGGCCAGAATAAACAAGTAGCCAATATGCAATGCAGTAATACAACTTAACGACACCAGGGAGCCTCTAGGGTAAAAGCCAGAAAAAATGATAGTGATGAAGAAGAAGAATGAAGCTTCAACACATAAGACATGGCGGGACTAAAGAGGACTCTCGAGCCTACATAAAACGCAGCATGGGCAACAAGTGATAGCGAGGAACTAACTAGGAAGCCCATGTAAAGGAAGGCTCTACCATCAATTCATGATTAAATAATCGGCGAGTGAAATGGATATAATACTCATGACCTGATGGGATCGACCCTAGGGAAAGTGATCAGTATGGAGGCTAGAATGCAAGATGCAACAGAAAGTGATTTCCCTAACCTATATGCTAGTGAAGATCATATACCTGCCATGAAGAGTCGGAAATCATGGATCAAAAATCGGGAAAAATCTCAAAATCGTCAAAATGTACCTGAAAACATACCAAACTGGGCACTTCCAAGCAACCGAGTTATGCAGCTTAAGATAGATCGAAAAAATAAGCATAAGGAATTTTTGCGAAAATTTTCAATTTTTTAGCCATAAATAGTCAAATTACCTCTCATTTAGTTCATTATTGCATTGCTGATTTGGAAAAAGTGCTCTGGAGCAAAAAACTTCTTTCGTCAAATCAGGAACAACCGACCGTCGGAACTCAGCGAAACTTCAGGTAGGCTCCTTAATCATCCTGTTTATTCATTTTGTCCATTTGGAAATTAAAATTAAGTGATTTTTAGCTTTAAAACCCTTGCTAAAATATGCGGACTTGCGCATACGCGGGTTCGTTAAAGGAAACTCGCGTATACACGCGACTGTGCAAAGGAAAAACCGCGTATGCGCAGGTCCGAATGCAAAAAAGCATGGCTAATGCATAATTTGATGAAATTTCTCAGGATGACCATCTCATAGAGGGAACGTGAGCATAGCGCAATAGACCAAGAGGTCATGCAAGATCGCGCAGCGCAAAATATCCTCCGAAATTGCGGATTGTTCAAATTCTTTAAAATGCCAAATATGAAAAGCAATGTGCGGTTGCTAGAAATGCTCGTAAATTACTAGGAACCAGATCAGGATTGCTTCATAATTGATCAGATGCCACTACGCATTGAAGTGGAAGACATATATTTCATTACTGGACTCTCCCGGAGGGGAGAACCAGTAGACTTACACGGGAAGCCCCTGGGAGGGTTAACCATGGAAGAGTATGTCCACGTATATTGCGTAGATGGTTCCAAAAAGGTTGGAACTCAGATTGCAATTAAAGATATCATGGATTTGCATATGAAAATCCTCCTTTTCACCATCAGCAGAGTGGCAGGACCTGCCTCACTACATCAGGCGTCCAGGACGCAAATGAGCATAGTTGTAGAGTGTCTGACTCATGTGTATGATTGGTGCACAACCCTTCTACTGAACATGAAACAACAGCTGACCTCCATTCGCCAAGCAAAGACTAAACACTTTGGCTATGGGACCATTTTGACAACATTCTTCTTTGAGAGGATTCCAGCTTTGAGACCCAGAGTCATCTCTACTATCAGTAGCCCGCGGGACCCAAGAATTTCCCGTTGGGCAGACATGATGAAGAGACTGGGGGGTAGTGAGGTACCCCAGACCACCTGGGACGATGAGTTCTTCCTGTGGTGGGGAGAACAGATCATCGCAGTGGACGACTATCCCTATGCCGGGATGGATTTCCGTGGAGATCCAGATCTAGTTCTTCCACCTGGCACAGCATGGGGAGCAGTCGGTAAGTTTTGCAAAAATTTTAACTTATATGATTTTTTTGGATTTTTTCAAATATGTATGAAAAAGTGAAAAACAAACATGTTTTTGATTGGATTCATAATGAATAACAATTTAAAATGATCATGTTTCAGATGTTGGACCAACTCGTCCTGAGGGCCTACCGCACCATAAGCGCCGCAGAGGTGAGGCAGAGACAGTGGATTCCAACAGGACTCTCCAGGCCGTGCAGAGAAACTTGGAGGGATTAACCCGCCAAATCCCTATGGCTGCTGTGGAGGACTTGCCGGAAGCCATCCAGAGACGGGTGGTAGGAGTACCCCGAGACTGGGTTAGATTATTCCGCCGAGTGGCCACTGCAGTTACGTTCTATAGGAACACGACTTCTGGGCAGGGTCCTCAGGAGTAGACAGATATTATATATTAGATGACTGTATATTATTTTTTGAGACTGAACATGATGGGGCATAAGCCCAAGTTTTGTACGAGATTATGGATCCAAATTTTGTAAAGTTTTTTGACACTCCGATGATATATATACAGCGATATTTGATGTGATGTGATAAATGTATCAAATGTATGATGTTTTTGATGATTAAAAATTATTGTATTGAATGATTAATATGCCAATCCAAAGCTTGATTAGCTAATGAGTCAGCAAACCAATTGTCAGCTCGAGGAATATGAATGAATGTTAAAAATTGAAATGACCTTTGTAACAAACGTACCCTCAAAAACAATCGTAATAAAAAGGGATCTCGTACCCGATAAGTGTTGTTCAACTGCGACACCACCAGCTGGGAGTCCAAGAAAACTACCAACGAATCAACACCCAAAGATATTTCCTCCGAGAGTAGATGAATGACTGCAGTGTATTCTGCTACATTATTGGAAGCAGGACCAATGCAGACCCCTCTTGATACCAACAGCTGACCGGAAGGATAATGAAGCACCCAAGCCACGGAAGCTAAGTTCCAGGTGTGTCTACTAGCACCATTGGCGAAACCAAAATGACTCATGACATCCAACACAACCTGCCAAAGCAGATCAAAAATATCACCACCTCATCAAAAATCGAAAATCAATCAGATATGTACAAAGAAAAAAACTACTATATACAAAAAGCAACATGCCAGGCTGAAGCCTAGGCATAATACTTCTTCAAATAGAGCCCATTTCGGGGCTCCGGCAACTCGTTCCCTTCGAAATCAACCAAGGTATACGCTCCTTTCTTAAGGACTTTTTTAACGATATAGGGGCCATACCACATAGACTTAAACTTTCCTGCCCCCAGGGCATCCTTTTCTTGGGCATAGACCAAAACAAGGTCACCTTCCGAAAAGACCCTAGGCTTGACCGCCTTATCGTACTGGAACTTTTACTCGGTTTTTATGCGCTTCATTCATTGTGGCAGCATCCCGACGTTGCTCATCGAGATGTTCCAGATGAATAAGTCGTTTTGCCAGACTGGAAGTGTCAGGAAGAAGCTCAACAACTAATTTAAGAGAAGGAATCTCGCATTCAATAGGAAATACGGATTCCACCCCGTGCACTAACTGAAACGGAGTAAAGCCAGTTGCATTTTTCACTGACGTCCTGTATGCCCAAAGTGCAGGATATAGCATAATATGCCAGTTGGATCTATGTTTATCAATTGTCCTTTGAAGAATTGTCTTCAAGGATTTATTCATGGCTTCCACTTGCCCATTGGCCTGAGGATAATATGGAGATGAATGCTCCTGCCAGAAACCCAATTTGAGAGCCAACTCAGCCATCATACTATTCTGAAAATGACTGCCATGGTCAGTGACAATCTCTCTAGGTATACGAAAACGAGCGATAACTTGGTTGAAAAGGAACAAAGCTGCAGTCTCACCATCATTCCCAAAAGTAGGCATAGCCTCGACCCACTTCGTAAAGTAGTCTACTGCTACGATAATGTACTTGTGACCTTTTGCTGAAGGCGGGTTACAAGTAGTATAATCAATACCCCACTTTGTAAAGGGCCGACAGTAACGACTGGAAAAAGCGGAGCTGGATGAGCGCGCATTTTTCGAGTATAAACCTGACACGAATGACACTTTTTGACCGATTCAATACAATCTTTGAAAATCAAGGGCCAAAAGTATCCAGCACGCAAAATCTTTTGGGCTGTAGCAAGCCCAGATAAATGACCCCCACAAGCTCCACTGTGAGAATCATTGAGCACAGCCTCAGCTTCTTCAAAATTTAAGCAGCGTCTTAGGATTGAATCAACCCCTCGACGGTACAAAGCATCACCAATAATTAGATAATTCTTGGCCAAGTGACGTAGTTTACGACACTCATCTTTCAAAAAAGTAGAGGGAAACTTCGCAGTCTGGAGATACACAATGATATCCCCATACCAAGGATCATGTGGAGAGATCAGAAACAAGTGTTCGTCCGGAAAGGACTCATCATAGATCATCTCCTCTCCACAGGGCAACTCGGAGATCAATTCCGCAAAAACTAAAGACTTCTTGGATTTGGCAGACATGAACTCGAGATCAAATTCTTGTAAAATCACAATCCATCTATTATATTTTCCCCCAATCACTCGCCTGCTGAGGACAAACTGAAATGGATTGGCAGCTGCCAAGACATAAGTTTTGTGAAGAATAATGTAATGCCGGAGTCGCTGCACAGCATGAACTGCTGCTAAGGCTAACTTTTCTATCGGAGTGTATCGCAGTTCAGGTCCTACCAGTCCTCGACTAAGGTAGTAAATAACATGCTCAGCAAGAGCATCATCCTCCTGAACCAGAACCATACCAATGGTAGATTCTGCTGTAGCCAAATACAAAAGAAAATCTCTGCTATAATCGGGTGGACTCAGCAAAGGAGCAGAGGTCAATGCCTTTTTCAAGGCGTCGAATGAGCGTTGAGCGTAGTCGTCCCAAAGAAAAGGAACTCCTTTCTTCAACAGTCTCATATATCCCTTTGTAATCTCAGCATAGTTGACGATAAACCTCCAAAGAAAATTAGACTTCCCTTGGAGACTTTGAAGCTGACGGATTGAAGACGGGGGAGGCAACCGAAGTATTGCCTCAACCTTGAAGGGATCTACCCTTATCCCTTCCCTAGACACAATAAATCCCAACAGCCGACCGGATGTAACCGCGAAAACGCACTTGTTCGGATTCAATCGAATTTTATAAAAACGACATCTTTCAAAAATTTGCCGGAGGTGACCAGGATGATCCATCCTCTTTCGAGAATGAGCAGCTAGATCATCTAAGTATGCCTCGATAATCTTCTTGATGTCGTGGAAGGCGTAAGACATGGCCCGCTGAAAGGTAGCCCCAACATTTTTAAGACCAAAATGCATTTTCTTGTATGCAAACGTACCCCAGGGACAAATAAATGCAGTCTTATGTTGATCTTCAGGACGGATAGTAATTTGATTATAACCAGAAAAACCGTCCATGAAGGAGAAAATCTCGTTACCGGCACAATCGTCAATGATCTGATCTATGAATGGTGTAGGGTAATTGTCTTTAGGACATGCCTTATTTAGGTCTCTGAAATCGATGCACACTCGAATCGTTCCTTGCTTTTTATCTACGGGAACGGGGTTTGAAACCCATTCAGTCAGAGGAACAGGGAAAATGAATCCCGCCTTAAGTAGCTTTTCAACTTCAGCTTTGATAGCTGCTGCCTTCCTAGGATTGACCGGACGAAGCTTTTGCCTGACCGGCTTAGCGTTTTCATACGTCTTGATCTCATGCTGGACGATAGATGGGTCTATGCTAGGCATTTCCTCATAAGACCAAGCAAATACATCCCTATACTCTTTGAAGAGCTCGGTATAGATTTGAATCTCTTCACGGGAACATTCAGCTCCAATGAAGACATTCTCAACAATATTGGATAAATCCTTCCTTAGGGATAGTAGGAGGAATCCTTTGACCATGTTCCCTTCAGCATAAACTGTGTTGGTGCCCAAGGAGTTCAAAGGCGAGTGAACGGACAGAGGCGAAACTTGAAAACTAGTTTTAACCGTTCCAGTAGGGTAGGAAGTAAGACCGATGTGCAAATCATCCCACGGTTCTATCTATACCGGTCATGGCTTCCGGGAGTAGCCTCTTGAGATGGAAGAGTGACTATCAGACAATCTACAGGCAGAAAGAACCTAATGCGTACAAGCTTCGGAGCCACATCAACATCCAACTCTTTCGGTGAGGAGCTGGAACGGATTCGTGTTCTCAATTAATCCTCAACAATGAGCGTGTGCGGTCTCGGTGCCGAAATCGGAAATGCCCTTAGCCCCGCAGCCTTCGCTAATGTGGCGATGGGGAAGGTAAGATTAAGGTCCGAAAAATAATGAGTTCGAAAGAACTCTCTTCGAAGGGGAGCCTTGGAGGATGAAATAGCATTAATATGCACCGTACGAGGAGGAAGATCAAAAGTACCCATCAGGGAAGAATACATCCCAACTCCTAGATTCTCAATAGGCGCCTTAGTATTATCCAAATTAGGAACGGATGAGTCAGAAGGGGCGCAGTCGAGTCTACACAGGGACGAGTCGATTGATCTTAAGACAATCACTCCTTAGTGGAAACATACAATTTGAAATAATGGGGATTCAATGGCATCCATCTCATAAATCCAGTTCCTCCCCAACAGAAGGTTGTAGTCCAAGGCTGCGTCTACTACCTCAACCTCTATATTAACGATTTTGCCCCCAACACAGATGGGCAAAGCCGGGACAATACCATGGGGTACGACGAGAATGACCATCGAACGACGCCAAGAAACAGTGCTAGATGGAACGACTTTGGTTTTGAGAGAGATCAGAAGTGAAAGTGTCTTCCGACATGCGAGAGACATCACGCATGTGGAAGGCGCCCTCATCAACGACAAGTGAAATATATTCCACTTCCGATACGACGATTTAATATGAAAAGCCACGTGATGAGGAAGTCTCTTCTTAAAATTAGTCATATCAAAAGTAATCAGAAGAGAATTTTTCGGATCTATAGCCCCAATGGCAGTGAGCAAAGCACTGCGCTGAGCCGGACAAGACTGGAGTACCTCTAAAACTGACATAGCACAAGGACTCTGCGCCAGATCTTCTACAATCGAGTAGTTCTAGGCAGCCCTCGCATTTGGATTAATCGTCGATCGTGTAGAAGATGCTTTGGGCATCCGAGGCATAGACTCGACGTTGGCTTCATGATGTGAGCGGCTCGGTATCAAGGAACTTCCTTAGCTTTTGAAGATTCCTAACCATAATCACGGGATCTCGTAGCGATATCCGCGTGAGCACTCATCATAAAAATGTTCGATGGAATTTCCCCTTCACAGGTGCTAGGGTGAGGAAGCCCCGAGTTTTGGAGCGCGCCAGCTAGCCTAACGCAGGGAAAGGGTTTGTTGTACGGCTTCAGGATGCATGGTAACCCTATTTGAGATGAGAGAAGCCCGAGCATCTGAATTTTTAGGGCAAAGGTGTGAAGTAGTCCTTGACACAAAGCTTGTGGAAACTTCACTTTCCTTTTCTCCTTTGGACCCTCACCAACATGCTCATTGGTTTTATTTGCATTACCCTTCCCATTCTTGCCCTTTTTCTTATTATTTCGTCCCTTCTTCTTCCCTTAGGATTGTTGATTTCCTTTGGGATCAGAAGCTTGGATAGCATTTATGGAAAAAGACTAGGAAGGTGATGACTCAGCAAGCACAGCCTGACTAGAAGGAGCAGCTTGCAAAGACAGCGTGGCACAGGCGAGAAGCGGGGCGGCTACACCACTCTTGTGGAGTACGAAAAGCCGGTCATGCGGACCAGGCTTAGTTTTCGATAAATCCAATTTGCAGCGAGGAGCATTGGGAAAATACTTATAAAGGACCCCAGACTGAGAATATATCAGTTCCAGCGGCTGGGCCCTAAAAATGGCCTGCTCCTCAGAAAATACCCCAGATAGGGATACATCCTTTGAAATTTCTGACTGCAGGGATTTCAGAAACCATTCGAGAAGGAATTCTCCAGGAATATGAGCTTTGATAAGCCTCTTCCTTCTCCTCCATTCCTGAATGTGATCAGAAATGTGAGTTGCCTCGTCCTGCTTAAAATTAGCTAGGAGTTCGGTCCTAGCCTCATATCTGACAGGCAACTGAAAATGGTTTAGAAATGTGACATCCAGTTCTCCAAATGTGGCAAAACTGCCCCCAGTGAGCTTGATATACCATTTGGCAGTATTTCCAGTTAGGGTGCGTTTAAATAATCTCAACCTAATTGAGTCATCGATCAGGGAGTTCGAAGAGCACCATAAGTGGAAAGTGGTGATGGTCGCGGATCTCCATTCTTGTCAAACTTTGGAATGTGCGGAAGGAAGTTTGGTCGGGACCGGAGGGCCACCACGGACTATAACGAATCGGGTCATTTGTCAACTTCAACAAATGCGGCAAGTTTAATGTTGCCGAGAAAAGGTAAGCGAGGCGGAGCCTGAGGATTCCATCCTTGAGTGGATGGATTCCCAACATTCTGAAAAGAATAGCTTGGATTTGATGAGGCACCAGGCTGCCAGAAAGGACTCGTAGAAAACGGAGAAGAACCTCCTCCCCACGCCGAGTTACCAAAGCCCAGACCAGTTCCCCCTGATGAAGTATTGAATGAAGAGGAGAGCCCCTGATAGGGGTTCCAAGCATTAGACAGAGGAGAAAAGGACTGATAAGCACTCGATGAAGGGAAAGACGCATTCCATTGATAACCTGCGTAAAACTGATTCCCTGCCCCCGCTGTAGTAAAGACAGGATTCCATCCTGTAAAAGTAGTCGAACTTTGCCCCCCAGACCAAGGGTTGAAACTCGTCTGGGACGTAAACGGAAACGACCCTAAAGAAGGATTGGAACTAGGACTGTGTCCAGTCCCAAAGGGGAAACCCTGAAACGAGGCTGATCCACTAGCCATGTTAGACATGGGCGTAGATCCAGCTGAAGCAGCGGAAAAGGAAAAAGAGGGATTTCCACTAATGGAGATCCCTGAACAGAAGGGACCAGAATGAGAAGCATGTGCTTGGGTGAACCCAGAGCCAAACACAGCAGCACTAGAAGCAATCAAAGATGAAGCAATAGTGCCCCCTTCCTCGACAGAAGCAAGAGTCTGAATGCCTGCAGCACTCACGGTAGAAGCCGCGTTCCCAGTCGTGGCCATCGAAAGATAAGAATGATACGGAAGATCCGGCGGTCTCTCCGACTCTGATCCGATGTACTGAACAACAAACGGATAATCAGGAGGAAGAGGAGATGGACCTGTAGCTGGAGGGTCAGGTACGTCTTCAATTTGAAAAGCTTCTTCCTGAGGAAACAAAACTCGCGAGGTGAGCGGAACGCTCCTCTCGGGACCGACACCAGAATCAGCTACGAAACCTTCAGACCTTGGTGGAGGATCTCTCTCCACAGCGTCAGACTCCACAAGGCACTGCGTCGGACGCCACGGGGTGGTAACCACCTGCTAAATGCGCTCCTTCTCGAAGAAGGCTTTGGACTCTCGGGAGATAACCCGGTTCTCCTCGAACGACGAGGCGCTTGATCGACCACTTTTTTATAGATTTTTTAAATTAGACTCAAAAAGTGAAAAGATAGGCAGAAGCTAGGAGCAAAGAGCACTCACTAAAATAAAAATCACAGGATACGATCAAGCAAATAGCCTCCAAGTATTTCCGCTGCGGGTGATGAGGACCGGACACCAAAATACAGGAAAGCGAAGTATAGGACCTCCCGAAAGCAGTCTGGGATGATTAGGGCCCAGAACAACTAGCGAAGGTATCCGAAACAGTTACGCCGACCTCCTAACGACAACCTTTGCCGGCTCAAGCACCCAAGCTTCGCAAGGGCACCCCCCAAAAGTACTGCTGAAAGTGATGCGACGTCTGCCTCAGGTACCACGGGTATTCCCCCCCCGCAGTCACCTGTGTGGAACCTAGGAGTGGCAACTATAGACACCAATCCGTATCAGAAGCTGGGCGGAATGGTCTTGAGGTCAGATTCAGCCAATCGGAGAGGGGGTATCCCTCTTCTCAGCCTTCACTTCCCCTCGTGCTTGACTCTCAGATGAGAGCTTTCCCGGTCCACCTAACGGAGTTGGATTTCGCTCAATTAATCAACTTCTATGTTTTTTTGAGCGGCCTTGGAGAGTTAACTCTCCACTCACCTATTCCAAGGCCCTACAAACTAGCTAGTTGGTGATTGACACTTAGAAAACTTGCTGGTTGATTTTAGATTAAATCGCTTATTTTAATGGATGTTATGTTAAGTCACAAGGATATGGAGATGAAACTTATGGTGTTTTGACGCAAAAGAAATTAATAAAAACTTAACTACATGCGAATGCAGTTATTTGTCTTTCGATGAAGAGCAATCTCTATACAGGTTCTACGAGACTAAAAATTCTATTTTTTCTTTTCAAATAGCAAACTCATACTCACAAAAACTATGAAATTGACTAAATGATTAAATGCACCTAATGCAAATCATTACAAGCATGCAAATCCTAAGATGCAAATCTCTTAAAGCAGAGTGAAATTCCCAAAAAGTCCTTCAGTTTTAACTCTTCTTTGGTTGCCCAAAAAGCTAGTTCTCGAAATCAAGAACTCTTAAAAACGAGAAGAAGAAATCAAATGACAACTCCTCCTCAAAATTAAGCCAAAAACTAAAAGCAAGAAACCTCACAAAAGCTTCAAAAGTTGTAGCAAACGAAAATGAAAATGCGATAACAAAAGAAAATAACAAGTGAAAATGTTTTTTAAGCATTTGAAATGCAAAAACAAAAAGCAAAGCAAATGTTTTTTGAGCTTTTTTTGTTTTATAAAGAAAGAGCTCGAAAAGACCAAGCACAACTATCAAAATCCAAACCAAACAAAACCGAATTTCAAGCACAAACTTCAATAATGCTCCCAAACCTTATAAAGCTAACTCGTAGCAAGACCAATAGAGCAAAAGAAGACCAGAAAACTCAGCCACTCAGCCTAGACAAATAGTGAAAACTCGTCGCAAACAAAGACTCCAAAGAAGCAAGAAAAGCTCTTCAAAAGTTGCAACAAAACCTAGCCTATGGAACTCAAGAAAACCAATCAAAAAATGAAGCAAAAATCGCAATGCAAAGCACAACACAAAGATAGGAGCGAGTCGGTGAAGCTGACTCTCTGCAACACGATAAAGCGAACGACGAGAATGCTCGAGAAGCGATCTTGGAACTCAATCGAGTGCCGACACCGGAAACAACACTTTGCCAAAAAGACTAGTTTTGCAATCCAAACGAAAGAGAGATCAGATGCGAAGCACTTCCTTCACCTCCCGGTGATTACGGAGACAACGCAGAAACGGAGGCCTCCACGACGAGAAGGGCCAAAAAGTCAATAAACCCAAAAATTCAAAATCTGCCTAGGTATACGCTACTTCACAGTTATGCAACCAGCGTGCATACACGACTGTTCTAAAGGAAACTCGCGTATACGGAGTTACCTTTAGAAAAAATTGCGTGTATACGCAACTGTGTGCAGAAAAAAGCGCGTATGCAAAGGTAAATAATGAAAAAACAAAAAGGACAAGCCTGGAAAAGAAACCAGGACTTCAGACTGACTGAGAAATAATAAACTGGACTGCAAATGAAAGTTAAAACTGTCGGCAACCTACCAAACAGCTGAAACCACCCAACAGGAGAATCACAAGAATGTGATCCCCAGCGGAGTCGCCAGTTCTATTTCAGGGAATATCACCCTAGAGGTTCGTTGGGTTACAACCTCCACGAACGGGGGCATGCTACTTAACGGAGACTCACACAACCATGCACGTTGAAGAAAAACTAAATAGAGTAGAATGAAAGGGAGAAAGTTACCCCGTAGGTCCTACGGTTGAAGAAGATCTGCAAGGTTCAAACCCCCGGCCACCGTCCTTTCCCCTTCTTGGCACCAAGGGGGAAGAAGAAACAAGCACAAAGGGCCCGGATTGTCTGACATCTTATCTACTCTAAATGTTAGTGAAATCAACATGAAACATTAAATAAATCATAATGAATGCTTGTATAACAAATATTCTCATACATATAAGCATACACTAACATGTTTATTTCGGGAACAACACGGTACTTCTGTATTATAAATAGCATGTAAAAAAGTAACGAGTGGAGAGATCACCTGATCCTTCCACGGTCTTCGCAGACCGTCGTCTGGATCCGTCCAGCCCTTGCCTCACGAAGACTCCTTCCAAACTGGTGCATACGAGATGACATATAGGGAGATGTGCATCTCAAGGAAACAAGGGTTTCCAATAATGAACTGGGAAAGTGCAGGAGGCACGGGGAATTAGACTTGGGTAGGGAATACCAACAGAGTATAATACTATCAATAACTCTCTCTCTCCCTTGGGGCCATACCGCAGGGTTTATACTCCCCTCGATTAGTTTCAGGTTGGAAACGATTGTACGTCTTTGGGGTGGTTGAACTACCTGAGTAACCATCAACCCAGCCCGAAAATAAGGAATAATTATATATTTTTTAATCATTAAAATGGCATACGCGGAAAAGTCTAGCTGTACTCGCGTATACACGCGGAAAATCACGGGCATAGTCGCGTATGAGGATTTTTACACTGTTTTTAAGTGAATTTGTCCAAGTCTGTAGGAATGGGTGCCCAAAACCATCAAAGCAATCATGAATCATGTGAAGGTGAGAAATGATGCTATAACAGTTTTTCACTTTCGCACTGCTGTGCATACACACTTAAAAAGTTACACTCAGTCTTTCACTTTTTACACACTGCTGTGTAATAAAAAATTTACCTACTATCTATAAAAAAAACTACCAAGCTTTTTTGTCCTTTTTATTTTTATATGTCGTAACTTATAAAAAATATTATAATAAACCCTCTTTTTAAAATAATAAAATTAAAACTAAATTCTATGGCCCACCTTTCATTTCGCATATGATATATATATTTATATATAACATATGTTTAAAACATATGTATATATTAAAGCATACATAAAATTAAACTATCAAAACATTAAAGAATCCTTTCCGTCGAACTTCAAAAGTCTGAATAGATTGAATTTCAAACCAAATTCGCGTTCCAAAATGGGATGCTGACGTCTGCCTAATTTGTAACGCGAATTCTCAATCCAATGTGCCTTATAAAAAAATCGGGTCCGGTTTTCAGGTTTTCAGATTCCCTTCAATTTCATGCGATCCAATATTAATGCTCCATGTGTCCTCCTTTTGAATTTACAAAACTGGGGGGTAAATTTCTGTTTGTTTAATTTCGGGTTGGTGAATTGTGTTAATGCTAGTTGTTGTGTTTAAATACAATCATGTACAAAAATATGGTTGCGGCCGTCTACAAAAAAAACTTGCAGGAATTTTAAATGCTGAATTAAATTTCTGGATGGCATGCAAGCAACCTCCAAAAAAAAATGTTGCTGCTGCATCCGTCCTTCTGCTGCAGCAGTTGAAGTTAAAATTCAACAGCACAAGGTTTAATAAGTGAGGGTGTAAGAGTAACTTTTTGTCGATAGTACTGGATTAAGATCATCTATTCATTTTTGTAGGGTCTTATGGTGTTTGGTTTTTTAGTTTTGGGTTGGGCTTATTGAGTCTAAGATAGTTTTTGAGTGAAAAAATTGCTATCGGGTATTAAAAATTTTTGGTTCTTTTGTCAAAATTTATGAGCTTGTTAGGAAATACAAAACTGACAATGGTTGTATCTTAAATTTGTGGAAAATAATTTGAAATGAAACCTTTTTGTTTAGGTTGTTGCAGCAGGTGCAAACCCCGTTCAAATTACTAGAGGCATTGACAAGACAATAAAGGCCCTTGTTTCGGAACTCAAAATTTTGTCAAAGGAGGTAAACGCTTGCCTTTTGAGTAGGCTGGTTTTCCTTTTTGCTGGTGGTTTGGTGTATCTAATTGAATTAGTTGCCTAAGGTATTTTTGGTTGCAAACTCCTTTTCATTTTTCATACAGTATTGGCCTTGTGGAATACATTTGATTGTGTGGTCTTGTTAGATCTACAACATTTGTAGTTGTTTAGTCTTATGGCCGAAGTGCACTTTTATTATGGAAATAGTTGATGCAATATTGTCATTTAATCCTTACTGCGGGGTAGCATGTTGAGAAGTTTCTTGTGAAACATTTGGTATTCAAAATGACACTTGATCCTATACAGCATCATGCACTTGACTTCAAAATTCATATTCAAAGTGTGCGAGACAATTCTTGCAAAATTTCAAATATTTATGTTGTTTTAAACCATTATCTTTTTCATGTATTGGATGCTGAAAATGTGAAAAAGACTTTGGTATGAAACCAACTGGTGAATAATTTCCAGCAAAACAACCACTTCCAAGACATGATTTAAAAGTAGAACATATGTACTTATGAAGCATAGAAAGATATCCTTGATGCATTGTCAATGTTTGGCTACGGTTATTTTTGGAGAAAATAACTCCTTATTCCTAGAATAGTGATCTTCAATACAAGTAAATGCCAGAGAAGAGAGATCATCGTGTGACATAAACCTATTAACAAAAGTGAATAGGGAATGATTATTAATTATGGCATACTAAGTTGTCAGTGATTTTGACTATTTGTCTTTAACATGTAAAAATGTTAAATTCCAAGCTTACATCATCATGGTTTGGCATCATGAGCTTGACTAATTGTCCACCATGCTCATAATTTCATTGTTGTATTCATATCTATAAACAACGTTTCAAATAATAATAATAAAAGTTCTATAAGAAAAATCCAGACCTCCATGCTGTTGCTCCTTGTGAGACAAAGTCAAAATTGCATTACACAATCTGACACATAAGAATCTCCTATATCCCGATGGTATGTATCCAAACTCTTATAATAGTGTCTTCAAGACTTATGTTGACATTTCCAATGAGATATTTAAGCAATGAAAGATGGATCCTTCTTCATTGTTGTATATGTAACAGTATTTTATTAATATAAAGATTGATGGTTTTGTCTTTCTGAAAATGAAATGTAAAAATAATTTATTGTGGTCAATTGAAAAGTTTTTTTTTTTAAGCTTTTCATTATGGAAAGGCGACATAGATATATGCCCTTCTAATTGAAATTCAGACCTGCCCTTCAAATTTGATCACTGTGTGGGACCTTAACAAACAATAAAACTATTCCGCCGTGCGTTATATAAAACATATAACAAAACCTTTGTCAAAACTTCAAACAAACCCTTTAGCCGTGGGTATTTCATCACGAATTGATCATTTTACCATGTACCTTCTTCTAGAGGAATATTCTTCCACTTGATTAGGTACTTCATAATGGTTATATGTCAAAGAGATACAAAATTTTTATCTATAACTTTTTGTGGTTCAAGAATCAACTTTCATTCTTCGTCTAATTTTGGAAGTTCTATTTACATTGGCATATTTTTTCCCAAAACCTTTTTTAGGCAAGATACATGAAAAACCTTATGAATGCAAGAAGAAGGAAAATATAACTTCTATACCACTTGTGCAATCCTATGAATAATTATTTAGGGCCATAACATTTTTGAGCTAATTATTTATTCTTCTTTTTCTTGAATGAAGATTGCTTATAATGCTATAATCTAAAAAATACCCAATTACCGTCCTCAAATTATCTTTCACTTCAATGTTGTTCCCCTTGTTGTTTTATCATGTTTCATGTCATTTGATGTTTTTCCATAATAATTTTCAAAGTTTCTTTAGTATTTTCCATATGTGACTCTGTTTCCTATACTTTGGACTTATCTTGCAAAAAGTATGAGATACTAGGAGTTGGATATCCATAAAGGGCCTTAAATGGGGAAATTTTAGTAGATGTGTGATAGGTAGTATCATATTACCATTCTTCCTTAACGAACCCACTTCATCCATTAAGATTGCTTTTCTAAAGAGTAACATTGTAGATAACCTTAAAAACATTTGTTAACTATTTTTGTTTGACCATTTGATTGTGTTTGATATGTAGAACTCATGGCGGCTAGTGTTTCTCCACTCATATTAAATAATTATTTCCAAAAGTTTCTTGTTACTATTACTTTAGGAAAACCATGAAGACTATGAATTTCTTTCACGGACACTTCTGCCACTTGGCTTGTTCTTTATGTACTTTGAGCTCTACCAAAAAAATCTACAAAATTTGTATACATAAATGACCACAAAAATGTAATACTTACCTTTATATTTCAGTAACCCTGTAATAAAGTCTATTGATATATATTCTAGTCTTTGAATATGTATGTGGAATGGTTGAAGTAACCCTAGAGATTTTACTATCTCTCTTTTATTTATTATGCAAACCTGACCTTCTCTTACAAAATTTTGAATATCTTTCTTCATTCCTTCTAAAAATATATTTTTTGATCCTTTGAGATGTTTTAAGGAACCCTGCATCCTACCATCAGAGAGACATGGGACTCCCTTAATGTTTGTTTATTCAAATATGCTTGCGTGCATAAAAATATTCTACATTTGCACCAAAGTATATCTCTCTTTCACTCCCAATGCTCCATAGAGTTCATCCCATCCTTTATAAATTTTAGTTTTTGTTTAGTAATATTGTCATTTTTCCATTATGGCAAGCTTCTTCTAGCCACCTAGGAATAGAAAATGTAATTGGATATAAATTTGAGGCCTCTTCGATTTTAGAAAGAGCATCATGTACTAAATTTTCCTTACCCTTTTTGCAGATTATCTCAAAATTAAAACTTTGCATTTTTTCTCCTCATTTTTGTTAATCTTCCAATGAAATCCATAGCTTCAAAAATACTTTATGCTATCATGGTATATCTTGACTTTAAAGTACCTCCCAATGATATGCTATCCCCATTTTTTATTGCATGTAATATTGCTTCCATTTATTTTTCATACGTAGATTTCACCAAATATTTTCTTTGAATTCCTTGCTTTTAAAAGCCAATCATATCCCTTATTGTGTTAATGTTACGTAAATTCCTTGTCCTAGTGCCTCACACTCTACTATGAATGTTTTACCAAAAGTAGGTGCAACCGATGTTCGTGTAGAAGACATGGCATCCATTAAAAGAGAGAATGCCAAAGTAGCCTCATCATTCCATATAAATGATATTTTCTTCAAGAGATATGTGAGTGGACTTGAAATGCATGCATAATTCTTAACAAATGATCAATAATATCATGTAAGTCTAAAAAATCTTCTAGAAACCTTGATTTTCTTAGGAATAGGTCATTTTGTAATAGCTTGCATCTTTTGAGGCTCCAACTTCACTCCTTCCTTTAAAACAATATGAACCAAATACTCAAATTCTTATTTCCCAAAAGCACATTTGGATATTTTTACATAAAAATGATTGTTATCAATAATTTATATAACTTTTCCACATGTTTAGTGTGGTATTCCCATGATTTATTATAAATATGTGTATTATCAAAGAAAACCAACACAATTTTTATAAGATGGGATCAAACAAAATTGTTCTTAAGTCGAGCCCACCGGACTTCAAATGGCGATAAACCATAATTCAAACCAAATTCGCGTTCCAAAATAGCCTGCTGACGTCGGCCAATTTTGTGACGCGAAAACCAAATGAATTCTGCCCTAATCTTTTTCAGGTCCGAAGTTGGGCTGGTGTATGGAGGGAGAGTTGTGACGCAAATTTCTTATCAAATTCGCCCTAATATTTTTCGGGTCTGAATTTCCATTGCGCGAGCAGCCCAAACAAAGATCCGCTCCAATCAATTTCTGCCACGTGTCCTCAATCAAAACTTGCCCTGCTCCCGGCTGCGGGTGCATTCGATGGCATTTAAGGCGATGGGACATGGATGTGGCGATTTCATATCAATAGCATTAAGTTTTAACGTTGTTCAATCAAGTTCCAAGGTTTTCACATCAAATCCGCATTAATTAAGTTTTAACACTGTTCAAGATCGGACCTCCACTCCTGTTAGCGATTCTGCATGCTCCAATATGATCCAGCCTTCGGCTCTCGTTAATGATCAGAGATTAATTATGATGGGCGTCCTTCGATTGCATTGCAGTCGGGTCGATAAAATGGCGTTTTGCTATGGTTTTTCAGACGAACCGGTTGCTGGGTTACACTGCCTGCTCACTGTGACGAGAAGGAGAAGTGGCCAGCTGAACTGCTGCTTAGACCTTGTTGCATATCTACATTTCTCTCGGTCTCGTATGTGTCTGTCTTCCTCTGTTTCTTGGAATTCTGCTTCTCCGTCTCCTCTTGTGCCCACTGCTGAGACTGCACCCATGCCTTGCCTGCGTCAAAGGATGCGTTGTCGCAGGGGGAGCACTTGAGGTCAACCCCTGCGCGCTCCCTCCAGCCCCTCAATCGAGTCGTCTTCCGGCCAGTCCAGTGATTATTACACAAGTTTCTATCCAAATACTAGGAGTGGGCGGGGTCGGGTTGTAGGATCTGTCCACCGTATGGATTCCCCTGCTCCTCGTTTCCCCACCGCTAGTTCACCTTCTCCCACGACACGCACTGCGCAATTTTCCTTTAATTGCTCTCTCAACCGCCCACGAATCACAGCTTTAGTCACTGTGGTTTTATGCGAGGAGGCCCAAACGGAGGAATAATGCACCCGTCCGGCGGGTCTGAGCTCGGAAAAATCCGGCCAGCATTCGGGCCTTCAGGAGGGGAGTCGTGGCATGAATGTGGAGGTAGAACCTAGCGATCCTGGACCTTCCAAAGGATGGTGCCAAATCGTGGAGGAACCACCGGAGGAGTAGTTTGGTTAATTTGTTTTTCTTGCTTCGCGGCCCACTTAATTGGGCTGCTTTTAGATTATATTACTGTGCTAGACCTCTGTAATATTTTTGAATTCTGTAAATGTTCAAGACTGGTTTCCCCGTATGAGGGCAGTCTTCTTAATTTTTTGATTTTTTGATGACAAATTTGCCATGAGTCTGGGCAATGTTTTTGTGTGAGGCGTATATCAACAGTACATGTCTCTACACATTTCCTGTATCCGCTTTATGATACTATTTTCATGGGCGGTTTTACTTCATATAATATATTCAAAACAACGTTTTTTCTCTTGTGAAAAAAAAATTATTAATGTTTATCACTCTGCCTTCAAAACTAGCGATGCTGGTTTATTGATATGGTCTGATGGTATTTTTATATTTTGGACATATCACACTCCTCGCATGATTAGCATTTTTCTCTGTTCAAGGATTTTGGGTACTTTAATTTGTATTTGGAACAGTGGATGTTGGTACTCTATCTGTTGCTTTACTATTCTACATACTGCTATTTCACTTTCTTATAGATGCCTCGGGCATATTTGGATGCTTTCTCAGATTGTTGATAATCTCCATGTGGACAGTTACTGGGTTTTATATCATGTCCCTGTCTGTGACATGGGGTATTTTTCTATCATTGTCTGGGGTGGGACTTCCACTTTTCTGGATGGATATTTGGGTTCCAATCTTCAGATGTGAAAATGTAATGACTTCATGGACTGTTTTACTTCATATAATATATTCAAAACAACGTTTTTTCTCTTGTGAAAAAGAATTGATTAATGTTTATCACTCTGCCTTCAAAACTAGCGATGCTGGTCTATATTGTTGGTTTATTGATATGGTCTGATGGTATTTTTATATTTTGGACATATCACACTCCTCACATCATTAGCGTTTTTCTCTGTTCAAGGATTTTGGTTACTTTAATTTGTATTTGGAACAATGGACGTTGGTACTCTATCTGTTGCTTTACTATTCTACATACTACTATTTCACTTTCTTATAGATGCCTCGGGCATATTTGGATGCTTTCTCAGATTGTTGATAATCTCCATGTGGACCGTTATTGGGTTTTATATCATGTCCCTGTATGTGACATGGGGTATTTTTCTATCATTGTCTGGGGTGGGACTTCCACTTTTCTGGATGGATATTTGGGTTCCAATCTTCAGATGTGAAAATGTAATGACTTCATGGACTATTTTACTTCATATAATATATTCAAAACAACGTTTTTTCTCTTGTGAAAAAAAAAATGATTAATGTTTATCACTCTGCCTTCAAAACTAGCGATGCTGGTCTATGTTGCTAGTTTATTGATATGGTCTAATGGTCTTTTTATATTTTGGACATATCACACTCCTCACATGATTAGCGTTTTTCTCTGTTCAAGGATTTTGGGTACTTTAATTTGTATTTGGAACAATGGACGTCGGTACTCTATATATTGTTTTACTATTCTACATACTGCTATTTCACTTTCTTATAGATGCCTCGGGCATATTTGGATGCTTTCTCAGATTTGTCGATAATCTCCATGTGGACCGTTACTGGGTTTTATATCAAGTCCCTGTATGTGACATGGGGTATTTTTCTATCACTGTCTGGGGTGGGACTTCCACTTTTCTGGATGGATATTTGGGTTCTAATCTTCAGATGTGAAAATGTAATGACTTCATGGACTGTTTTACTTCATATAATATATTCAAAACAACGTTTTTTCTCTTGTGAAAAAAAAATGATTAATGTTTATCACTCTACCTTAAAAACTAGCGATGTTGGTTTATTGATATGGTCTGATGGTCTTTTTATATTTTGGACATATCACACTCCTCACATGATTATCGTTTTTCTCTGTTCAAGGATTTTGGGTACTTTAATTTGTATTTGGAACAATGGACGTCGGTACTCTATATGTTGCTTTACTATTCTACATACTGCTATTTCACTTTCTTATAGATGCCTCAGACATATTTGGATGCTTTCTCAGATTGTCGATAATCTCCATGTGGACCGTTACTGGGTTTTATATCATGTCCCTGTATGTGACATGGGGTATTTTTCTATCATTGTCAGGGGTGGGACTTCCACTTTTCTGGATGGATATCTGGGTTACAATCTTCAGATGTGAAAATGTAATGACTTCATGGACTGTTTTACTTCATATAATATATTCAAAACAACGTTTTCCCTCTTTTAAAGTTTCATTTTTTTTTTAAATTGAACCCGCCGTCAGTATACCAACGCCTTGTAAGCGTCGGAATTGCGATAGCTTAAAAACGTCGGAAGAGCGACAGTATAAAAACGTCAGACGAGCGACGTTCAAAAGGTCAGACCACATTTCGTCGGAATTGCGACAGTTTACAAACGTCGAAAGAGCGACGTTCAAAACGTCGGACCACATTTCGTCGGAATTGCGACAGTTTACAAACGTCGGACCACATTGCGTCGGAATTGCGACAGTTTACAAACGTCGGAAGAGCGATGTTCAAAACGTCGGACCACATTTTGTCAGATTTGCGACAGTTTACAAAAGTCGGAAGAGCGACGTTCAAAACATCGGACCACATTTCGTCGGAAGTGCGACAATTTACAAACGTCGGAAGCACGACGATTTGGGAAACGTCGGAAGAGCGACGGAAAAAGTGTCGATAGTGCGACACTTTTTAAGTGCGTTGGAACTGCAACGGTATGGAAAACCACGTTTTTCCCGCCCTCGAACTGTCGCTCTTGCGACGACTATGTGTCGGAATAGCGACGAATTGGCCGTCGGAAATTCCGCCAAATTTTCTAGTGTGAAACATTCTCTTTGTTACCTGTATATTTAGGTCTTGTTCACTTCTTCTACCATTTTCCTTTTTTCCTTACATTACCTTTCCAGTCCTACTTAGTCTCAGATATGTGCTATGATTGCTAATGACAATGCTTTAGTTTTTGAATGACCTCCTCCAATTATCTAGGCTCATCAAACTTGATCATGCTTTGAATGTTATCGGCAGCTAACTAATGAATCTCTAAATCTTGGCCTTCTCCTCCTTGAGGTAAGGCACATATCTCAATAACACCAAAAACCTACTAGTATACTCATCATTTGTCATGGAACCCATCTTTAGCTCATAATTTTTTTTTTCCCTGTCATCATAGTATCTCTCTGATAGATACTTCTTCTGAAATACCTCTCGAACTCACTCCAAGTCAGTTCGTCCACATAAATATCTCTGACATTATTCACATCTTCCCACAAAATATATGCTTTACCTCTAAGGCCGAATGTATGGCTTTCATGTTTATGAGTAATCAATATGCAACTTGAAGAACTTATTCATACCAAAAAACCATGCCTCTGCATCTTGTGATATCTTCATCTATCCATCAAATGTAGGTGGCTTTTATTTCTTAAACTCATCTAGAAAATATCCCCTATCACTGCTCTTGTAAGTATGATAATGATGATGATCATGATGCCTGTCAGAACCAGAACTAGAATGATACCTATGTTTGTCACCTCTCTTATCTGGAGTGTCTAAGAAGCTTCCATCTCTAATCATGTCATCTCTATCTGTCCTGTGACCACCAGGACACATACTACCATATTCTCCATTAGTCCCATCCTCTTTTCCATATTTTATCCAAAGTGGTCCATGTTTCTGCAAGCATGAAAAACTTTGGAGGATTACTGCATTAACCTGTGCCTGTATGAGTTTGTCATTATCTTCCTTGCAACTTCTTATTTCTTCCTTTAAACTTCTCAGTGTGTTTGCCAATTCAGAAGAGTGCCCAACACCATGTTTCTCATCTAATTCATAGGGAGAATATATGTAGTTTACCATCTTGCTATTCAGCTTTTAATTTTTTTCCTGCAATGCATACTATGTCAGCTAAACCAAATCACAATCAACCAACGTACCTTATCATAATTCGAGGAGGATATCTCATCTGCAAGATCAACCAATCAGCGTAATACATGTATAGATACAATAATATAAGCATATAGACATATAACGCATAGGTGTACCATCATGTAACTGTCATTATAGCTAGAGTCCAATCATCAATGCATGACCATATCACTACACATACCATGATCGCATGCATGACAACATCCACCATACGAATGCACATGGAAAATACCCAAGAATAGACACTGGAAAAACACAAGCATAAACACAGACAATACACAATCTTAAACAACATGTAACCATACATAAACAAATAATACCCGTGACAACATGTAACCAAGCATACATGGACAAAAAATGTAACAATATGTAACCAATCATATACTCATGATGACACATTCCAGAAAAACATCCTATTCCACATGGTGACATCACCGCAATCATGACCAACACCATGCATACACAAAAATCATATAGACTACAAGGATGATTAGTATACATGCAACTGACATGATTGCATGACCAACACACACCACCCATCCCTTCCAAGGGGTGAACCATGCTATGATACCACTCCGTAACACCCTCCTCCCACATCTACCCAAGTAACCGACCAATTGGGTTAAACATGTGATGAAGAGTTAATATGATCTGATTCAACCTCCTAGGTGACCTTAAGGAAGTGGAACCGACAGAAACACATCAAACATACGTTTCATATCAACAATAGAGTTCCCAGGAGCCAACCCAACCACTCAGGTATCCAACCCCTTGGTTCAAATGAGGTTTTTGACCTTCAAACCCTCATATGCTCCCATAGTATAGACATGGGTGCATCTAGGAGGCTCTAGATGCTCCCACAACATATGCGTGCATGCGTCCAGGGAATTTTTCCCACATACCTCTACCAATTTCCCTGATATTTGAGCCACTTTGTCAGGCCCAGATCCTAGGTCACTACCCAAAACTCAATGACAATTTTAGAAGTGAAATATAACAACGAAACAATGGTGCACAAGCAAACATTCGAACAAGGACTTGACTGCACCCCTACAAGCCATGACATGCATTTCGTCAAGCATGCCATAAGGATGTAATCTATAGGTTTAAAAAATATATCTGAGCATAAGGGTCTCATACTTATCTGAGAATTGCTAAGAAGTATTATTGCTACATCACATCAACTGCATTATAGTCTATTTAGGCATAAATACATTGTTCATTTAGCTACGAATCAAAACTTGATGAGATCCATACTTCATCACTATCATAAAACTTAGTCATAACCAACATATAAGAAACATAAATGACAAGCACATAACAACCATATAAGCCACAAAATAACAAGCATATTTACTCATCAATACAAGGGGAAAAGAGCTCTTATTTCCATAAGAAAAATGCAACCAAGTCTGGGACTTCCATGTTCCACCTAACCATAAACATGGCTGAGCCAAATCTATCTTCAGCCAGTCACCCTCGTGACATATTCCAATCATGAATGTGTGATCTCATAAACCAAATCCATCAAAACCAAACCAGGGCTTTTAGAGGCCAAACCTCCTCAACCCTCGACCAGTGATTCCACCTCACAGTCGAACATCACAACCATCACTAGATTGATCAGTTGTTTCTGGGCTCCAGAGAATTAGTCCAACCAAGGCTCCAGGATTAGTAACTCAACCCACCTAAGGCTCTAGAGAATGTGTAAAAGTAAGGCTATAGGACTAGTAACTCAACCTAACATTTTTCCATTGGGCTTCAAAGAGTTTTTCCAAACAAGGCTCTAGTAACTAGTAACTCAACCCACAACTAAAGGTGCATGAGAACCAACTAGAAAACAAAC
Organism: Pinus albicaulis; assembly: GCA_034641835.2. Classification (NCBI taxonomy): domain Eukaryota; kingdom Viridiplantae; phylum Streptophyta; class Pinopsida; order Pinales; family Pinaceae; genus Pinus; species Pinus albicaulis. Next base: position 1,066,024,225 of record CM076579.1, read on the forward strand.
ACTGAAAATGAACCCACGACACCATGGCTATCCAGGAAATGGCAAGGCTAGGAAAATCCACTTTCAATCCCTACAATCCTCCATTCCAATGATAGATCACGACCAAGAAACTACATTCATACACCATGCATGCCAAAAATAGTGAGCAAAACATACATGCAACTCGGTACATGCAATGAAAACCCATTGTAGTTGTTGATATCGATGTCTCGTTGAGCTTTCCTACTCTTCCTTTTCCTTCTTGCTCCAAATATCCAAGTATGACCCTCCAAGAGTGCTCCAAGAAAATTATAAGTATCCAAGAGTATGAGAGAGAGAGAGAGAGAATAATGAGAGCTCCAAAACTGCACTAAACAAAAGCCATGAATTGATCCTCATAAGCCTCTTTATTAATGAGACCTCTATTTCCTTCATTTTCCATTGTTTTCCTTCATGTTCCTCCTCACATGAAACTTGTGACCTTTCACCTCCCTTTTCTCCTATTTTCCATTATTTTCATAAATAAAATGCCAATTAATGCCACTTTGTCTTTCCAAATCCTTAGCCATTTCCTTTTCCAATTTCCATAGCCATAATAAACATGTGAGCACCCGCACTAGGATGTTTTTCCCCACATTCAACTTGAAATATGTGTCCTATGACCTTGGTTATTACTTTTCCTTTATTAACTTTTATTACATGGAATTTTCACCAGGGCTGTTACAGAGACAAAGAGTATAATTACAATTAAAGGGTATAACTGACAACACTATTATAACAATAAAATATAATAACTCAATATCTATGGTTTTGTGCAAATTTTTCTGCTTAACATGTGACTTTCTCTAGGGATTAATAGTTTCCAACTAAAAGTAATGCTCTAGATGTAATGGAACAACCCACCTGACCCATTAATGCATAGAAATATAAGAACCCAAAATTTCTTTTATTCATGTGGAAACACAAATTTAGGAGTTTGATCAACAATGGGAGTGAGTTTTCATATAGGATAAGATACCATGTTCAACAACAAAGGGTATTTTTACATAGGATGGACACCTTAAACAACCACCCACACAATCAAATCATTGGTTGCTACACCAATGTATTACATGGTTAAAACCCTCAAAGAGAGAAATAGCCCATAGCCCTGGCCAATATGGCCAATTGAGGCAATGCATTAATGCAAAATAAAACATTGTATATAGGAGTTTTACATAATTGATCTTAAACAATGACACTCTATGGTCTTTAAGTAGAAGTCATGGACCAATTGGGTGTTAAGTCATGAATCAATATACAAGTTTTGATGTCTACGAGAAAATGAGATATTAGATCACTTTATGTCTAGAACATATCATGACCATCGGATTACATAATTACAAATTCATACTAATGCATCTTAAAGAAACACACTTTTCCTAAAGACATGTTAGACCAAGTTGATTTTAACTAGTTCTTGAGTATCTAAATTTCCTAACAGACAAAGGAGCTCCATTAACAAGTAAGTTATTTCTTAAAAACCATAGTTTAAATTTGATTTTTTCACAAGGAAGATGTATCTTATAAGGAAATTTGATGGCTCTATGATTGAAGAATACATAAACGTATTAAATCCAAAATATCCAATGTTTTGGAAACATGATCTGTACATTAGTCCAAGAGATAATGCTACCATATGGAGGATGTCACTTCTCTTTGATGAGATATTAATACCTCCATATTAAGAATATGATAACCTACTTTTATATAAGTGAAATAATGCTAGGAAGCAAGATGAAATGAGAAATAGAGTTTTTTTTTTCATTTCATTTGAAAGCTTCTTGTTATGGGTTCGATGTCTTTAGAAAACAAAGATCGTTATTTCTATCAACCCTAGGAACAAGCATAATTTGTATCGATGTTGACTTAGCTAAAAAAATTGTAGGGTTTTGCAATGCATATCGAAAGCACACAAGCCCCAAGTGTTATCTCAATTGGCAAAGTCCCCATTGTTAAAGCACCTTTGCTATTGAGAGGTCACAAGTTCAATTCTATCAACACCCTCGAGGTCATTCTCAATGCTTGAGATGACAGGAAGTGATATCTTTGGGTGGATCTTCCTGGTACAAATATTCCATGGACGTAGTGGTCACTGATCTATGGGGTCCATGAACCACATAGAAAAAAAAAAATCTAGATCGCACAAGTTGAAAGTGAACATGTTCAATTTTTTGAATATTTGAAAATTACTATAATATAGTTTGTAATTAAATCTCCATGCTCTAGGCCCATGAGGCGTAGAACCGATGGTGAAGGGATGTACTGTTAAGTCACTCCGTGATGTGAAGGTCATTGGTTCAAAATTTCGTGGGAAAAAATCTAATCATGTTAAGGGCTGGTGTGGCCCAGGCTGAGTGCGACCCTTGGGTGATTTTGACGGCTTAGATGCCCCTGGGTCACGGTTTCTCTAGCGAAATGTTAATCCTGTTTTCATCTATCATCTATGGAGGACACAAACAACTTGAAAAAAAAATCCATGATCTAGATATAGATTATATGGATATTCTTCTTGGATATATTTGGATAGGCTCATCGGGTATGGTTAACATTAATGTGAAAAATAAAATTTATAAAGCTTTGGTATAAGAAGAGTAAAATCACATTGCAATATATTTCTCTTATTAAACAAAATGATTCCAAGGAAAAACATGAATAAGTCATTGAAAAAAAAAAACTAAAAGCAAAATTGATAACCAATTCAAAAGAAGAGCCCATAGAATCACCCAAATAAGGGTATGCAAAGGAAGAATGTTTTATAGAGCACCACCCATCAAAGGAACAAAACTAAGAGTCATATAAAGAACCAAGAGCTACAATGGTATCCATATCACCACCCACACAACCATGAGAAATAACCTTCACCAAAGCAAGATCATAATCATCAATAGAACTATTATGGAGTTATAGGGAACCAACAAAGCACTTGATATAGAGGTACATGGAGGTATAAGAGAAATGAGTGGGGATATCAAAATGAAGAAAGATAAATGTTTTAATATTTTAACCTTTTTTGGTTTTCCATCACTAAAATTCAACCATAATTTTTTTTTGTTGAAATTTTTTTTTGGACTATTGAATTATTGTTTTTAATGTAGAGATAGATTCAACACCCCCAACTACTCCTAATGTAACCTAATTTTGTAATGTTAATGATTTATATATGCAATTCCATCAAACCAAAATTATTCTTGCAAGGTTTTAAATAAAAAAATGTTGGTTTCCCTTCCCATTATTTTGAGCAACTGTAAAAGGGTTAATATGTATAATGTTTAGATTATGGCTATTAAAATAACATACTAACAACAGGGAACCAACGGAAAAGCTATAGTCAATATTGATGTGGCAAGGCCAAAATTGAAGCACATGGAGTAATTTCATTATGTGCTTGGCACTAGTGGACAACATTACTTAAATGATCATATTCTATGACTTGTACTCATGTTTCAAGGATGAAAACATGTGAGTGGAGATAGAATGTAATGTATCTACGGAGGTACCTAGGAAGGATAATTAATGCAAGTTATCCAGGGAGGATAATTGTAATATAGCCAATACCCTATGTACAATTTAATAGTATGACACACTTCTCTTATCCACCCTAATTCACACCAGGAATTAAACTCATGGTTATGTGATTAACTATTTACTTTAAGCATGCATGACACTACAAATTTATGCAACCTAAAGGTAACCATTCAATTATCATCAAACTATAAATCATAAATGTAAGCTAATAAAAACAATAAGAAAAATCAAACAAGAAGTTAATTCTAACCATAAAATAAACAAACCAATTCAATATTAATTCAACATCATTCATAAATACAACTAAGGACTTTTATTTGTTCAAAATTGTTCTCCAACTAGATGCAAAAGAGAGACATTCCACTCAACCATAAGCTCCCTAATGCACTAGTTCTCTTTGTAACAAATACCACCTTTGAGATGAAGCTATGAATACACGAGGGGCACATTTTTCCTATGGCTAGCTCTTATTTCTCTTCTCACAACCTAATTCCCAAGGTCATAATCTTTAATTACACCTACAAACAATTCTCAATCCATAACCCTCTTCCCCATTAGCTTTTACAACCCAAGGAATGAGAGCATATTGTTTGCTAAACAATTTCTCAAGCTATTCCATTTTTCTCTAGGACCCAAACACAAGTTGGCTAAAAAATCCCATTGTTAAGACTCTAGGGAGTTATTAGTTGGAGATAAATCTTCTTAACCACAGAAAATATAATTATGTATATCCAAAATACTCTATTAATTCATGGTTGTAGATGTCACTATTTGAATTCAATATGTACATATTAGTGTTTATAAATATAGGGAGCAACAACCTAAGATGATTTCACTTGCTTTGATAATTGTTTGTGATGTAGTTTTACTTGTCTTAATTAGCTCATTATTAGTATTCTCTTCATCAAACAATTGCCAAACCATAAAGAACATTAAGACAGAGGACACAAGATATAGGTGATCAGCGAGGGCCAAAACCTCTCTAACTAAGAGGAAAACCCGCGAGAATTATTCTCTTCTTAGAGACCTTCAATTGACGAATTCCAAGACCTAGACCCTTGACCAAAAACTCCTCTGAGACCAAGTCAAACACTTCCTTGCCCTGTAACAATGGAATTCTTTTCTGTCTAAAATTCTCGGCCACCTGTAACTTCCTACAAACTTCACACATGTGAAGTAAATAGGGAAATTTTATCCCTTCTCCTCCTTCGCTTGATGAGGTTCCCTCTCTTCCAGACTTCAGCCTTCACTTTAGACTATATTGGCCCCAAAATTATGCTCTCAGGCATGAATATAATTTGATGTATATTTTGTAGTGGATGCCCTAGCTTCAACCCACACATGTGAGAGTTTTAACCCAAAAAAAATTCTAAAATTGTGTTTCTTTCTCTTCACTTGATCTTCTCCTTTCTTCGTTGTTTTCTATGCTTTTGGACGAGTTCCTTGTGTGTAATTGATGCCTTTGCAAATGAGGTCAAGCTTCCTATTTATAGCCTTCATGTCATTGCTTGTGGGCTGACTTGTTGTTGTCCTTAGGTTGACTTCACCTTCACCTTCTAGATAGGGCGACTTGTAGTTTGCATCTTGACTTGGTCTTGGAGGGTCATTTGACTCTATTTTGAATCAAATAATTTTTCTTTACAATATGTAACATGCCCAAGAAGGGTCTCTCATACATGACAATGATTTTATTGACTTGTAGACTAAAAGTCACACCCTAGAAGCTCACAATAGGAGCTTGACCTAAAAATAAATTTCCTTGAGCATGAAACCCATGGCTCAAGAACAACAATAATAAATTTATTTTTCTTATTACATCAAATGCATAAAATTTTGATTACATATTTCATTATGAAGACCAAACTAAGTTACATATTTCAACAAATAGTTCACTTTAGTACAATTTTCCCTATTCCCCAAATGAAAGATAGTCTGCCTAAATCATAATTTTTTGGTTATTTACTCTCTAATAATCAAATGGGAGTCCATAGTCAAACTCCCCTCTTAAACCTTCAAAATTAAACAACCACAATAATTTGCTTGCATGGTAAAGATAAACTTTTAATTGCATGGTATGAAGGGGCTACATATCACCTTTATGCACTAGTTCTCCCGAGGCTTAATTAAACCATATATATTTTTAACATAAGCTAGTAGAATTTATATTAAATCCATGTTCGAAACTGGCCAAAAAATTGGGAAATGTTTACATGCTTTCTAGAGGTTTCACTTCTATTGATATATACAAAATATAGCTTACAAAAAAAATTAAAATATGGACGTACAAGCCTTTGGATGAGCACATCCTATTATTTCCGCTACTATTGTATATTTTGCAAAACTGGCCTACTAGAAATTTCACTTTGCAAACCAAGTTCATTCAAAATTTTGGGAGTTGTCATACAAAGAGATATTGAAATCAATATCCAAATTTCCTTGCTATCGGTTGCTTTCGTTGTCAATATTGGTTTCCAACTTGTCTATTGAGTTGTAATTCCACCAACTGTCGACATAGAGCATCCATTTCATCGTCTTGCTTGGCTAGCTTCTCCTTTAGAGTTTGGAATTCTTCCACCACAAACATAATTGTGGACGAGTGGTTGTGCACTATCCACTGGATGTTCAAAATGTTAAATTGGCTCTCTTCAGGTTGATGAGGGAATCCAGTGCACGTCCCCCTTGTGGAATTTTCTAGCTCAAACTCCTTGCATTTCAACACCCTAAGGTTGCTGAGAGAATCAACCCACTTTATTTCCAAGAGCTTGAGAAGCCCCTAGATAGATCTAAAAAACCTTGTAAGGAGGAATCGAGAAGGGACTAGAAGAGAGAGGGCATGATAGAAAATATTACCCCATGAAACACACCAGAGGGTTAAAAGGATGAAGTTGACCCAACACAAAAGGAAAAACCACAAAGAGCTGAGGAAAGGAAGAATAATATTGTAAAGACCCACACAGAACTGAGAATGCACCCAATTTCCTAGTGAAGATACCTATGATTTCCAATTGAAGTGGAACATAGAAAGATATGCTAAGATGGGAGCCAAAACCATGAAACTAGAAACAAGCTTGAGGGAAATTTGAACAATGAATTCACAAAGAACACTCTTACTAGAGCAAATGTTGTGTTCTAGGGGGGAGTCCTAGAGCCGAGACATACCAGAAAATTGACATCCCTTGATACGGTAGATGGAAAATACAAATTCCTCTTAATTTCAGTCTTGACTGGGCCTGGATAAGTGCCCCTCCATGTTGAGGAAAGATTCTAGAGTTGAGGTCTCAGGGCCTTTTGAAAAATAGCCATCTTGTTGGAGAGATTGCGAAATTTATAATTGAAACACCAGAATTCCCACAACCTTGAAACAATTAATTATGAGCGAGTAAGGGAGAAGAGCCATATCCAAACCCAAGGGATGACACACATGATCTCCAACTGAAATGATTTTGTGGGGGGATATTGCATATGGATTTCCTCATTAAAAGCTAATGATTGTACCTTGTGACATGAACTCGTATTTAACCTTGGGTTATATGAAATCATATAAACTTGGTTTAAGGTATAGTATGTCATCCTATAGTTTCATTGATAATGGTTTGACCCACTTCTAATTGGCACCCCTAGTTTGCTTGGGCATCAACCTCAACATTTTGCATCCTTAAGACATGGAAGAAAGACTTTTGAGGGAAATGTTCAAGTTCTATGAGTACTCTATATAGCAAAAGTTTCAGGAGATTGTTACTAGGATTGAATTTCTTGATCAAGTATTGAATTGATAAGAGCGAGTCCTCAATCACAATGATATTGTTTATGCCTTGATCCTTGGTGATCTGGAGTCCAAGCAAGAAGTCATACATCTCAGTGATATTGTTTGTGCTCAACCCTAGACCCCAACTATTACTTATTTCGTGTTGTTCATCAAGATACATAAGTATTAATTAAACCATATTTAATTAATAATCAAGAGACATAATAAAGTTTCACAACACTTTTAGTTACTTCCCTTACTAAAGTCTTTTTGCATCGTTTTGAAGTTGTAGCCCATTCTTTTTGTCCTTCTCCTTAATAGTCAATGATATATTTTTGCTAGCATTCAATGTTATGTTACAAATTACTTTATTTAGCTTATGACCATTCATCATGTGTATACACAACTTTAGGATTCAATGTTATGTTACACATTACTTTATTTAGCTTATGACCATTCATCATGCATATACACAACTTTAAATTGGAGATAAAACTATGGCATTACAAATATTAATGGAATGTAGCAATAGAATAAGGCGCACTAAGTTATTGGTGTGTGAAATCATTAATTAATATATGTTGCCATACTTATTAAATAAGATAAATGAAATACTCATGTATGAATTCATTAATTAATGTAATTTGACTTTGTTTAAAGAAATTGGATTGGATCCAATAGTAGAAATGAAGAGCTTTTCACGATTACCCAAGGTTCAATTCCCATGAATGCTTCCCAAGAAATCTTATGGTTATTAGAAGGCTTTCTTCTGTATTAAAAGAATTTATGACACAGATCTCTGCATGAAATAATAAATCTGCTTAAGATTTGTATTTAATGAATAGTTTTTGCTGGAATGAATTTATTTCACTTGCTTGAACGAGGATAAGATTGCAGCACCGTATATCTTGTCATGGAACAATAATTGTATTGGTGAAATTATAAATGCAATTAAATGACTGGAAAGTACTAAATGGGATGGATGAAATCCAGCAAACATGAGCGAATTTCTCTGGATGTACATCTGCTTTTAATGCTCAATATCATACACAGAATAGGAGGATAATAAGAGCAGAATTTCAGGGGAGCGCCCAAGGAAAAACGAATTTAAATGCAATTAAATGACTGGAAAGTACTAAATGGGATGGATGAAATCCAGCAAACATGAGCGAATTTCTCTGGATGTACATCTGCTTTTAATGCTCAATATCATACACAGAATAGGAGGATAATCAGAGCAGAATTTCAGGGGAGCGCCCAAGGAAAAACGAATTTAAAGCTATCAATCCCATCAGAGGGATCTGGTGTTATTTAATCCGATTTGACTGTATATGATACTAAATCCATAGTTGAGAAATTCCAAGGAAAAATGAAATTAAAGCTCCCAATTCAATCGGTGGAATCTGTTTTTTTTTAAAATCTGATTTGACTGTGTATATGATACTAGATCCATAGTCGAGAAATTCGGAAATTAATTGAAAGATTTTTCCCATCATGATTGTCGGGCTGATACGAAAGTAGGAAGGTGTTATTTTCTGGTTAATGATTGTTGACAATAATTTCGAGATGAGGAGCAGACTGTGGGGGTCGTGGCTCGTGCGAAGTGGCGATGGCGTTGGCGTGAGCCACGCTTTATTATTCTCACTCACGCCAAAAGCAAGGAGCAGGGTAATGGTGAAGTACAGGGTCAATCATAATCAACCAGAGTGCCGCCTTCGTGGTTACGATTTCACCCTTTCTGGCCTTGGGGACGGTAAAGCATCGATGGAATGATGATATCGGCAGCCTAAAAGCAGGCCGAAAGGGACCACCCTGTAAATGGCTGACGGCCACGCCTGCATTTCAATTTGAAGAATGCTAAAAGCATCAACAGTACCTCTGCCTGAGTCTGCACATTCCACTTGAGTGGTGACAGATCCAAATGTGCCACACACAAATCAGTCTTTTCATTAAATGCTCTACGGCCGCCTCGCGTCAGGGGAATCGAATTTGTCCACCGCCTGTCCAAACAATTTCTAACGGTCTTACTGTGCAGATTTCCGGGGCAGGACGTATGGAGCCTTGGGGACTCACTGCAATTCGCCAAATGTAGACTCTCCAGAAACCAAAATTTCAGGTTCAAAATTCAATTAGTAAAACGAAGCTATTAAAAAAATTGAACTTTCCACCGTATGGATTGACATCCAACAAAAGCAAACACTCCTATCCACCAAACCCTAAAAACCCTACAATCTAGAACCCTAGGATACACCAAACCCTACAGTCCAGCGTGAAATTCTGGTTGGTATTCCAATTTAACCCGGCGTGACCTCTAGTTTCGCCCAGAGGGCAAATCGGGTCTGACGCTGGCTTTTGGCATTGAAGAGCCGCCATTCTAGAGGGCTGCGTCGGCAGGGAATTTATCTTGCAAAATGGCTATCACCCCCAAATTTAGAGTGCTCGTTTATTAGCACCACTGTGACCTGTCCAGTAAAAGCTGAAACTGGAAGAAATGAATGTGAGAGGTCCTTAGCCTGTAGCGATGAAGGACCGACAAATCGCTCTCAAACGCCGTTTTGAGGGCCCGGCGGCAAGTTTCACGCCTGCAAACCTAAAGCCGGCGCAGTAAAAGGAAAGTCGATACGGGGCGGCGCCGTCGCCATTCCACCATGCCATCCGTACCTTTCCACATAAAGAACAGTACACACCTCTCATCTCATTTATTCTCCTCCTCATAGTCCCTCGCAAACGTCTGCACCATAAATTTCCATCTTCTTCCTTGTGCACGACCTCCTTCCTCGGCTGTTATTCTTCAGAATTCTAATTTCAGGTCATGAAAATGTATCATCAGAGGCTTTCCAAGATGTGTAATCGAACGATATTTTTTCAAGCCCTATTCAGTTTAATCATAACCCTTGCCCTTGCAGAGAACTATGGTGACCCTGCACTGGATAGCAGCGAAGAAGCAGCAGTATACGAAGTCCTGGAAGCCATTAATCCAGAAATAAACTGGAAATCCTCTTATCCAGATAATCTATGCACAGGTGGGCCTCATGGAATCGTCTGCGACATGGACAAAGACGACAAGCAATGGCACATTGTAGAAATTAATCTTGGATGGGTTTCAGAGTATTCCAATAATCCCATCTGTGGCAGGAATGCTTCCTTTAGCTCTTCCATTTTAAATTTCCCTCGGCTGAGGAAGCTTTTCTTCTATAAATGCTTCACATCTGATGACCAACTCACTGTTATTCCTCCATATATATGGACTCTAGGAAGCCATCTTCAAGAGCTCGTTTTCCAAGATAATCCTTCGCTGTATGGAATCTTAAGCGCTGATATTGGCAATATGGTAAGACTGAAGAGACTCATTTTAACTGGGACAAATGTTGGAGGAGCTCTTCCTGCCGAGATTGGGCGTTTGAAAGGACTTCAACAGCTTGTTGTGAGTGGGAATTTGGTCAATGGTTCGATTCCCAGTGATGTGGGTGAGCTCCAGGATTTGGTTATATTGGATTTGAGCAGAAACAGGTTTGATGGTCAGGTTCCTGGAGAGCTTGGAAAACTTCAGAAGCTATCGAAACTGGATGTTAGCTTGAATAATTTGAGTGGCATTATCCCAGATAGTTTGGGGCAGTTGGGAGGTTTGCTGATGATGGATCTAAGTTATAATAATTTTTCTGGGGGAATTCCATCGTTTCTGAGAAGAATGCCAGGTTTGAGAAATATTCATCTCAGTGGCAATCCATTGGGTGGATCGATACCTGATTTCTGGGACAAATTATATGGGTTGGAAAGTATTGGGTTGTCGAATGCAAACCTCGCTGGGAGGATTCCTGTTACAATGGGCACGTTAAAGAATCTTACCTATCTGGCTCTGGATAGCAATAGGCTTCTGGGTACCATTCCAAGAAGCTTTGGTACCCTTCCTGGTATCTATAACATGGATTTGAGTGGAAATTTGCTGACAGGACCGGTACCTTTTTCTGCTGAGTTCATAGGGAGATTGGGAAGCAAGCTTCAATTGAAAGAGAATCCTGGGTTGTGTGTTGATGCAGATTTGGGGAACCTAAATGTAGTGGTCTTGAATCTGAGTTACTGTGATGAAATATATTTCTCAGAGCCCGTTGCACAGGAGAAATATGAAGTGATGCTGAAGTCAGCATCAACGTCGATACAGGCTGCCTGGGGAATTTTACATCTAATGCTGTATGTGTATGTCATCTGTGTGAATTCATTCTGAAGAACTCGATGAAATTGATAATGATTATCAGGTGATCCAACTCCAATTTTGTTGGAAGGCAATGCAGATGCATTAAAGTTTTGATCTCGACTTTTCATAACTAGGGAAATGTTTGCCCCCTGTTACTGTGGTCACAGTAGTACTAATGGATGGATTCAGGCAGGGTAGGGAAATGGCATAGTTGTTTTTGTTTTCTTCAAGTTCATAATCGCATGACCGCATGGAAACTGTAATGAACGGACCCCAACTGTACATTTTGTTAAAGTTATCTGATCTACTGGAAATATATACAGATATTGGCTAACAATTGTTGCATTGTTCAAAGTTTTCTGTTATCAATTTATTATAGTATGTGCTCTCTTTCAATGCAATATGACCATCAGGTTAAGAGTCAGCATATGAAGTAATCAAAATCGAATTCTTCCTATCTTTTAAATCAGGCGAGAGTCTAGACCAACGTGAATTGATCTAACTGTTTTAAAGGATCTAAACCTGGCACTGGCAACTCAGAATCTTTCATTTTAATATATAAAAATTATAATAGTTAAATGATCTATTCATTTAATTTTTAAATGCTTTTTGATTCTGTTAATTTTCATCTCTTTTATGTTATATGCTATACTGTTTTAAAACATTAAATCCTTTTTGATGCAGTTATTGCATGTATTATTTTCTGTTATTTAATAAAAGCTTTTCAAAGAAAGTTATACACTGGTTGTTTGTTGTAAAACACATTGTTTACTCTTATTATTAATAATATAGGAGAAGGTGTTCACTGTTTGCATTTAATTAACAGATTTTATGTCTGGGAATTGAAATGTTTTTGAAAAATTAGTAACGAAATTAATTACGAATAATTTAAATTTCAATATTAAAAAATTAACAGAAAATCATTTTTATATTTAAATATTCCATCACACTAATAACATAGAACATGTTGATCCATTCACAATGATAAGAATTTATATATTAAAATTTATGATATGGTAAAAACTTTGATATTTGATATCATTATCATTTCAACAAATGTGCGGGTCAACCTTAATTAATTGTGTTTAAAATAATTTAATAAATAATGAATATAAAATATATAACAATATAACAGATAATGTAGGAAGTACGATGGAGGGGACTAGGGTTTTGCAGAGGTCGCCAGAGCTAATCCGTGGCGCTTCCTCCGGTTTCGAGGCTTCCTGCTAGTCGTACGTGTTGCAATGAATCTGTTTTTCAGAATGGGGGTTACTCTTGGATGCGGATCAGGCTCCTTTGAACGGTGTTTGGAGGCTAGGGTTTCTGAGGGAAAGCGAGGCTTGCGGTCGTTTGCAGATTTCCTTAAGAGGGTTGGTTGTCGTTTTCAATGGGTTTTGAAAGCGTTTCTGTCGAGTTAGAGCCATCGCCGGAGGATCTCCTTACCTGCTGGGGTTTGGAAATCTCGGAGAAGAATATTGATCTTTACTTTCCAAATCGCTCCTCAATTGATTTAGTTGCTGAAGCAGCTTTGGGAGGATTTTCGCCAGGTTTTGGGCCTGCAAGTGATAACTTTATCGCCCCTCAAAGTGGTTTCAGCTACGGTAATCAGCACCTCCCTAACAGTAGTCGTCCGTAGAATTCTGAAGAGCTTTTCAAGGCAGCCCTTAACTTTGATCTGGTCTTGTCGCGTTAGGCCCTTCAAGGTACTTTCCCCCCTCTTGTTGGTACAGGTGGTTTAGAATACGTGATAGGGTGTAGAGGGTTTCAATTCCCGCAGGGCTCTACTATGCCTAGGGTTGATTTTTCTGCAGGTCCTGCCCTGTTGGGGAGACCTTCTCAGGAGATTTTGAGAGGGCTTCTCTTGCATGGGGGAGAGAATGGACCTACAAAGATAGTTTCTACAGAGGTGGCGGAGGATCAAGTGCCTTCAAAGCAAAATGAAGGAGGGCTGGCCGAACCAGTAAAGGATGGGGGTCTAGGTCGTGATATTCAGTCAAGGGTTTCTTCTAGCAAGGCAGTGGAACTTCTTCCAAAATCTGTTGTCTCTGAAAATCAAGGTGTTTCACCGGGGCGTGAAGTTGTTTCAGGGGTCGGTGCCCTGCAGAACTCAAGTGATGGTCTTGCGCCCTTAAGATCCACCAATGCTTTGAGGCAATTTCTTCTTGAGACCTTAAGAGCCGAGATTCCTCAAGTCAAGTCGGGAGCAGAGGAGGGTGTCAAGAACGTTGTGGGAACGAAGAGGAAGAAAGCTAAATTCATTAAATCCAAGGAAGATCGCCCGAAATGTTTGCTAGGAGTGGATATTAGCATTGAGAATGTTATGGATCTATCTGAGATCATGATTGTGCGCAGAATAAGGGGTCGGAAATATTCGGCAGACTACATAGCGGAATGGGCTCACACAATGTGGAAAGAATCCCTAGGTATGCCTGTTGATATAACCATTCTGGCGCGAGGTTGGTTCAGCATTACCTTTGACAGAAAAGACCAAGTGGACAGAGTCCTTGAAGGAAATTGGTTCTTTGGTAAGAGACCCGTGCTATTTAGAAGATGGACCCCCCTCTTTGATGCTCAGAAGGAGAAAATCGCTGAATCCCCTCTATGGGTTAAGTCGCCCGACGTTCCTTTGCAATTTTGCACTGATTTGGTCTTTGTCTCTATTGGTAATACCCTGGGCACCTTCCTTGAAGCCGATAAATCCTACTTGCAAACAAAGGATAAGAGTGTGGCCCGTATTCTGGTGAGTCTAAACCCTCGAGAAGGTCTTGCGGATGCAATGACGCTTCATTATAAGGATATGGAGTTTCTGCAGATGTTAGATTATGAGCACCTTCCCTTCCGGTGCAATAGGTGTCATAAGACTGGTCACTTGGCACGTGATTGCGCGCTTGGCCACCAGCGTAAACGCAGACAGAGAAGGCAGAACAGGGTGAAGAAAGCTTCAGTCTCAGTTTAGGAAGTGGGTCCTATGGAAGCCGAGGCTGGTCCTTCGGCTCAGGTTTTTCCCTCTCCCCTTGTGGCGGACGTGGTTCGGGGCTCTGCGGATGCTGTTGGCCCTTCCTCCCTTCCTATCGAGGATCTGGCAGACTCCCTGGCTCCCCTTTCAGAAGCTGAACTCGTCGGGGCGACTCAGGCGGATATGTCCTCCTCCTCTCCTCCCTTGTTTCAGTCCTCTGCTTGTATTCCTTTTGCTGTGTGTACTGAACCTGGTCCTTCCAGGCAGCTCTTGAGTGATCTTTCTGCCTTAAACCTTTCCTTGCCTCCTCTGGATAGTGTTGTTTTATCCGTCCCTGCTGTCTCTGATCTTCCTTCTTCTCCTGATCTGATTGACCCTTCAGCCCCTTGCCCTCGGCGTTCTGTTTCTGAACCTCTCCCTTGTAATCTTAGACCTCGGGCTGATAGGAGAGGGTCTGGCTTAGTCGTGGGAGGCCTTGCCTCAAACCCTGTTGTAATTGGGGCCAGAAAGACGAGAGGTCGAAAATCTAACCTCTCCTTAGCCCAGTGGAACACTGTAGTAGATATAGCCGATGGTAAACATATGTCCCTTACCGGGGTGCTTAGAGCAGAGTGGCCACCCCCTGAAGATGTGCCATGATTGTTCTTTCGTTTAATTGTAGAGGCTTAGCTAGCCAGCCTAAAAAGCTAGCCTTCAAAGAGCTTGTGCGTTTTCACAATCCTGATATCATTATGCTCCAAGAAACTCTGGGCAAAGGGGAGGGGAGGTTGTTTGTATTATCTCTAAATTGCTCCCTCGCTGGTCTTTTTTTGCTCTTGACGCTGTTGGGATATTTGGGGGTGTGGTCTCTGGCTTCAACCCCAAAAAATTGAAGTATGTTTCTTCTTGGGGGTCTTCGAGTGTGTTAGCTTTGGAACCTTTTTCCAGTGAGCTCAATCTTTCCTTGCTCTCCTTAAACATTTACGGGCCTTGTGTGGAAAGGGAGCGTTTTTGGTCTTCTGTTTTTCGCTCCTCCTGGATAGGCCACCCTAATTTAATTATTGGAGGAGACCTGAACTTCTCTTTGGGGGAAGCGGAGTCTTGGGGTGACTCGGCCAGAGCAGACCCTTCAACTGATTTTTTCAATAACCACCTTGCTCTCGCTCATCTGGTGGACATGCCCCTTTTGACGCTGAAACCCACCTGGAGGAACAAAAGGGTTGGTCAGCACTGGGTGGGGAAGAAGTTGGATCGTTTTCTTTTAAGTGAGACTTTTTTAGAAAATCTCTTGGACTATCGCCATTGGATTGGTGAGGGTGGTGTTTCGGATCATTTTCCCATCCTTCTCGAAGTTCAAGGTGCAGGAAGTAAACCTGCGCTGCGCTTCCGCTTTAAACCTGCATGGCTCAAGGATGACTCGTATCAGGAACTGTTTGCTTTAACCTGGGAGAAAGATCCAGTCAGGCCTGATTCTTCTAGAAGTGCCTTCTTTTGGAAGAATCTGAAGAAAATGAAAGCAGCGTCAAAGAATTGGGCGGCAAAAAAGGAGGAGGAGGAGGAGGAGGAACTTAAAAGGGTTAACTTTGAACTTGCTTGTTTGGAAGATCCAGAAGGAGGAGGCTACATCTCCATTGATTCAAGGAATAGAATCAAGGATTTGGAGGCCTCCAGGGGAAAAATTCTCTAGCTAAGAGAAGAAAGTTGGCGGTTGAAAAGCAGGGCACTATGGCTCCAAGCGGGCGATGAAAACACTAAGTTTTTCCAAAACTATGCCAAAGGTCGGAAGATGGCAAATTCTATCTGGGAAATGCCTAAAGGAAATGATGAAGTGGTTTCTTCCTTTGAGGATCTAGCTTCTTTGGGTACCACTTATTTCAAAGATCTCTTTAAAGCTCCCTCTGAAGTGTCCATTGCAGAGGTTATAAGAGTGGCGCAGTTGTTTCCTAGGTTCATTGAGGAGGAAGAAAATGATGCAATTATGGCACCTGTTTCCAAACAAGAGATTGAGGATATCCTTAAAGGAATGCAAAGAGACAAAAGCCCCGGCCCGGATGGCTGGACTGTTGAATTCTTTCTGCATTTTTTTGAGGCGCTTCATGATGAACTTGTCGTTGTTGTAGAGGAATCTAGAGTTACGGATCAAGTCTTTGCCCCTTTCAACTCCACTTTTCTTGCTTTGATTCCCAAATCTGACCACCCTTCTTCCTTTGCTGACTTCCGGCCAATCTCTCTTTGCACTTGTGTTTATAAAATCATAGCGAAAGTTATAGCTTCCAGGCTTAAACCTTTTCTCTCCTCTCATATTTCTCCGGAACAATTTGGGTTTCTTAGTGGCCCGCAGATTCATGAAGTTGTAGGTGTTGCTCAAGAATCCCTGCACAGTCTAAAGAGAAGTGGTAGGAAAGGGCTTATTGTCAAATTGGATTTGTCTAAAGCATATGATAGATTCAGTGGGTTGTATTTGAGGCTTTTACTTACTCATCTTGGTTTTAGATTTGACTTTGTCAGATGGATCATGAGCTGTGTTTCTTCTTCAGCGATTGCTCTTCTAATAAATGGTGCTGCTACCTATTTTTTTAATCCGGAACGAGGCCTCCGGCAGGGCTGCCCTCTTTCGCCCCTGCTTTCCCTGTTGGCAGCTGAAGGTTTAAGCCTCATGATTCAAAAGAATAAAAGATTGGGCAAAATAAAAGGTATTGAAGTGGCCCCAAACCTCTGGATCACGCATCTACTTTTTGTGGATGATATATTGTTATTCCTTAAATGGGAGTATAGATGATTGTCGTGCCTTAAAGTTACTGTTGGATCTTTTTCTTAAAGCAACTGGGCTCCAAATAAACATTCATAAGTCGACTATCACTCCCTCGGGCCTCTCCGTTGATGAAATAAGCAGAGTAAGAACATGCTGAACTTTGAAGTCCGTTCTTTGCAGAATAATTTCAAATACTTGGGTTTTTTGCTAAAACCAGGTACCTACAGAATCCGGGACTGGAAATGGCTTCTCGCTAAGATTGAAAAAAGGCTAAATCACTGGTGTTTCAGGTGGCTTTCGAGGGCAGGTTGCCTGGTTTTAATTAAGTCTGTTCTGATGGCTATTCCAGTTTATTGGGCCAGCCCGGCGTGGGTTTCTAAAGGCATTCTGTCCTCTATTGATAAATTATGCAGAACTTTCCTTTGGTCTGGGTCAAAACAGGGTATTGTCAGCGCTTGGGTGGCTTGGGATAAATTTCAAAACCAAAGGATTGGGGACGCTGGGGAATAAAAACTCTGTCTTCTTTTGCAAAATCTTTCGCTGCCAAATTGGCGTGGCGTTTGATATCTACTGATTCCCTCTGGGTTTCGGTCATTAAACGCAAATATATCAGTCAAGGCTCTGTCCTGGATTGGGTTCGCTCTCCAGCAAAATCTTCCAAAAATGCCTCTATTGTTTGGAAAGCTATTGTGGCTTCCGTTCAGTTAATTGAAAGAGGTTTGCCCTGGCAGGTTGGCGATGGCTCGCAAGTTCGGGTGGGCTGTGATCCTTGGGTTGGTTGCTCGCTTAACTTTTCTCTGTCTCTGGCCTTGGTTAATTATATTAACGCAGAAGGTTTTTACACTTTGAATCAGGGGGCCGATCCTAGAACTACTTCCCTTGTTAAACAACGCTGGCTCTCCGGTACAGCTCTGCATTTAGAAGACAGGTGGATGGATGAATGGAATCGATATGTTGCAGACCTATTGCATTCTTTTGTTTGAATCTCGGATTCTTCTGATGAACTGCGCTGGGTAAATGCGCAGACAGGCACCTACTCCTCCAAGTTTGGTTACAAATCGCTTATGACACAAGAACGTTGGGGGGCCCCAAGCTGGTGGTCTAAATCACTCTGGGAATTAAAAAGCCCAGCCAAGACCAGACTTTTTTTCTGGTGTATTCTCCACAATAAGGTACCAACGTGGGACTTTCTGCAAAAGAGAGGGAAACAGGGGCCGAGTTGGTGTTCCCTGTGCAAGACTGCTGAAGAAACTTTACAACACCTCTTCCTCTTCTGCCCCTTTAACTCCAGCGTTTGGGCAGAATCTTTGAGATTGACCAATATTCCCTTGAGGTGGCATGGTGAGGACTTTTCTCAGGCTTGGAATTCTTGGTGGCAGGAGGCTCCTGATGATAAAGTCAGGGCTTTCCCTCTACTTATAGCTTGGGGGACATGGATTGCGCGCAACAAGGTGATATTCAATGAGCATCTTTTTCCTTTAGCCACACTGGCAGCAGAGGGAGCTGCAATTTTTGATAGTATTCCTACTCCTTCTGCTACAGGTTCAACTCGCAATATTCAGCGTGAGGCTATTAATGAGTCAGTCCCGTGGGCTTATTTTGATGGGGCTTCTGGTGGTAATGATCTATGTGGTGCTGGTCTGGTCATTCATCTCACTCTTGAAAACTCTCTCCGTGCCTCAGTTGGCCTTGGGCAAGGGTCTAATAACTTTTCTGAACTCAAAGCTCTCCATTTGCTTCTCTGCTGGCTAATATCCAAACATATGAGACAGAATCAGATTTTTGGTGATTCTAGAAATGTAGTAAATTGGTTCAATGGGACTCAGCAGTGCAGGGATTTCATTTTATTACCTTTGCTTAAGGGGATTCGTCGTCTTAAATTTTTTTTCTCTGAGATCTCTGTTGTTCACATTTACAGAGAAAGGAACCAGGGAGCAGATCGATTATCTAAAGAAGGTGCTCAGCTTGCTCTGGGGTCCTGGACAGTCACTGAGGTGGTGAGTGGCGCTGTTCATGCTTGTGAACAGCGGTCTTTTGTTTAAATTATGCCATGTTATTTCTGATCTGTATATATTTGATTCATAAAAAACTTTAAAACAGCTACTATATGGAGTCCAGAACTGTTTTCCTTATGTAAGGAGGTTCTGGGCTCCATTTTTGGTTTCTTTCTGATATACTTTCAGGCGCTGGGATAGTTTCTACTGCCAGCGCTATCTTTGTGATAGTGGAGCTCGGGTTTTTCTGTGCTTTTTTCTCTTTCTACTCTCATCTCTGTTATCGGGCGATGATGCGCTAAAAGAGATGCACCGATGACTGCTCTGGCTATTTTTTGGTTTCTTAGGGCTGCTATCCATCTGCACAGGTGTATAAGTAGCTATGTCTCCATCTCCTTCTGCAAAAGGGAATGGCTCTGTTTTCGAAATGCTATGCATATGTTCTGAAACTATCTATTTAATAGAAAGTTCGTTTTTTTTTTTTTTTTTTCCTGTGGAAAAAAAAAAAAAAAACAGAGAATGTACATAAAATACACAATTGAGAATTGAATTTAAATATGTTAAAAATTTAATAATATTATATAAGTTTGTTTAAATTTAACATAAAAATAATTTATAGTTTTTCGGCGTAATTTTTTAAAAATTAATTTTGTTTCACATAAAATATATTTAATAATTATTCACATTAAGATTTTTTTTTTTAATTTGTATGACTTTAGTTTAAATATAAATTTTTACAAAATGAATTTTCTCAATATCACAAAACTTAAAATTAAGATTCTTACAAAATTGTTTTTTTTAATTCAATTTATAGTATCATCAAATTTTTATTCTCTTATTTTTTATAATAATTATTGCTTTTATTATTTCACGCATATTTATCTATCACACCTTTTGAGTTCTTTTTTTTTGTGTGTAAGTCAGCAGTAATATATTAAACAGAGAAACTACAGTTACATATAGATACAAAAGAGCCTCAGAAAACTACAGAGGTACCCAAGCCTGTTCAACTGCATATTCAAAAGAAGCCTAGACCAAAATTTAACTCTTGTAGTAGTACGATTGAGCCAAAGAGACAGCCATCAGGCCAACCACGCAGCGCTGCCTATGATGGGACAGGAGCTAACAAAATAGAGCTTGCTAGTACTAGAATAAGGGTCGCTAACAGACTATTTAAACACTATTGACAGAAAATAAAATAACCAGACAGAGTAAACAAGCATCACGGAATTGGATTGGAAGCACCAGATTGACCTGCAGTGCTTGGGCTATAGCCTCTTCAGCACCCTTCGTCAGCATCCGTGGTTTGAAGCGTCGAATTATGGTGGTGTGAGAGTCATCGGCCGGGATCTCGATCGAGACATTGAGGACGTGGCGCAGGTACAGGTCGAAGCAACGAACGAAATTGACCAGTACTTTTGCTTGCATGCGGAGCTCTTTAGTGAGAGAATTTAGGGATATCTTGAGCTTATCCATCCTCGCAGTGTTCCTGGCAGAAGCCATGGAAGTTGCAGCGAAAGTCTCCTTGACGGCCGCTCCTTGCATCTCAATGGCTTTTGCAAGCATTGTTTTCATTTGCCAAGCAACTCCTGGGTCTGCATGAATTGGGTGGTTCGTGTGGAGGGCGTTCTCGGGTCGACCAACCAGTCCACCTCTTCGCTGACAGTCTTATCATCCACCTGGGCTTTGGACCTATCGACCTCCTCCTGAAGCAGATCAATAGTGTGTTTTCCCTTCTTGGAAACAGAGGTCTCATAACAATCCTTAGCCGCCTTGAGGGCCTGCGAGGCTTTGACACTGTGGAGGTTATGATTCGCCATCGATTGCAGATGGAGAACAACGGGCTTCCAGATATCAAAATATTTGAGCTTCAACCCAGAGCACAAACACCTTGAAGCTTGGATGTAAATGAATAAGAGAAAGAAGGTACCTCGATAAATAAAGTGATGGGCCATTAGGGGGGATGATAATCCGGTCGAGTGCCATTTAATACCATAATAAATGGCAACTTGTTGTCTGATCCAACAACTGATGTCAGAGCTGCGATCAGAGATCCACTCCTTAAGGGCGATCCTCTCTCACGCTTGAAGACTCCACGTTAACTGCCACAAGGAACGGTTGCTCCTGTGGTTGTCCTTTCGGACGGTAGGTTGCCATTTCCAAAGCATACCATAGCACATTTCCGGACAGTGCCACCTGACGTAATTAAACTTATTGGGGAACTCCATATGCTATTCATGATTTATGCTCTGCAGGCTATCCTCCGCATTCGAGTCGGCATTGATGTCCTTACTTGATATGATAGAGCATTTATCTCGAAGCTCGTCTTGCGTTAAGTTTTTCCAGCGCGTGTCATGGATTTCCGACGGGTGATCAACCTCATAGTTGGCCAGACAATCGGCTAGCGCATTAGCTTTTCTGCGCACAGCTTGAATAATTATGCCGCTTAGAGAGGTTAGGTGCTCCGCAATTAGTTCAGTAACCGCAGCCAGACGCCAATGCTTCGTGGCCTTTCCAGGCTTCGTTCCATTCTGGATTTTCCTTATGGCATTGATCGCTAGATGGGAATCGCCCTCCATTATAGCTAAGCCTTTGCCGAGACGAATTAGGATACGGAGTCCTTGCTCCAGAGCGGCGAATTCAACTTCATTATTTGTTGCCTCACCCAATTCCCTGCAAAAAATGTGAAGAATTTCTCCATTTTCATCTCGTAGGACCCCTCCTAGCCCTGTTGGACCAGGGTTGCCTCTCGAGGCCCCATCAAAATTTAGCTTGCAAAATCCTGGGATGGGAGCTTGTCAGATCGATGGGGATGGAGTTGGCCAAAGGCGAGTTTCCTGAGCACTTAGCCCTGCCGACCCAAAAATGCCAAACAACGCCAGGATGTGGACATCATTTGGAGATAGCGAGTCGCCTGCTCGATTTGGCAACAGGTAAGAACCGTTTCTTTCAAACCCTGCGAGTTTTTATGTCATATAGCTCCTTGATTCCTTGTTTCTAAAATATGCGATTATTTCTCTCTTTCCAAACTGTCCAGACAATGAAACTGGGGCTCATCCTCCACAGATTATTAATCATGCTGCTGTTTGAGTAATTAGAGTGCCAATTGGTGATACTATCTTGAATGGAACTCCTGGTTCGGTCAGTTTGTTTGAATAGATTTTTTATCCATTCCCATAGGTTAACGGTCCAAGCTCAATCATTGAGAAAATGGTTAATCGTTTGCTCCTGTTCCTCACATAGGGGGGCATCTAGAGGGTCCTATGAACTCTCTTTTCACTAAATTCTCCCATGTAAGATTTTTCCGATTCATAAGGAGCCAGAGAAAGGTTTTAATTTTAGGCCAAAGGTTGTTATCCCAAACATTGGAGAACCAGGCAACCTTGTCTTCATTGTCCCTATTTTCTATGTAATTCTGGGCCTCCTTGAGATTAAAGGTTCCGCCATTGACCTTACCCCATTGAAGAAGGTCCTGCCCGTTCGTCGTCCGTATCAGTGTTTTTCCTAGGGTGGTGTTGAGGGAGTGTACGAGTTCCGATAAGTGCCCATTCGATTGGGGGGGAGAGAGGGGGGTTTTAAGTCCCATTTCCGCCAATGCTGATGTTCATTGTTGTCTGCCTAGTACAAATGGACCTTAAGCTTACCATTGGTCTGAAACTATCGTTGTAGTGGTTGTGAGTCAGGGCTTTCTAGCTTCGGGCACTGTTGCCAAGCGTCCTCCCAAAACAAGGTATTGTTACCATTACGAAGCTCCCAGAGGCAATGATCCTGGATAATGTCTCTGTTAGCCCGGGCAAGATTACAGATCGGGGAGCCTGCAGGGGCCTCAGTGATTATGATAAGTTCATCATTTCTCCATTTCTCTGCATATTTGGTCTTCCAGGTTCTCGCCCAAGGAGTGTGAGACTCCGTGAGCCATCGCCACCAAAGTTTTGCTCCGCAGGATCTGTTGATCGACCCTGGATCATGCAACCCCAAGCCACCCAGGTTCTTAGGTCTGCAAAGCTTATCCCAAGCCACTAGCGCCCATTTAGGTTTTTCCGTCTTACCAGACCAGAGAAAGGTCTTTTGAATGCATCTTATTTTCTGAAGTACTCCTTTAGGAGCTGGTAGAATCGAGAGCATGTAGTGGTGTATGGCTTGGAGTATTGCCTTTGTCATAACCAACCACCTAGAATTACTCCTATCCTCTAGCCTAGATGATAGCCCTTCCCAATGTAACCTTTGCCATGGCTTGTCCGTTAGGGGTATGCCCAAATACTTGGATGGTAAATTACATCTTTTGAATCCAAAATATCTGTTAAGTGCTTTTGGATTGATAAATGAGTATTGAAAAAGAAAATAGAGGACTTTTCAAGGTTGAGATCCATACCAGAGGCTAGACTGAATAAGTTTAAGATAGATTTGAATCCTTTAGTTTCCAACACTATTACCGATGAAATAGGTAACTTCATTGTTCCCTACTTTTTGAAGTATCAAGAAAAACACCTGATTTTGAAAAAATGACGATGTAGAATTAAGAAAAAAAATTTTGAGCATGTTTTTGGCACTTCATTTTTATTTTTATTTTTATATTAATTTTTTTTGTTTTTTTTATATGATGTTTTTTATGTTGATTTTGAATAGTGGTGGTGTATCATCACCAAGGTTTTTTTATAGGATTGATTTTGACATTATAGATTTTCTAATGTCTTCTTCTTCCATGAGATGTTTATTTTTAAGTGCATTTATGTACTTGCATTTTAAAAATAAAAAATATTTTTTTTTAAAATAAAACCTTGTAATGATATCTTCACTTTTTCACATAGATAAAAAATAGAAAAAGGGTCAATATTCTAAAGTTTATATTTTCTACATGTTTATGTATTGTTAAATAATTTTTCAATGCACATTAAATAATTGTCGCTAAAAAACCAATATTTTGAACCATATGACAAAAAAATACAATTTTTCAATATAAATACAATGCAAAAAATACACTTTTATAGAGTTTTTGTTGGAAAAAACATGTTAAATAAACTAAATTTTTGGGAGAATCTTAACAAAAAAACTTAAGAAAATAACATTTTTATTGAATTTTATGTCAAAAAAAATAGCAATCACATGTTTTTTCGCAAAAAATAAGGATTGTTCTCATAAAATATCAAAGTCTAAACATTATAAGTAAAACTGATTAATAGTTCTAAAAAATAAGCTTTGTTTGCAAGTATAACTTAAACATTATCAACAATATAAACTAATACATCTTCAACATCATTTAGAACAACATTGATGGCTTCTTCCGCAACATTTTATTCTTCATTTTGATCATTGTCGTCTTCTAATAGATCTTTCATGTCAACGAATCTTCCAAAGTGTCCCTTTCCAATCATTCCATATGATGGTGGTTGAGGTTCCTTTGCTTTTTTTGCCACACGTGATTCATTAAAATCTTATTTCCTCAAACCAACTTCTTGCTTCGCATTTGGAAGGAATTTAAGAGCATTAATTCTTTGTTGAATGAATTTTCATTGCACTGGGTCTTTCTCAATGGCAATGCAATTTCTTCCTTTTAGTAGGCAACATGCTAGTGTTGTACCTAATCATCAAGCACAAAAAAAATAAGTAAGAAAATTAGTATGGAAACATAAAAAGTAAAAAAGACAATATTTAAATTTAAATTTGTATAATAAAACTTACTTGAACCTGAGAATAAATCCAAAACCCATTCTCTTTCATTTGAACATAGATCTATAAGATATTTAATCAATGCTTATGGTTTTTGATAAATGTTAGCTATATCTCCTTTTGCATCTTTATCCTCATATATTATTTTTCTTACAATTGCATCATAAACCAATACTTGACTATGACTCTTCCCATATACTCGATTCATAATAATATGATTATAGCTATCATCTTTTGTCCAACATTCAACATGGATGAACTCACAATCATTTATAATAGACTGATCTTCGGAAGAAATAATATTTGACTTTTGCCTGTAACATAACATAGTAAAAGTTCAATTAAATTTTACATGAATAAAAAAATTTAAGAGGAATCAAACATACAATTTCAAAGTCTTACCATGTAAGTTGCATCCTTGAGTTTGCTTTACCCTTGAAGCTTGTTAATAACATTGGAAACTGTGTCTGAATGAAATGTCACAAATCGCCAAAGTGGTGATGTTGTCACTTCTTGAAAACCCGTAACCACTTTACTAAAAACTTGATAAGTATATGGTTCTCTATCATATTCAATGTCTGGGAAATTGAAACCATGAGGAATATCTGCAATAACTAGGCCATATTCCCTTTTAGGTATTAGTGATGCAATGTATTCACAATCACCTTGTATTATTTGATATTGGACACTATCGAACCCATTCCAAATGTAATGATTAAGAGTAGGATCAAGTTCAACATTCATAAGACACTTCCTTCTCATGTTCTCCATCTTAATTTTTTCAATAAAGCTTTTGAAAGTATCTGGTACTCCATTTCCATCCTTCTTCGACATCTTTAATGACATATATATAAGTAATAAAATAAAAATAGTTTAAATATGAATAAAATGAATTTATAAATCAACATACCTTATTGAATGCAATATAAAACTCTTTTAGTGTTGATGTAGAACTTGCTTCTGGGTAGTCGCATACAACATTATCCCAACTGTCTTCATTCAACATTTTAACCATGTGTTCTTGTATTTTCATAAAAAATTTCTGACTGAATAAATCAAGTTAAAAGCGTTAATATACTGACATGTATAACAAATTTTGCCAACATCATTATGTTTTATTTAAAAGAAAATTATAATGAAAGAAAAATAAGAAATAATTCAAGAAACTTACTTTTGAAATTCTGCACACATTTCTTCCATTGATAATTCACTCGACTTCACACGGGCTAACACTGATTTGACTAATTTATCATCCTTCACACCTTGCATTGTTTTTCAAGGTGTGATAGTCATATCCTATGGAATTTGCTTCATTTCAGGACCCGCCTTACTGTTGGTACATATTATGGATTTACTCTTTCTAACCTTCTGATTTTTTATGGAAATATTCTCCCACCAATCAAAAATCTCATCAATCAAATCCCATACCTCCTCAGTTCTAAATGCCAACTGAAAAATGTTATCTGTGCCTTTGAATAAATTTATATTCAATTTTCCATCTTTTGCTTGTTTTTCATCAATTTGATAACCTGTTTCCATTAAAAATTCATTTCAAAACGCTACACTAACTTGTGTCTTATCCCCACCATATTTTTCTATGAATTCATTATGAATAAATCTGACCCTTTGGATGAAAGTAATTTTCATTTTGTACTCATTATCTGCATTATGATCCCATGCCAATAACTTTGATTCTATTTCTGTTAAGCTAGCGTAAATGATGCATTTCACTGTTTGAAAAAGATAGTTATTGGGATATTCTGCAATCATCTCTTAGCGTCTATCGAATGGTTCCCTCCAATTACATAATATTTATAATCAAAAAATGTTGTCTTGTCAAATGCTTGTTTGTTGGGAACCTGACGTGGATCGACAAGAACCACATAATTCACCACATGCGCATATGGATTGAACCTGAACAATGTTTTCAGATTATGTACATGTAAGTGATGGACCTTTCTAATTTGATATTGAGATTGTCCTTCATCTGGGCTATAAAAATGGTTAACATTAAGCTCAAATGTTTGGCCACCAAGAATTAATTTATTCTTCCTCAACTCTTGTCGAATAGCATTTTGTTTTGTTTTAATAATGCCATCCTCTAACTCAGCACCTGGTGTTATGATTTCTCTGCTTCAGTGAGAGCTTTCAGTTTGTTTTTCACTGCTGCTCATGACCTTTACAGGTTCACCAATATTTTATTTCCTAGTCTTATTGGATAACATATCAGTTTTTTTATAAACAAGCTCTCCTTCATGAGGTAAAAGAGAGATGTCTTTGGCGATTTTTATTTTTGGTGTCTGATCTGTTTTCTCCTTTTGCACAACAGTTTTAATCTCCTCCTCACTAATTCTATCAAAATTTTCTGTTTCATGTTCGACACCTTCAAAAGAAACATGTTTAAGTTTACTAGATTGACCCACCTTAGTGACTCTTGGTTGATTCCCTCTTTGTACTATTGCAGTGTCACGAGTTATTGCTCTTTGCTTCAATCTCCTTTCCTCTGCTTTGTCTTTGTGGAAAGTGTTGATCACATCCATAACATTTGGCACCAACATATAAATACCTTCAAACATGTTTGAAAGACTTTGGAACAAAATCCCATGAAACAAAATAAAACATGTTAATGATCAATAATTTATAAAAAAATGAATCATCCTCACAATAATGCAAAGAGGAAATAAAAATAAGCATACTTACAATGTTATTTGCAATGTTGCTTGATATTTCTTCAGAAAATTTTGAAGATATTTCATCTGTGTCATATTTGACGATTGATAAACGATATCTAACCTTCTCACGTTTTTGAGCCTTCCTTGCAAGAACATAAATAGTGTTTGTATTCGGGACCATACATATGTCTCGTACTCTGCCCATCACATCATATGGCTCATTTAAGTCAATCATACCACAAATCAAATAGATGTGTATATCAACCTCCATTTCATTGTCTTCAAGATGCCATGAGAAATCAGTTTTATCTATTTCCTCGGTGTTTTTTCAGTCAGAAATAAGTTTTAATGAACCTGGTGCCCCACTTGCTTGACTTTTATTAGTGTGTGCAACAATGTCCTTATTGCGTCCAACAGTGTCCATAGTGCGTCTAGCTGCAACTTTAGATTTGAGAGTTGTATCCATAGTGCGTCGAGTTGCAGCTGTAGATTTGGGAGCTGCTGCCCTAGGTGCAGAAACATTCACAAAAATATTTTTTGATGCCATTTTCCTGATAATATATATATATATATATATATATGGAAAAATAATACGGATAAAATAAATTTAATAAACAAAATTTATTTCTAAAACTAAATAGCTTGAAATTAAAGTAGTAAAATTAACTATAAAAAATATCATTTAAAAAAAAAATATTATAAATCATATGTATATATCTATATAATATGTTTTGAATACATTTTATAAAAAATTTAAAAATGTGTTTAAATTGTATAAAACAATTTAAAAAAATAAACTATTATTTTCAAACTTTAGTTTTTGTTTAATATTAAAAAAAAAACAAAAAAATTACTAACTATTTATAACAAATGTTAAAATTATTATTTTTTTTTTCTTTTTTAAGGCAATGATTTTATTAAAAAAAACTTATAATTTTTTAATATATTTTAAAATTTTAAAATTTAATTTTACATTACATAGCAATTGAATAAAAATAAATAAAATAAAATAAAGGAAAAATTTATTTTACTTTACATAGCGATTAAATAAAAAATTATAAACTTAAAATTATAAAAAATTAATATAAAAGTTTATAAATTTATATAATATTTTAATATGTTTAAAAATTACAAATTTCTATTTCACATTACATAGTAATTAAATAAAAATAAATAAAACAAAATAAAAGCAATTAAACAAAATAAAAGAAAAAATTAATTTTTTTATAATATTGTTTTAATATTTAAATTAAAAAAGATATTAAAAAAGAAATTTAAATGTTGAAATGTTAAAAACGAATGTTATAATATTATATATTTTTTTGTTTTTTTAATTGTATTATATATATATATATATATATATATATATATATATATAAACAAATATTTTTATTTTATTTATTATATTGTATTGTTTTTTCTTTAATTATATAAAGTTTAAAAACAAAACATAATTGTTATTTAATAATAATAATAATTATTATTTTTAATATATTTGTTATATTTTGATATTTTTAACAATTATTATATAACAATGTTTTTATTATATTATATAACAATTTTTTAAATTATTTTTATATATAACAATGTTTTTATTAATTTTTAATTTTTTTATTAAAACAAATTTAAAATGAAAAAAATTAATTAAATAAATAAAATTGTTTTATTAAAACAAATTAAAAAAAAATTAAAAAAAAAAAATTTAAAAAAAGAAAAAGAAAAATGCGATGGGCTGTAAACAGAGCACGCCTGCGGGGTGTCGGAGGCCAGCGGACGACGCCACAGGGGTTGCCTCTCTGGCCGCAGGGGCTCCGCTGGGTGGGGAGGCTGATTCTCGGCAGACTGCGCCCGCGGGGCGCCGGACGCCGGCGGGTGGCACCACGGGGGCTGCCTAGCCGGCCTCAGGGCCCCCGCTCGGCGGGGAGGACGATTCCGAAATCGGCCTCCACGCCTGCGGAGCGCCAGAGGCTGACGGGCGGCGCCACGGGGGCTGCCCAGTCGGCCACATGGCCCTCGCTGAGTGGGGAGGCCGATTCGCTGGGCGGGGAGGACGATTCCAAAATCGGCCTCCCCACCCAGCAACCGCGCCCGCAGGGTGCTAGAAGCCGGCAGGTGGTGCCATGGGCGCTGCCAGTCGGCCGCAGGGCCCCCGCTGGGCCGGGAATTGGCCTCCTTGCCCAGCGGGGGCCCTGGGGCTGACTGGGCAGCCCCCGTGGCGCCGCCCGCCGGCCTCCGGTGCCCCGCGGGTGCGCTCGGTCTACGACCCAGTGCATTTTTTTTTAAAATATATATATATATATATATTTTAAATTTTTATTTTTTTAAATTTTGTTTTTAAATTTTTTTTGATATAATATAATTAATAAATAATTATTAAAACATTATTTAATAAAAAAAAATAATTGTTAAAAATATTAAAATATAACAAATATATTAAAAAAAAAAAACAATTTATTAAATAACAATTATGTTTTGTTTTTTAACATTATATAATTAAAAAAAAAAAACAATACAATATAATAGATAAATAAATAAATAAACATTTGTTTTAATATAACAATACAATAAATTAAAACAAAAAAACTATATAACAATACAATTAAAAAAAAAAATGATATATAACAAAACAATAAAGGAAAAAAATAAAAAAAAATTGAAGATTTAAAATTAAAAAGAATAAAACTAAGATTTAAAAAAAAAAAAAATAGAATATAAAATAAAAAAATTCTCAAATAAAAACAAAAAAAAACATTTTAAATAATGAAACAACTGATATATTTATGATAAAAAAAAAACAAATAAAAAATGTTATAATATTACTATTTTTTTCTTTTATGTGCATGGTTGTTTTATGGATTTTTCTGTCTAGATGAACCTATAAGTCTTAAAAAAGAAAAAAAAAATCTAAATTTTTATTCTTAAAACCCAAAAAAATTTAGTTCTTTTTGCATTTTCTTCACTAAAAAAATATAAAAAAATTATGGTTTTTCAACCTAAAAACCTTAAAAAAGTAGTTTTTGGACACAAAAAACTATAGAAAAATAGATTTTCCTCAAAATCGTCTTTAAATTGACAGAATAGAATGAAAACTAACATTTGAAATGCAAAAAATTGCTGTCACCAATGCTAACACAACGCCTCCACAAAATTACGAATAGCAACACAACGCCTTCAATGCCAATGCAATGCCTTCACAAAGTTACCAATGCCAATTCAACACCTTTACAAAATTACCAATAGCAACACAACGCCTCCAATGCCAATGCAATGCCTCCACGAAATTACCAATGCCAACGCAACACCTCCAGAAATTTGCTCTAACAAATACCAGAAAACTTAATGTGATGTGATGAATAGAAACAATCATTCTTATTATATAGCGAATATTGTCTGATTGGTTTACTGTTTAACGAATGTGGGATTAAAATTTAAAATTTAAAATATTTACATTTAGTTTATTATAGTTCATACTATAGTTAAAATACTTAATATTTGCATGTAGTTATCATAGTTAATATTTTATTTAATATTTACATGTACTGAATGTTGAATAATTCAAATATAATCTCAGATTAAAAATTAAAATATGAAATACTTACATGTAGTTAATTATAGTTAATATTATAAATAAAATAATTAATATTTGCATTTAGTTATCATAGTTAATATTTACATGTACTCAATGTTTAAAATCATGAGATTAAATTTTAAAATCTAAAATATTTACATGTAGTTAATTATAGTTAATATTATAGTTTAAATAGTTAATATTTACATCATGTTATTTTTGTAAATATTTACATGTAGTCAATCTTAAACCATTCAAATAAGAAAATTATTTTAGTTTCGAAGGCATGCATGAAAGAAATATTTTGTAGATATTTTGAATAGAAAGTATGGTGAAATATTTGAAGACCAACAATTTATTAATAAATTTTGAAATATATTTTAGATGAATATAACGTAAATTTAAAATTTAAAATATTTACATGTAGTCATTATAATTAAAATAGCTAATATTTGCATGTAGATATTATAGTAATACTATAGTTAATACTTACATCTAGTCAATGTTAAATCATTGAAATAAAAACATTATTTTAGTTTGGAAGGCATTTATGATAGAAATATTTTGTGGATATTTTGAATATAAATATCGGTAAAATATTTCAACACAAACAATTTATTAAAAAAATGTTAAATACATTTTTTGACTAATATTTGTACCAAATATTTGAAATGAAAATTTTGGAGGGAAAGTTTTTCGCGAAATTTTTTGGGGAGAAATTTTGGAGAGAAAATTTTCAGTCTTTAAGCTATATATTGTAAGTGGGAGAGGAATTTGTATCATTCAACCTATTCTTGTTGAAAGCCATGGTTTCTTCTGATAGCGAAGTTTTTCTTTGTACAACATCAACATCTTCGTCACGCAACAAGTCTATTCAGAGTGATGAATATAACGGGTGTTCGTTCACCATGAATAGAGAGTCAAAAAATTGACTTGGTCGTAATCCTAAAGATGATGAGAACAAAATTGATGAGGCACAACGAAATGAATTTCTGTAAATCGAGCACCAGTCATACCACTTACTCTTAATCCTAAGGATTATGAAAGCAATAGTGATGAAGGGCATGATGAAGAATTTCCAGAGTCAAAAGTTTCACTTCGTCCTAATCCCAAGGATTATGAAGACACCATTGATGAAGAGGGAGATGAAGAATATCCACTTCAGCTTAATCCTAAGGAAAATTCAAGAACAACAAATGAAAGGGGAATGAAGAATTTGCAGAGTCAAAATATCCACTCTGTCTTAATCCTGAAGAGTATGCCAGCACCACTGATGAAAAGGGGGATGTAAAATTTCCAGATTCAAAATATCAAATTCGTCCTAATCGTAATTATGCGAGCACCATTGATGAAGAGGGGAATGATAATGTTTCAGAGTCAAAAAATCCACTTCGTCCCAATCCTAAGGATTATGCCATCACCACTAATGAAGAGGGAAATGAAAAATTTACAGCGTCAAAATATCCACTCTGTCCTAATCCTAAGGATTATGCAAGCACCACTGATGAAGAGGGGGATGAAAAAATTCCAAAGTCAAAATTTCCACTTCGTTTTAATCATAAGGATTATGTCAGCACCACAGATGAAGAGGGGAATGAAGAATTTGCAGAGTCAAAATATGCACTTTGTCCTAATCCTAAGGATTATGTCAGCACCAATGAGGAAGAGGGGAATGAAGAATTTGCAGCATCAAAATATCCACTTCGTCCTAATCCTAAGAATTATGCCAACACCACTGATGAAGACGGGGATGAATTTCCAAAGCTAAAATTTTCACTTCATCCTAATCATAACGATTATAATTTAACCACTGATGAAGGGGGGGATGAAGAATTTCCAATAAATATAGATTCAAGGCATTCACTTATTCCTAATCCTAAGGATTATGAGAGCTTCAATGAGGAAGGGGAGGGGCAGGATGAAGAAATTCTAGTGAATACAAATTCAAAGCTTCCACTTATGCCTAATCCCAAGGATTATGAGAGCACCACTGAGGAAGGAGAGGATGAAGAGTTTCTTGCAAATGATAATTTTAAAGGCACAGATTTGAATATTGCATTTTCTCCAAGTGACCATTTCAAAAACACTCATGGTGATGAAGAATTGAATCCTCCTAGGGAAGAATTTGAAAGCATGAGTCAATATGGTGAAGAATTTCTTTTGAGTCAGGGTTACAAAAGTGCTGATGATTCTTGTGAAATGTTTTCTTCAACTGATGACAGTAAAGAAAATTTTCCAGGCAATGATGTTGATGAATTTCTTAACTATGTTGAGGATGATGATAGTGGGGATAATATTCCTCCTAATGGTGATGAAACTACTTTTATAAAGGATGATGGAATGATGAAGCCGTTGCAAGCAAATATTGCAACTAGGAGTAGGAGTAGACCTTTTCATATCAATCCAAAGCATTCTAGTTATACAAGGGTGATGAAAAAATATCTCACAAAAAGAAGTTCTGTCGTTCATTTGATTTCAAGTGAATGTTGTCGAAGGGATTGCTTGAAAAATATGGATTTCAACTTTGTTTTGGAGAAAAGGAAAACATATATGTCAATGAATAAAAGCATGAAAAATTCATATTTAGTGGGTTGCATGCAATCTACACTAGCAGGTTATGATTATCATATTGGGAATGTATTTCTTTGCAGAAAGGCATTCAAAATGTTGCATTCAATTGGTAATTGTCATTTGTCAAGAATCCAGGATAAATTGGAAAGGGATCCCACATATTATTCAGAAGCACGTCATAAACGGGAGGTGGGGCCATTTGCAAATACTGCTAAGACATGGATGAAAGACTTCTTTTCAAATCATGGAGAGTGTATGCCAAATAAAGACACAATACATATTCCAGGTAATTTCTCGAGACAAGAAATATTCATGTTATACAAAGATTATGCAGAAGCTGTTGAAGGAATTGGTAATTTTATTACATATTCTTATTTTACAAGGATATGGAAAACTGAATTCAACAATGTTCGTATTCTTAAGAAGACAAGGATGGGGATTTGCAGCACATGTGCTTCTCTTAAAGCAAAAAGAGATAAATGTCAAGGGGCAGAAAGAGGTATGTGTTCAAAACATTGTTTTTTTAAATTTGATACTTATCAACTATGAAAATATATTTATTCATATGTTTCTTTTATTTTATGTACAGATTCCGTTGTCAAAGAACTTCAAGACCATCGCAATCAGTAAACAAGTGAAAGGCAAAAGTTGTATAAACATGGAAAGAAGTGTTATGATCATCCAAATAAATATCTGGGATTGATAATTGATGGTATGGACCAAAAGAAAACACTTCTTCCACATTTTCTCTGCACGCCAAAAAAATTACAGGAGGAAAATTTCATTCAGTTTCACTTAGTTGGTTGTATGGTATTTAATGAGAAGATGTTTCCAAGAGTTTTATTCACAACTCCAAATATTCACAATGATGCAAATCTGACCATAACTATAATCCATGATGTGGTTACTCATTGGTCTGGGATTCTTCCTGAAGTTTTGTATTTACAATTAGACAACACAAGTCATGAGATCAAAAATCAAGTTCTTTTTGGGTATCTAAACATGCTCGTTGAATTGGGGATTTTTAAAAAGATAAAGGTTGGTTTCCTTCTTGTTGGGCATACTCATGATCATATTGATCAAATGTTCAGTTGTTTTTCGGTAACATTGAGGAGGAAAGGTATTGGGAGGCTGCCATCATTAATTGAATGTATTAAGAAATCGTACATTTCAGAGCCTGTTTTTCATGTGTTGGAAGAAACTATTGACATGCGAAGGTTTATTTCTGGGTCGCTTGGTGAGGAGAAATGCATTGAACAACTTAATGACATTAGCTTTCAGCATCAATTTCGTATCAAAAAAATTGATGGGATGACACTTATATGGGGCAAGAAGTATTCAACTGTTGAAGAATGGGGACCATCATCAGGTTTAGCATTTTTGAAGTTCATTCCAGAGTGTCCAATATTTTCATCAAAGATATTGTTATTACAGTCAGTTGCTGAACTCCATAATGCACGAAGGCATAAGAGAGACATAAATTATTCTGAATGTCTGGAGGAAATTAAAAGATGTATTAGAGATACATATGAGTACTTCGATGTTGCTGATTCAGTTTGGTGGGAGTCTTTTTTCAGTAATCAAAGTGATATGATTTCAAGATCAATAAATGGGGATACGCTTTTGAAGAATCCTTTTTTTTGCCACAAAATATGCCAAATGAACATGAACATCAGGAAACACACAATGTTGAACAACAACAACCTCAAGCTATTATTAATTCCCCACAGGTAGAGGAAAGAGAAATCTATATTGGTTCTAGAAGATCACGTGCACAACATGAAGCCATGGAAGACCTTTCCAGGGGTTCTGTGCAGGATCCTAAGGAGGGTTGCATGATAGCAGTGTTAGCAGATGAAGATCCACTTGGATATCCATTCTGGATTTCCAAGGTTATAAAGGTCATTAATGAAAATGAAGAGATTACAGCTGTTGATGTACATTGGTATGCCACAAGTACCCACCCTTTCAATGGTGTGTACAAGCCAGAGATGGTGGTGGAAAAAAGAATTGGCAGAAAGAGAAAAAGAAAGGGCACAAATATAAATCGTCGCTGCACAAATGTCTTAAAATTGGAGGATGTTGACATACCTGTGTATGACTTCAATTTGACGAAGAGAGGAACTCTTCGATTGCAGACCATAAATATTTTGAAGAAATTGCTACCAGAATAATTACTGTTGAGATGGGACTCTACAGAATGTAGACGTAGATCTACAAGACTTTTGAACTCTGAAATGGTGGGCATGCATGTTGACTCAGATGGAGCACTAGTTGATGAAAGAGAAGAATATGGATCATCTTCATCTGCATCGAGCCATTCATCTGAAGATGTAGGTTATGATGGTGTGCCAGAACCTATGGTTGATTTTGAATAACTATCTAAGACACTTTTATGTAATTGATATTTGCATGGTAACTTGAAATAAAAATTTTGACTTCCATCTCATTTTTCATGAAGTTATGAGACATTTCTATGTTTGTTGGATTATATGTTTTAATTATGAAGAATTTATCTCTTTAGAATATCGACAATGCAACAATGAATTACAAAAATAATTTATGTTATATTCAATGTACCAGTGTTGATATTTTAATTATAAGTAAAATAGAAAATATAAAATAATGTTGAATTTTTAGATTATGAAGTGATATTACCATGATATTATGTATTGTTACCATTTGGTATAAGATACTTTTAAAATTTTTAATAATTATATGCGTCATTGAAAGGGAACACTTTGTTTTGATGCTTGATTTTTAGGTTTTGGTTGAAATTACATTTAAATTTGTCTTATGCTAAGATTTGAAAAAAGATAAGTTTTTATCCTTTAAAATTAAAATTACTCTTACTTGTTTCTGTTCAATGATAATTTTTTCATTTACTTGTTCATTTTTTAAAATTGTTTAAGTCTTATAATTTCTCCATAATTTCATTGGTCAAGTATGTTGAACACTTAAGATTGAAAAACTTTAGATTTACAACTTGTCATTAAGGTTTTTATGTGCTACCAAATTTTATCTTTAATGTTATGGTTGACAATAATTACAATTTTGGGGTTGTTCAGAGTCAAGATATTTTATGTTTAACAACATGGATAAAAATTGTTCAAAATGATAAGCCCTTCAGACATGTATTTGTTTATCTTTAACATCATCTATAAAAAATGTTAGAAATTTACGATTTAAAAAAAATTTGTAATATGTTGTCTTTAATTCCATTGTTACAAGTGTCAAAATTATGACATAATTTTTTTTTTTGTTATTCCAGCGTCAACTGGTTTTGTTTTGAGGGTGTTTTTTCAATCCTTTTTTCAACAAACAATTTTGTTTCTAGCATAATTTTATAAAATGTTGAAATTTGACCTTAAAAAAAAACCAAGTGCGTTTTGGAAGACACACTTTTTGTTTTTGGGGTGTTTTTTTCATGTTTTTTGAAACTTTTTGGGCTAGAGTTCCCGTTTTGAGGTCAGGTTACCTATTTCATCGGTAACAGTGTTTTCCTTCACTATGGGCATGCCATGTAACATTGTATCATCAACAAAATATTGATGAGTAGTCGCTGGGATATTATCCAGGGGCTGGAGACCTTTTATGATGTTATTATCCTTGGAGGATTTGATAAGCCAGCTGAGACCTTCCATAAGGATAACAAAGAGGAATGGAGAAATAGGATCCCCCTGCCGAATGCCTCTTGAGGGCAGGAAATGCTCAGAAGGGGCACCATTGACCAAAATGGAGTAGCTGGGAGACTTTACCATAGCTGGGATCCATGTAATCTGTTATTGCCCAAATCCACCTTAGGCTGAAGGAAGGCGAGATTCAGGGTAACACCAAACCACGCTCAGTCTGGTAGCTAGCCCTACCAGAACATGAGAGGGCTCTCTCTGGGTCAAACTCAGTTAAAATGTATCAATAGGGCTCTGAGATGACTGAAATGAATGCTAATTTTAGGCTAGGTATATGATTAAAGGAGTTTGATTTTGATTTTTAGGGTTTTTGTTGGAAAAAGGGAAAGGCAATTTTTGGGCTTGGGGATGAGGCCAAATTCTTGCAGAGTTCAAGGTGGGGCAGGGTAGGCAATGACTTTGATGTCTTAGATTCAATGAATGGATGGAAAAGACTGTTGAGGAGATGGAGAGGGAAAGAAGGTGCAAGGATCCTCTTCAAACGGAGGAAAACATATAAAACTAAACAAAAGTTTAAGGCAGAGCACCAACAAACTAATGAATTCTACCTTAGTTACTCATTTGTTTAATTCATAAGCAAAGAGAAGGGAAATGGCATACATAGAACATTAATGAAACTTACAGATACATGGAGAAAAACATCATCAAAACTCAGAGCCACAAGGATCCCAACAAGCGCTGCAAAACTCTGGTCTTTCCTTTGCCAAAAATCTGAAATGAATATACAAAGAGGTGCCAAACTATTCCCAAGAGTCCAACCTCTGAAAATGATTAAAGAACTACATGACATAGACAATCCTAACCCCTTCCCATGCCTCTAGGGGTTGAGCTCATCCTTCTAGGAGCTGTTTCAACCAATTCTAAACATGGAACTGAAATCTAGGCAGCCAAACAACTTGCCTCTATATGCTAGGAAACTGATCCATTCACTTAATTTTCACCCTTTAGTGAATGAATCTTCTAGAAAAAGTAAAAATGAGCCAAATTTACATCATAGCCATAAAATTACATCAAGATAGATCAATAATTACATCACAAAGTGAAACTAGTCAAACTGGCCGAATTTCTGAGTTAAAAAGTAAAAATTGGACCAAAATCCTCTATGCGCCGCGCCAGAAAACGTCTCAATGCGCCGCGTCACTTTGAGCCTATTTTTGGGGCACTTCCTGAAGTCCAAATTGAGCTCATGATAGCTCGTTGGAAAGCCCTGTTTGTCTACTATCCAACCCAAGTGGAATATTTCAATTTTGATGTCATTTTCCTCTCCAAAACTGAAATCTCCCAAGACTGGTTCCTGCTGGTGCAAAAAGTGGCAGAAAGGCCATTTTTGGAGTGTTTTTGACCTTTAAGACCACCCAGAGCTTCATGAAATCTCTCAGCCATTCCTGAGCATGCATAATTTACCATAAAAAATCCAAAAATGTCAAGTTTTCCTCCAGAAGATGTCCCAATTATAAGTGCGCGTCGGGCAGAAAAACCTGTTTTGCAACCAAAATTTCAAAAATGACAAAATTTACTCCAAATTTGCTGAAACTTGGAGTGAAGGTCTCCCATCATGTTTCATGCTCAGCCAAGGAAGCTTCGGCAAATATTTGGAGTGGATCAGGGCTTTTTCACCGTTTCAGTGTCCTCTTGGTGCATGCAGTTTAGTGGCGGAATCACTGTCTTGCTCATATCCCTGCTCATATGATGAATTTGTCTCTGACATGATGCTGAAAACAAGGTGTTTGACAAGTGTATACTGATATGTATGGTGAAAACAAAAGTTTGTCTTTCAATACCAAGTGTGCCACATATGAAATAAGGTGCTGTGAGGAAATATCACAATGAATACAATATACTGTCAAGTGAATTTGGGGTGGAAGGACAATCACTTACTGCTTGGGGAACTTCGGGATTTGGACAATTTATAAATGATATGGGAATGAGTGATAGTGATGGGGGGTAGTTTTTAGAAATAGGAGTAAGTGAAATGACAAAATATACCTGGGTCAAGTGAATTAAAGGATATAGAGACAGTCCCTGAATGTTCTGGAAATTAGGATTTTGTCAATAGAGGGAAGTGATGGCAAGTGATAGGGTTTGAGGATTTAAAACATGGGACAAAGGGTATAAGGGATATGGGACAGCGGGAATAGGAGAGGGGATTATGATATGATAACGTGACAGTGAGGAAAGGAAGAATATGGTGGTCAACGGCAATAATATTGCACCAAAAAAATTTTAAACTTTGTTTTCAAACCCCAAAGAGAGATTTTGGCAAAATAAATAGGGTTTATGTTTCACCAATCCAATTCTCCAAACATATGTCTGAAACCACACCAAATACAAGCAGGAGCAACTGTGTAAACTTACTTGAGAAAAGGTGTTGAAGTCGTTTTAACAAAATGATGAAGTGGTGATAAATTTTTGGCTTGGGAACTCTATGCGCCACTCCCCAGCCCAACGCGTCACGCAGGCTGGCTGTGCCGCGCTAGTGTTAATTTAAACTGCAGAAAGCTTCCCAATGCGCCGTGCACCAGCCCAACGCGCCGCACCATAAATAGTGCATTTTTCAGGAGGCTTTTGGAGGCCTTCCAAATGTCCAAATTGGGCGTGTGATAGCTTGTTGGAAATATCTTTGAGTCTAATTTCCAACCCAAGTGGAATTTTTCAATTTTTAGTTCATTTACCTTGTCAAAAATCAAATCTCCCAAGACTGGTCAAAATGAGCAGAATGAGGCTGCCTCAAGGCAGAGTGCTGTTGCAGTCAAATTTTGAAGGTCTTCCTCAACTCCAAATTGAGCTCATGATAGCTCATTGGAAATATATTTGTGTCTAGTTATCATTTGACTCATCAAGAAAGTCATTTGGCCAACCATGCTAGGAGAAATATTGATTTTCCCAAGGTCACTTCAGAGGTGCATCAATTCTCCTGAGGCAACTGTATTTTTGACATTTCTCCAAAACCATGACACCTGTGTAAAAAGTGAAGGGGGTTTTTCTTCCTTGGCATGTTTTGGACAAAAACCTCTCTCATGTTTCCAAAATGCATCTTTTATTGCTCTAAAACATCATTTGAGTGAAACCTATCCCGATGTGTGGAACAAGGGATTTGTCAAAATGAAGTGAAATGAAGGGGATAAGGGGCTTCTAAATTCTTGAGAAATTTTTTGGAAGTAGGGAGCGATGTTAGGAAGCAGGGGAAAGTGGAATTTCAGAGATTGAGTGAGGGGAAGGGGTCCAAAAGGGAAAAACACAGGCCTAGCCTAGAAAATTGCCAAGTTGTAGCAAGAAACTAGGGTTTTCTCAAAAATGAGGAATTTGGGGGATCTCAGTGATGGGAAGTATTTAATCAGGTAAATTAAGGATAGGGGAAGGTGTATGAACATCAGGATACAAGTTTTGATGATGAGTTGACCATCCAAGAGAAATTACCTCCAAAACCCTAGGAGAGGGAAATGGACCTTACCTAGGCACAACTGAAGCATGAATAAGGTGTAAAATGACTCTTTGGAACCTGACATGATGATTAAAACCCTCTGAATGATGGTACACTCAGCTGAATAGTGACATGGACCGACATTTGGACAACTTTGACAGGAGTAAAAGCAAACCCTAGACCTAATGCCTAATGACCAAATTTTGCTTGAAGACTCATTGAAATGACAAAATTTGACATTGACACTTTAAAATCACTTTGTAAGAGCATGTTTGATCACTGGAGGAAGGCTGCAAAGGTTGACACTAACATAATCCATCTTGGACTGAAACCGAAAGCTACGAGCACAGCTTCTAGATAACTCCAACTAACCTTGTCATAAGCTGTTGAGAGGTCCAGTTGTATGATCATACCAGCCTTCTTTAGGGATTGAAGAGTGTGGACCATTTCGTGAGCTAAAAGGACGTTGTCCATAATTTTCCTTCCCTCCATGTAACCTGATTGTTCTTCCTTGGGAATAAGGGCGATAAAGGTGGAGTTTAGGGACTTGAGAATGGAGGAAGAAAGTTTGGAGTCCTCAACCACCTCCCAAATATCCTGCTTGAAAACATCCCAACAAGCTTTAAAAAAATCAATGGTGAAACCATCCGGGCCTGGGGCTTTCCCGTTGGCCATCTCTTTGACTGCTGCTTCCACCTCCAGGAGGGATATCGTCTGGTCCAAAGCCCTGTTTTGCTCTTATGTTATGAGCTTAGGGATGGATGAGGTGACTGCACTAATAACCTCCTGTCTGTCAGAGTTTGGTTCTATGGCAATGAGTTTGAAATGATTCCTGAGAATGGAGGTGATTTCTTGGTGTGATTGGAAGTCATTCCCCTACTCATCCTTAATCCTGGTAATCTTATTGTTACACCTGTAATCCATGGCAGATCTATGGAATAATTTTGTGTTTTTCTCTCCTTATTTCAACCACTGAATGCGGGACTTTTGTCTCCATAAAATTTCTTCCTGGTTACATCTTTCATTCCATTTATTCATCAATTCCTTCTATGTGTTAATGGAATCCTGAGATATAATTCCTTGAATCCAGTTATTGTGAATCACTTCCATCTGTTGCTCCAGGTCTTGTTTGTCCTCAAATATGTTGCCAAAAACTTCATGATTCTAGGCTTTTAGCTTGGTTTTTAGATATTTCATGCGGGCCTGGAGCCTGAACATTTTAATTCCTCTGACATCAAGGGGATCCTTCCACCACATCTTAATATTGGCAGATAAATCCTGGTGAGTGAGCCAAAATATTTCGAAGCGGAAAGGCCTGTTTTTGGGCGTGCCCAGGATGGTGGCATTCACTGTGATGGGCTAGTGATCTGAGCCCCCAGAGGGGAGGATATCAGAATCAAGAGTAACCCCATCCAAAAGAATACTATCAGAGACTAGAAAACAATCAAGCCGGGTGGCAATATGTCTATCTCCTCCTCTTTTGTTGGTCCAGGTAAAGATGCCATTCCGAGGATGAATATCCACCAGGTTGGCAGATCTGATGAAAGAAATGAAGGACCTTGCATCGCTGTTAAGAGACCTCAGACCTCCCTTATTTTACTCGAGAGAAGTTATCATATTGAAATCCCCTCCGTAGATGGCTTTGAAGTTGGGATGTCTAAGATGTAACTTGGTGAGATCTTCCAGCAGCAATAACTTTTCTTCCAATCGTTGTGGACTGTATATATTAGTGAACAGAAAGGTGTCTCTCTCCCCCAAGATCTGCATCTCAAGGGAAAGGAAAGAATTAGTCGCTTCGACGTTCAGGAGATGAAGGGATCCAGGATTCAAAAAAATTGCCAAACCTCCACTAGTGCCATTTCCTTCAACTGCTAGGTTCTCCAAATGCTTTCCTAGGTGTTTGCCTAGTTCTTCCAACTTTTGTCTGGAACATTTAGTTTCCTGAAGGAAAACTATATCCGGTTTTTCTTGAGTGACTTTATTTTTTAGGAGTTTATGTTTCCTTAGGCTACCCAACCCTCTTGCGTTCCATGAGAGGACTTTCATGATTAAACAAGTTTAGGAGGAGAAAGAGAAAGCCTCAAGGGCTTTCATTTTACCTGAGTTGATCAGCATCTGACCCAGTGCTTGGAGTGCATCGCTATTGGATCTTCTGCCTCTTTTCTTTTTGTGCTTGAGACTGGCCTGCGTGTGGTGTAGGCTCTGTGCCTTAATTCCTAGGCCTTTAGTTTCCCCTCGACTTCGTTTCAAACCTTTTAATGCTGCATCTTGGCTAGAGAGGAAAAGATAGTTGACCCTGTCAATTTCTTCCTCCGAGATTTGGTCAATTCCTTTCTGTTTCCATTGCTCAACTATGGAGTTGAGGTCCAGCCCTTCTTTTTCGAGGATATCTCCTAAGTCCTGATCGTCTGTGCCGATTTCACTTAAGGCCATTTCCTCGTCTCCTTCCTCATCTTTCCCAAAGGTAGCCTCTAAGAGCGGTTCATTGATCGTGATCGACATCTTTAGCTGGGTGTTTTGCTTTGCCATCCCGGTGGTTTCTTGCTCAGAGGCTAGGACCTAAGCAGGCTTCTCCAACTGGAGATCCTCTCCAAGTACCTCAAAGGTGTTTAAATTTTCCTTTAACTGGTCATTCAATTTCGGTGGGGTTTTCCAGTTAGCCTGGTGTTTTCCAGTAGGTTGGACAAAACCATCCAAGGCTTGACTAGACTTCTCTTTGGCTTTCTCAACAATTTTTTTTTGAGGTCATTCCCAAATTAAATGGCCATGTTCATGGCATTTTCGGCACCTGAATGGTATTTTATCATAATCTATGGTTTGAAAATAGACTTCATCCCTATATTCCAGCCATAAACCCTCATGCAAAGCCCCAGACACATCCATTTCAACGCAGATCCGAGCATAGGAAGTGTACCTTTTTTGGATAGTGGCTTCAGAGGCTCGAACAAAGGTCCCAAGTGTGTTTCCTATTTGCTCCAGCGTCGCTAGTCGCCAATAGTTGATGGGCAGGGAGAACAACCGAATCCATACAGGAACCTACGTGAATGTATCCTGCTCCGGTGCAAAGTTGGGTTTCCAGAGCCTCATATAGAGACCAACTGAGGCGTAGAAATAAGGCCCTCCATCAAAGATATGGTCCTCGTCTTCCAGGCTAGCAAAAACCACCGTGAAGAAACCCTTGGCGCCTAGGTGTAACTGCACATCCCCCCGTG
This sequence comes from Pinus albicaulis, assembly GCA_034641835.2. Lineage (NCBI taxonomy): Eukaryota > Viridiplantae > Streptophyta > Pinopsida > Pinales > Pinaceae > Pinus > Pinus albicaulis. Next base: position 1,066,068,189 of record CM076579.1, read on the forward strand.
GTTTCCAGACTTGCTTGATCCATTGACATAAGGCTTTTTCATTGGGCCAAAAGCCCATGAATTTGCAGATCACCGCATGAATGGTCATATGATCCCTATAGGCTTGCAGTTCCGGGTCGTTGATGACCACCCTGAGACTTTCCTTGGTCTTCGGCTTGCATCTTCCCTGGTTCTTCTGTTGGACCTCTTCGTCAGCTGACCCTTTCGGATCAGAGTTTCTCAGGTCGGGGTTGCCATTTGCTTCATTTTTCTAGGTTTCTTCTTCCTCTTCTTGTGGATTCGTTTCCTGAGTGGAATGTAATTTATCTTGCTCTTGTAGCCTTTGGATAAATTTTGGCTGGTTGGGGGGTGGACTTACCTTGGTCTTGTTGTCCTCTTTTGTCTTATTCGCTGCAGAATCAGAACCCGTGATCCTCACTCCCTCCATCGGGCATTTGCCTTTGTCAACCATCACTTGTTTGAAAGTAGGGGCCCTTGGGGCCCCCGGTCTTCCCATTCGTTGGGCCAGGGCCAGCCCTCTTTGCTGCAGATCTTGGAGCAGGGCGCTGCCCCCTGCCAGTGTCAGAAGCAGAAAGCAGACGGTGCTTCGAAAAAACCCTAGGTTGCAGAGCTCCCGCGTACGTTTTTCTTTCTGAATTGAGTTCACACCTTTTTAGTTATTACTTCCATATTAATGTGATAATATTTTGCAAATATTTTAAAAAATTCCTCATTACTTCCTTTTTTCTTTCCTTACCTCATCAAAGCCCAAAGTTAATGATATATCATTTGTAGCTTTAATAATTGGAACGACATTTTTAATGCTAGGTGGGATTCTTAACCATTTTCTACTTCATCCCAAGCCCAAAGTCAATAGTCAATGTGAGACATCATTTGAATCATTAATGCTTGGAACAACATTTTTGATGCTAGGTTGGATTGTTAAGAAAGTTGGGGAGAATATACCATGATTTTAAAGAGAGAATCCATACAGGTGAAATAGATTATGGTAGAGAGGAATAACCTGTTTCTGAGGGTTATTAGAAAAACTCAGAAATAGGTTATTCCTCTCTACCATAATATACCATGATTTTTATTTTCATCAAACTTATGCATAAGAGATTTTTTTTAGCATTATATATATTTTTATGCATTTTCACATGCTTTAAAAGATTAATAAATAATTGAAGTTCTTAATAACAATAACATATTGGGTGGTTTAGATGAGTAAATTTCATTTAATTGTGTATTTATGAATCTTGGAAGGTCCCAATCATAAACATTTTAATTAGTGGATGCCATTATGCTGGATTGTCATGTTCTTAGAGATACATAATGTAAGTAGGGATTGCCTTTGTTTTTATAGATAATTATATAATTATCACTCTTCTACAGAGGCTTCAAGATCTACTAAAATTTGTTTTTTCTAATGAGATAAATAACCATGACTACTATGCTTAAATATAATTTAGGTATAATAAAAATACGAATACAAGATGCAGGGCACATGTATGATATGGAGACATATTATATCCTCTCATGTTAGTGTTCACTTTATTTTTTAACACTTCTAAATTTATTTAAAGAAAAATGTGACTACATCGTTATTAATTATATTTTTAATAATGTATGTATAACCTTAAAAAAAGGTCATATTTGAAATTACAAAATGTGTTTATTATTACTCTTTACTTAAAATTCAACTTATTTATCATGTTATTCATTAAATTTGAACATTTTAAATAATTGGTAAGACAATATTTTAGTTAGAGCATTTGTTTTTGAAATGTGAACCTAATTTATTTTGCTCAATTGAAGTATCCTTGTTTTTTCAACTTTTTATTGGGAAGGGTTTAATGATTATATACCATTCAACTTGAAATTAATAATAACTCTTCAAATTTAATCACTTAGGAAAGTATTGATTATGGATATTATCCAAAATGCACATTTAATTTTGGTGGAATAGTAACATATTTACTTCAAATGGCATACATAACATATATGGATTTGATATTAAGTTATAAAGTCCATTTTAATATTAAGGGATAGGACTCCCCTATGGGGGTGTTCTTTGAGAGTAATGGGATTAGGGGAAGAGCCCACCACCCACACAACAAAGAAGACATTAAATTTTGGGGGCAACGTGGTTGCCCCCGTGCATGCTCAATCATGCAATCCATAATAAAGAAGGGATATATGTGTTACGACTGTTGCATTTGATTGCAATGCCACGAGACAGGGAAAGTCGAGTCCTTCATTGCAAGGGGAGGGGCTTGGTGAAACTTGAAGGGCTATAAGTATTGTCACCACCCCCTTTATGCAAATGATAGGCATTATTGCTAAGTTTAATGCAGGGAATTTGAGGGGAAGATCTCTCATCTTGGTCCTCTTTTCCCTCTGTTGCACTGAGTGCATTGACTCGAAGAAAATGATCCTTAGTCAGTCAACGATGGCAACGAGAGGAAGGCTTATCATTGTAGTAGACAACAACTCCTTGGGCATTCCTCAGGTCTTCGTGACACGCATTTGGATAGCTCCCTTCCAGCTCTCACACATGGCATATGTTTGACATTTCTTCAGTACTTGGGTAATGCTATACTTTACACAACCCTCTGTCAATTTCCATTGTAGCTCTCTGTCTAAATTTTGTTGTTGGCTTGGAGGGGTGTTTATTTTTTCCTGGTCTCATTACATTCCTATCGATTTCATATTTAGTCTTCTGGATCGTTGTTGCGATGAGACTATTGTTTTTCTACCTTTAGGTTTCCCCATTTAGGTTTGTCTGTATGCCTACAACCTATTCCTCTTGGCTCATGTTTTAGCTTTGGGTCCCTTGCTTTCAAGGTTCCTTGTTTTGTATTCAGGTAGGGCCTTGCCTCCTCACTACTCCCGGGCATCTGTCAAGAATCATTTTTGTTTTATTCGTTGGTGTAGCCTAATTTTGGTAGATACATAGAGGCAAAGAATGCAAAGTAGGCATGGTGGGGGAGAATATGGCCCCCAGAAGCGTAATCGAGTTCAAAAACAAGCCCAAGAGGTTGTTGAAACTCATCACTCAACTTTCCCACACCTAAAACTTAGAATGAGATTCACTTGCTGCAATTGCTTGCAGCTAGGGAACGACAAGCTTGTTTGGAATCTAAGATCTGAGAAGATGTGTCCACCTAGATCCCTGACCCATGCCTTCTTGCTGAAATCATTTATCAAAGTGGAAAATTTTTTAGTGCCACCAATGGAGGCCACATTCATAGGTCCACATATGTTCAAATGCACCAATTCCAATATATCTCTAGCTTTATCAAAGATTAAAGAAAACTTAAAAGTTTACATGCTTATTCAAAAAACATGATTCACAAACATTAAAGGAATCAAAATTAAAGTGCATACCCTCAACCTTTTCTTTTTGGAATGCATGTCTAATAGGATTTGATCATTTAAGTGGCACATCCTCCTATGTTAAAACATGTATCCTTTAGCTCATGTTGACGGGTGCTGGAAATCCATCAACCAAGGGGGTCTCATCGATGTGAAGTCTCAATTAGGCCTGACACCATTTGGAATAGGATCCCCATTAGGAACATTAGCTCGGTTGTCATATATTATTATATATTTTCTTTGGCTACAAAATTCAACGCAAGAGAGTAATACACAAGTATCTTTGGATCAACAAGTGACTATGCCTTGTAAAATGTTCAACTGTAGAAAGTATCAAGGTTATTCTACCGAAAGGGGAGAAAAAAGTGAGCCTTTAAAGACAAGTAATACTACTAATCTAGAAAGGGCACACAAGCACATACATTATAATGAATCATTGATCAACCAACGAAATAGTTCATAAAGAAGCAAATATTGTTGAAGCAAATACAACACACCTTCAACAAGATAAGTACCAAAGCCACTGAAATAGTTCAATTTCCTTAATACAGATGAAAACAACATACATCGCAAACATTCAAAGAAAAATCTCGCAATATTCACGACATATGCATGAAAGTGTGCCAACTTAATGAGCTTCCGAATTAAGTAAAAGTTCAAGATACATCAAGATAATGAATACCACTAGTCCCAATAGTGGAGCATTATAGTAGTCACTTGCTCCTCCAAAATAACTATATTCCTAGATCTAATGTCTGGTAGGAGGAGCCAAGGTGAAAAATATTTTGCATGTACAATGAGGGTGTATATATAACAAATTGGGTGATCATTCGCCTCTCATGTGACTCTTGGACTACCCTCATGACTGTTTGACTTCTCTATGACCTTTCAACTCTCACATGATTTTTCACATTACATGGATGACTCTTGGACTTCCACTTTACATTACATTTTTCAATATAAAATTTACATAATCCACAAATGATGTGGCACATGATGACTCATGACATGATACTGATGACATGGCAATTCCAGGCCATTATTTGTTGCTGCTTTCTTTGTGTCTTCTTGAAAAGATAATGCATGTTATTCTTATTCCTCCTCCTTATGACTTGAAGATAAGGAGTCTCCAATGTGGTCTTGATCTTCCATATTCTATTATAGTCTAGTTTTCCTTCTCCTTCTTCCTTGATGATCATTTAATCTCCTCTACTCCTTATATATCTTCCAACATGTCCTTCTCCATCTCCTTCTTCATCATCTTGCCATAGCATGATAGAGTACCTGCATTTTCAGCGCACTCATTAAAATGCGACATTAGTCTGATAAAAACCTGGTATAAGATATTGCATGATGGTTTACTGATTGAGTCGGAACTGGGTGGTAGGTTGAGGGAGAGGCTTAGTGACTACGCAATTTTTCAACTCACGCAACCAAGTGTCAAGCTCTCACCTTGACACTATGCAATGCGCAGTTCAGGCTTGGACTGAGCAGAAAGGTTGCGTAGTTGGGGAGCTCGAGGAGCTAGGTTGAGGGTTTTAGCACTGATTTTTCCCAATGTGCAGTTTTGGAAGGAAGATGAGCCTAGTTGATTGCACAATTGTGTAGTTCAAGAGCTCAAGGTTAGTAGGTGCATCTTCTTAGTGGATTCCTCTTTAACTGAGATACAACAACAAACCATAAATCTTTATTTGTTAGTGCATCTTCTATCTTTATATTTCGTGAAGTTCAAACTATTAAACTTCCTAATGTACACCTTCATTGCCAATTTTCAATTCTCTTTGATATCCTTAGTATCAATCATGAACCACTAACATATTTAATGGAAATTCTAAAATATAAATCTTAACCCTAAATAACACTAATACTATGAAAACTTTGTTGTTATTTTAAAGGAAAAGAAATTTGTCAAATCCACCCAAAAAGGAAAATACAAATAAAAATAAAAACATAAAAAATTCAATCTCAACATGACATAAGAAAATTTAAGGATAAATACTTGTCCACTTTATATATATATATATATAAGGTGGATAACTGCAAAAAAACATAGTTCATGCCTCTTTTGGTAGTTATTAGATCCACTGTTCATGTCAATCCAGGATGTGAAATTTATTTAAATAATGTTATTACCGCATGCATCTGTTTTTTCATGCATCACATTAAAAAGAGTTCATGTGTGTGTCAAAGAAGTGTTGTGCGGGAAGAAAATGTGCATAAGAAGTGTGTGGATCAGAGAATGTGTGCGGAGGTGCGGAAGTGGGGATGTGTGCGGAAGGAGGAACATGCGAAAGAGACATATGCACTCTTGCATCTTCTGCACCTCCTATAAGTTTTTTGGGAATTTTATTAAATATTGTATAGAGCCAATTTTATTATCCATTTGTATTTGATTATTGACCCAACCGCCTAGAAAATCTCCTTCACCGTACAAAGTGAAAATATTATTGCAGCCATTTGAGAAACTAAGATTGTCACATTGTTGTTTGGGCAACATTCCAATGTGATCCTCGTCAATTTCAACAAGTTAATTAATGTTTAATAGTAATAAAAGACCACGCAGACTTTTTATTTTTCTTTTATGTTTTAATCTCACAAAATACCAAAACCATATTAAAAAGATAGTTAAACTTTTGAAATCGGTTTGGTATAATAAATAAATTGTCTAGACTCATTAAAAATAGATATGCTATTTCCATTCAACACATTGATTATATGTATTGATGTAACACCCTCCTCCCATATCTACCAAAGTAAACGACCAACTGGGGTAAACATGTGACATCAAGCTACTATGATGAAATTCAACCTCCTAGGTGACCTTAAGGAAGTGGAATCGATGGAAACACATCATACAAACCTTCCACATCATGAACAAGACCCCTAGGAACCATCCCAACCACTTAGGTAACTATACCCTTAGTCCCACTGATATTTTATGAAGAAAACCCCTCGGGCGCTCCCGCAAGCTTTGCATGCTTATGTCTGGGAGGCTCTGGATGCACCCACAAGCATGCATTTCTGTGTCCAGGGACTATTTGTAGTAGACCTATGCCAAAGTCAGTGGGCTTTAAGGAACTTTCCAAGTCCAAAATTTCGTCCACTTCCAAAAACTTGCTGCAACTTCTGGAATTCATTAAAAACATGATGAAAAGACTAATAAACCAAAAAATAACACTAGGACTAGGCTTGACCATCCCCAACCGGGATTGACATTCTGTCAAACACTTGGCATGAATGAAATATAAATGTTTGAATAACAAATCTGAACATAGGGGTTTCATACTTATATGAGAATCACTAAGAAGCATTTTTCCCTTACATAATTAGCTGCAGTATCATATATTAAGCCATAGATACATTTTTTATTCATTTACAAATAAAAAAAATGAGGAGAGCCATGCATCATCATTGTGATAATACATGCTCATAACCAACAAAATAACAATAGAATTTTAGGGATACATAAGCCACAAGATCCACATATAAACCAATACATTTACACATCAAATGCCAAGGAAATGAACTTTTCATTAATGAATGTAAAAACCAACAGGGGATGAGACTACCACGTTCCACCTGAACATAGATTTGCTGATCCAAATCCCTCTTCAGCTAATCACCCCCGTGCCATATTCCAAGCATGAATGTGGGACTCATAACCAACCAAAAGGAACCAAATAAGCATGGATGCTACTAGAGTTCTCCACCTACATGGTGGAGAAATTTTACTTCCTCCTAATCTCTCATGCTTTTCCGTAATCCACAGTCTGATCCATGGATCACTAGGCCCTACATCGAGACCCACTCTCCAAAATTTACCGTACATCCCATCCCAGGATTACTAGTCCCAACTGAGAGAAATCCACCTCTTGGATTTATTGTATATCCCTCCATTCACTGGCAAGGATTCCTAGGTCCATCGAGGCAGACAATCTTGGATTTACCGCAACCCATAGTCTGGTTCAGGGGTTACTAGGTTAATGGCTTTATCGTAATCCACAGTCTGGTTCAGGGATCACTAGGCCACGTGTTTTTCATTTCAGAGATCCACCTCACTCAACTTCAAATCCATCCTGAAATCCAACTCAACCAAGGCATGAGAACCCATCTCATCCAGGCTATCCGGAAATGGAAAGGCTAAGATGAAAACAATGTCACACTTGGAAAAATCCATGCCATGCTAGAAAAGAACCACATGAAATACCATGCATTCCAAGTCTAGCAAGGAAATCAATACTTACAAAGAATCATGTTATAGCCGCTTGATCATGCTCTTCCTTGTTTTCTCCTTCCTTCCTCTTGACTTCTTTCCCTTTCTTGATCCAATGCCAAAGTGCCCCAAGAAAATCTAAGTGTCCAAGAGTGAGAGAGAGAGAAAGAGAATAATGGGAGAGCTCCAAAACCAAACTGAAAAAAGGTTGAGCAAAAAATTTCCAACTGATCCTCAAAAGTGTTTTTATCAATGAGGCTTCTATTTTCTTCATTTTCCTTCATTTTCCTCCTCACATGCAACCTATGACCTTTCACCTTCATTTTCTCCTATTTTCAATTATTTTCATAAATAAATTCCAAATAATCCCTCTTGCCTTTCCAAAGCCTTTCCCATTGCCTTTGCCAATTTCCTTTAGCCATAATAACCGAAATGAACACCCACTAGGATGTTTGTCCCACCATTCAACTTGGAATAAGTGTCCCATCAACTATGTTATTGTATTTTTTACATGGATTTTTAACTAGGGTTGTTACAAGTGACGTCATAATTGTAAACAATTTATCACAAGAAAATGCTCCTAGACTATTCATTATGTAGTGATGTCATAATTAGAAGCAATTTAACGCAGGAGGAAAGTTGTATGTCCAAAACCCATTAATGGAGTCTAAAACAAAATAACCCTGTCTTTATCATACAATGCAGAAGCATATGGACAACTTATACCACTGAAAGGGGACTTGGAGCACATGAGCTGGAGAAAGCAAGTGCGAGGGGATGCATGTGCGAAGCAAGGAACATAGATGCATGTGGAAGAAATTCTGTGTTATTTTCTCTACACACACATCCCCTACATACAAATTTTCTTCCACACACATCACTATTCTTTGCATGTGAAAATCAAAGTACACAAACTTTCCTCTGCATACATTTCCATTACTTGCTCGACACACACATCCCCCACACACCCTTTCTCTCACGGGTCTTGATCCGAATGGAAAGTCACATCCACCCATAGTAGTTACCCCTGGTATTTACCCATGGTAGCCTCCCATGGTAATTGTTGGCTTGAGGGGCCCTGACACAGGTTCAGAGTTACCGCGCAACCAAAAACACCCTCCAGTTACTAGCCCTTTCAGCAACGATCTGCTTGCGCAGACCAAAGTCTCACCCGAAGCAGTATGGGGGGTGCTGGAACCAGGTTTCCGCACCTTAAGGGAGATTTTGATGTGGCGGATCTAATCAGACTTACTGCAAATAATATAACATCTCTTCGTATGCATAGTCAACCGATCTAACCCTTTCGGAAATTAGCACATAATACTTCAATATATTTTGCGCACAATATACTTCATTCAAATCTATTTATCTAACATCAATTGTCTCTCACGCATAGATGCAATTAACCAATTATAGAATAAATTACACAATAACAGAACATATTCACATCAACAACAAATAACAGATAATCAAGACAACAAATCACACAAGAATCTGCGTTCATAAAAAATTCCTTCTTTATTAAGATATATTTCAATTCAGTACAATATATCTTCTACGCACACAGCAGCAGAGTCCGCACATAGCTCAGGACTTAGGTCTCCACGCACACAGCTAGCAGGAGCCTTTCTACCCAGATAAAAACCTAGACAAACAAAACTAATTTAGATCATTCATTCATCTATTGATCAATTGGTTGGTTTCTTCATCGCTTGAATCTGACATATTTATACTATCATAGACGTTCACATACCATGGTTTGTGACTCATGGTTTTTCCCTTTAATCCATTACAATAATTAAGGGACTTTGTCCTGCCCCAAATCCCCTTTGACCATTTGTGCGCAATGCGTACAACAAAAATTATCCCAAAAAAGTACATCCCAAGGGGCCCCACTCCAACAGGCCCACAACACAATCTCGTGACTCATCCCGAGTCACTGTGGGGTGGTTTCCTTCATCTTCACCTTCAATTCTTTGACAAAGCTTTGAAGTGGCATGATAAATTCAATGCTCTGTGTGGCGGCACTCTGCGCTTCATTTACCAATTTTTCTATTGTTGGATCCTCAACTGCCAAACTGATGCTACGCTATGTTTGTTTTAGGATTTTGAGAGTGTTGTCAAGGTTTTGCGAGATCTGCAGGGCTTCCTCAGCCCAAGGTTGCATCCTTGTTTCCAGTAGCTGCTCTCAGTGGCACAGGTCCTCGATCTCTGTCTGAATGGCCTTTCCCTCATGAAGTCTGGAAATCCTCTGTGTTGTTACCAAAGTTGGCATCGCTATCCCAATTTCTGTAAATTGTTGTTATTTAATCCTGAGCTCATTTCACAACTGCTGGACCACTGGGTCGTTCTGAATAGATGTCCAAACACCCATGGCGTCATCCAAAAGGGTACCACATTCTGCCATTTTTGCTGCTACATTGTTAGTGGCAGCCTTTACCACTGCTGTGCGCTGCGCTTGGACTTTCAGCGATGTCTCTGGATGGAGATTCATTTCCAGCTTGACGACATGTTGTTCAAACTCTTCCTGGACGGTTTGAATCTCTGTGCGTGATGCTTTGAGCGCAAGGACCAGGCTCTCTAACTTCGCTATTGGCATGGCTAATGCAGAGACAATGACCTCTAGCGTATCCTTGGTTGTGCGTGGTTTAGTTGGAGTCTTCAACATTGATGAAGAGGCACTCCCAGTGGTGGGTGACTCTAACCAGGCAGGAGGTCATTCTATTGTGACACACAACAGGTCGTCCTCTGAGACCAGGTATGGAAGTTCATACCAAAATCCTTCTACCATGCCCTTTGCGTGGATGTGCATGTTGTGAAACATGGATTTAAAGTCAGAAATATGTCTATACTATTTGTATAGGGTTGGTGACAACCTCGATTTTGATTGAATTTCTTCGAATAAGAAAGAGTCGAACATCACCAAAAATATCTTGTTCTTCGTGATTCTGGCAGGGATATTTGAGTTCCATAAGGTTGCTTAGTGTGCGGCTTTGCACATGTTTGGCTCAATATCAGGGAACTGTGTATCGTGCAATGTCTTCCATCAGATTAATGCAATGAGGAGAAATAACGGCGCACACGTCACACCTGTCTGCGCATCCACCATCCTTGTTGCACAAATCCATATTTCTGGCCATATAGTCATTTGGTGCGTGCTAGGGGAGGGTTATCCATGCATGGTTTCAATCGATTTCCATTGATATACCCATTAAGGTCTTCTCCACTTAATGTGGCCAGACATAACACACCTCCCTATGTGATTTCCTTGACAATATATGGTTCGAGCCAATGCATTTTGAAATTTCCTAGGTGGCGTGAAAACTTGCTGTCATACAACAAAACCAAATTCCCTTAAATACCTGTCTAATGTGCCTGTGATGCCAAGCCTTTTCATGCGCTTTTTGCACCTTCTGATGGAATCCTACAATGAATCGGTCCTCTTCCAACATGACCAATTGTGCCAATCGTTCTTCTATATTATCCTACTCAACCATATTAGTGAACGCTGCAATGCGCAAACTTGGGACAATATACTCCATCGGCATAACAGCTTCCTGCCCATACACCATTCTGAATGTTGTCTTTCTGTCAACTTCTTACACGTGGTTCTGTATGCCCAAATAATTGCAGGTATGCGCACATCCTAATAATTTCGATTAGCATTGCATATCTTAGTCAGCGTAGTATCCAATATCTTATTAAAATATTCCACCACACCATTCGCCTATGGATGATACAAAGTAATCTTATGGTGATGAATCTGGAATTCTTCAGTCAGAGCTTGAATCGTTTCATTCACAAAGTGTGTACCACGGTCGCTCATCAAAATCTTACGGCACCCAAACTGAGTCAAGATGTTCTAAAAAATGAAGTGCACATCTATGTCTGCACTACGATCCTTTACAGGCTTAGCCTCAACACATCTGGTCACATAGTCTGTCGCAATGATTATGCAGCACACACATTTATTTTTTCTTGGAGGGTTGATAGGTTCGAAAAAATCAATGGCCCATTTTTCAAAAGCTTGCAAAGCTATTTGTGGGTGCAAGGGTATCTCATCTCTACGGGATAGTTTCACCGTCCTTTGGCATACATCACAAGCATAGCAATATGCATGTGCATCACTATGCATCGTGGGCCACCACAGACCATCTCGTAAAATCTTCTGCACAGTTGATTTCCCTGCATAGTGACCTCCTACAACCGCTCCATGAGCCTCAACTAATATATCATGTCTTTAAAATTCCAACATGTACCTCCACATGACTTCATCTGCACCCATTTTGTATAGCTGACTGACAATTAGAGTAAAGTCAGTTGCGCGCCCAACTAACTCTTTCTTCTATTACATCGTATATTTCGTGGGTACACTTCCAGTGGTCAGAAAATAAATAATATTTGCAAAGTGATCATCAACTAATTTGATGGCAAATAGTTGCGTGTCTGGTAAGCCATCTTCCAAGATAATTGGCTCCTCTCCACTTTCAATGCACGACAGATGGTCTGGCCCATCATTTAGTCTCCCAAGTTTCACAATTTCTTCAAAGTCATACTCCTGAAATAGTAGCAACCATCTACAGATCTTCTCCCCCAACATAGGCTTGCTGACCAGGTACTTCAGATCATAGTGGTTAGTAAACATCTTAAGTGGCCTCCCAACAGGTAGTGGCAGAATTTCTGTAACTCATAGACCATAGCCAATCCTTCCTTCTTTGTGGTCGAGTAATTATGCTCCCCACTTGACAATTTCCTACTTTCAAATGAAACTGAGGGTGGTCAATCTCCCCGACTCCTAGCTATGCTAAGACAACTCCCAGTGCAATGCATGAGGCATCGAAATGTACATGAAATTCCTTCATCCAGTCTGGAAATACCAATATGGGCGCAGTGTCCATATTCTCCTTAAGGAATGAAAATCTCTTCTGACAGTCTTCATCCCATCAAAATGAGGCATCCTTCTTCAACAATTTCTCCATGGGCGCAATGATGAACGCGTAGCCTTGAATGAACTTTTGGTAATACCCTTTATGCCCCAAAATTGAGTGCAGCTATTTCACATTTGCAGGAAATTCCAGGTTAAAAATAACATCGATATTTGCGGGATCCACCATTAATACTTGCTGACAAACAATATGACCTAGCAAGATCTTGAATGGGACACAAAATATGCACTCTTTCAGATTGAACGAGATCTGATACTTCCGACAAGTATCCAACATTAGGCGTAGACTCGACACATGCTTATTCAATAATCCAAAGACAGTCTAGTCATCAAAGCATATTTCTAAGAACTCATGGATGTATTCTTTGAATGCAACTATTGTTGAAAATGCAGCAAGATGATGGAGCTTAGTGAAATGAAGTCACCTTCACTAAGTGGGCCCGCAGGCAAATTCTGGCGCAAAGTCTATTTTTAGACTATGTCTATTTTTAGACATATGGAGCATGGTCTAGGGGTTGCAGTATGTTATTCTTGGAGTATTGGTCATGTTGGTAAAAATAGATCGAACTCTATTTTTTGACCTATAGGTTGATAGGTCGAAGTCTATTTTTAGACTGCCTATCCTAAAAATAGGGAAGTCAAATATTATTTACCCTTAATAATATTTGGACTCTAAACAACAGTTTACTCTCTTGGAGCACTTTAGTTCGAGCCTTGGAAGTGGCTCATGCATCTGACAGAGGAATTACGCTATTCCTAGGGTTTGATGGCATCATGCATGGTTGACTTCAGTTAGGACTTCAGTGGCAGAAGTTTGGTGGAGTTAATGAGACGGCTAGTGGAGTTGTGTTCTGTTTATTTTAGTTGAACTAGTTGAGATTAGTTTAACTAGCTAATCAATTAGTTATGAGTGGAGTGAATTAAATATTATTTAATTCATTAACTAGTAACTCATTATTCAACTCAAGAACACATCAGTTCACTAAAGTGCATGATCAGTTCAGTGGAGACCAGTGAAAGAGGTAGATGAAAGGGTGGAGTTAGCTATCAGTGGCGACATCAGTTGTGCATGAGATTTGCACCACACTTGGAGGAATTGCCCATGATGATTGCGCTGTCAAGCCAAGGAGATTCGAACCTTGGATCTCTATTTCGACAGGCCATGATTGCGCAATAGAGGCAAGGAAATTAGTGGTGAGTTTTGAACCAGTAACCTGTTCAAAACCAAGCTAGTTTGTGTGTAACTTCATGAGATAGTACTGAGTACTTGTGAGGAGTATTGTACTGATTTTGTTACATGATTTCTCCATTATAATATACACAATAGCTGTGGGGTTTTCAACTATAAGCTTTCCCCATACATACTGTGTTAATGTGTATGATGATTTGATGTGCTATCGCTTGTTTTATTTCCGCATGTGTGATGATCTGAGTGGAAGAGATTATGTGTTGCATATAAATTTGAATTGTATGTGATTAGGATAGTCTCGGTGGATAATTAATCATTATTTAGAAAATTTCTACAACTACTACCACGCGTGATAAGATAGCTGGTGCATTCTTCAGACCAAATGGCATGAATTTATACTGAAAGGATCCCGATTCGGTCGCAAAGGTTGGCTTGCTTCTATCTTCCGGTGTGATGCTTATATGGTGGTACCCCGAGAAGCCATCCATAAATAAGTAGGCTTCCTATCCTCCTACATTATCTAGGATTTCATCGGAGAATGGGGTCGGGAATGGGTCATGTACACAAGCATCATTTAATTTGCGCAGATCTACACAAATCCTAATTTCTCCTTTGGTTTTGTTGTCCTACACCACCATAGGGCTCACCCAATCTGATTCTTCCACTAGTTCTATGATCCCTGCAACAACCATTTTCTCCAAATCCTCTTTGAATTTCTGCTTATATTTGGGATTCAGCCTATATAGGTGCTGCTTCACAGGTTGCGCCTCCGGTTTCAAGGTAATCCTCATCACCCTGAGATCTCCTATTTTTCCCTTACGCTTAGAAAATTTTGTAGGAAACAGGTCCTGATATTTGGTCAATAGCTCGTTGACCTTTCCCACTATATCATCATCCCAGTAATCCCCTATCTCCACTAATTTCTGCTGTTCCTCTGAGCCAATGTTGACTTGTTGAATCTTTAGAGGCTTAGTTACATCTAGTGACTCAATCATAGGCCCAACAACTGCGCGTTGTCCTTCAGATTCAGGGATCGTAATGTTCCTTGGGTCTTCCTCATTGTCTTCAACTGAAAAATTTACAGTTAACGATGTCCTTAATCTGCGCATCCCATGCTGGTAAGGTGTGCTCAACCTTTGGTTTTGTGGTGTCAAAGATGACCTCCTGAATATCCTGTAGTGCCTCGTCTAGGAATTCAAACACACTTTCAAAGCTAAAGGTGAAGATAGAAATTTTTATTAGCACAGTACATTAATTGGTTCTTCGTCGCAACTCGACTTCGAGGTACCAATCCGTAGGCACCTTCCCCAAGGTGTGGATGAATATGTGCACCCATTATGGAATCGACTCTTCACCCCAAGGTTCAGTCCATTTAGCCAAATGTTTGCACGGATTACCTTCTCTGAAATAGGTCTCTCCCATTCTGGTATTTGGTCATTCAAATCACAGACACATCATGTGGGTTCATTCTTCCCAATTAGCCAAGTTTCCCTTGTGCGTCTCCCACCAGCATGTTGGGGTTGAGTGCAACGCTATATCAAGTGCATGAAATCTTTGTGCTTCTGGAACATATTTTTCAAGTTATGCTAAAAACATGTTAACATTAGTCAAACCATCATAGTAAGGAAATTCTCTTACCTCTGAGGATATGTATCGAAGAGATTTTGTCACCCGATTGCAGCGCAATGCAGATACTTCATGTAGTTGGTTCTGCCAGTTCTCTAATTCTTCATCTTAATTTGAAAAGCAGGAGCTATCCTTCTCCCATTTTAGTTGTCCATCGGTTTTCGGGTTGATCCAATCTTCGTCTCTCGTAGTCAAATTGTAGATATGATCGACATCATCATCTGCGTGCATTGGCTTTGTATATATTTCACCTTCTGTAGGATCTAGGGGAACCACAACCCTGGTTCCATTATTTTCAAATATCATACTTCTACTTTTAAGATTGATGATGCCACCCATATCAATAGGCCAATATAAACCCAACATCTCAAGATAACAGTCAGTATCATCCACAATATGTATAACTTCAACGTTTGCAAGCAACCTTACTCTTTTGATATCCACTATGACCTGTGAGAGCCTTCCTATTGGGATAATATTTTTCTGATTTTCCATGCATAGCTGGATAGTAGACCATTCCAACTTAGGTTCTGCCGTGCGTTGCCAAGTCTACTTTGGTAAAACATTCGTATCAGATCCTAGATCCAAAATGACATGATCCAATATGAGTAGTCAAGCGCATTTCCCATCCAGGTCTTCTTTTATTCCTATAAATCTTATTAACAACCTTCTGCTCCATCCGGGGTGTTATTTCTCTACACATTTATCTATCAATGCTGGGAGGTTCTCGACTGCCTACTTATTGTGTAACAATTTGATACAAGCCTGTAGGAAGGGCTTTATCTCTTCATCTATCTCGACCACGTCCATAGGTTTGTTTGATGTTGAGGCACCCGCTTCTGCAAAACCATTTTTTGCTTCTACAAAGGTTTCTTTTTCTCGTTGTAAGTTTAATCCTTCCTTATTTCAAGTGCTTTTTGGATCCATAAATCAGTATCAGGATTTGTCCCTTTTTCTTCACTAGTGGTTTCACCACTCCTAGTGATGAAATTCACACTTGGTTCTTCTTATCGCAACTTAGCTCTTACCATATGAATATTTTGAGTGGGAGTATGTGTTTTCTTTTCCTGCATTTTTATAATAAAAACAGGGAAATATTCAATAACATGATCAAATTGTCTACAATACCTACAATACTGTCGTGTTGGGTTTGGAATTTCACGTGCATAATGGCCCACATCTCCACAATTATAACAGATGAGCTTCCCCCTTCCTCGACCAGCTCCTCCTCCTCTTCCTCATCCTCTACTTTGGAATCCACCACACCCAGATGGGGATGATGGTGAGGTTGGTTTAGTGTGCATCCTATATAGGTCAGCTTGGTCAATCATCAAACCGAAGCTACGACAATGCTGCTTGTCATGTCCCACCGATAAGGAAAACTTGGAGAAATTTTTCTTAAGATTAGGGATATATTTACCAATCCTCGGGTAGAAGTCTGTCATGTGCATACCCATAGCTTGAAAAATCATGCACCATAACGTGGGAGTCCCACTTGGTCCTGCCACGCTCTTCAATGGGCTTGGCCCTCCAACTGTCAAATAATCATTGAATACGGGGCACTGATCCTTATGATGCCCGACAACTTTGCAGGGTATACACCATACATCTATGCATGCCTCCTTTCCCTTATCCTTGCATGGAATTTGTATTTCTAAGTACATTGCCTCCAGCTGGCTTTGGATTTGCTGGGTACCGATTTGCGCAGATTGTACCGGCGAAGCTTCTAACTTCATTGCAATATCTACAACTTCAGTCTGCATGGAAATCTTCTTCTGACTTAGGGGTTGGAGAAGATGCAATAGCAACATGGAAATAAGCCACTCTTTGTGTTGGGTGTCATCAATAATTTTTTTCTCGTCTTGAAGATGGATCCCCGTTGGGATTCGAAACGTCGACAATTGTTTTATGATATTGTGGATAATCCGATTTCTGCAAATCCCCCATCTCTGATGCTGCACTTCAACCTTTGATCCACATCCCATAAAGATTTGTACAATTATTAGCGAATCTCCATCAACTCAGTTACACATTGCGCAAACGATTTCAGCCTCTTGAATTTTTCTTTTGATGCGACCTTCAGATTATCAATAGTTGCATTAGGGTTTGTCGCTACATACTTTATGTAACAATCCAGTGTGCGGTCTTGAAAAGAAGTGGCCAACTGTGCTTTCTTAACATCCTCATCATTAACCTATTGCGTTGTCCATACAACGCTAGTAACAAACAGGAATTGGTCTGTGTCTTCGTTCTTGATACTACGGAAAGTAGGTAAATTCATGGAGGCGGCCATCTTAGCGCCTGGTGGTGGAGGTAGAGGTGGAGGTGGAGTGGATGGCTTGTTAGAGTGAGATGAGTTCGCGAGTGGAGTGGAGTGGATGGGATCTGAACTATGGCCAATGACCCAAGACTATTATGATCTTGTAATACTTCTTCTTCAGAGTGCACAAATTCACCAGAGCTACTAGTTTCAGATTCCTTGTCACTGTCTGATTTACCTTTGAGAGAGCTATAAACAAAACCTTCTTCTATATCTACTTTGTAAGTTCTTCCACTGCGCGTAGTTGGGCCTCTATGGGACATTCACTCAATATGACTACATAGAGTACCATGTTCACACAATAGCATTTTAATCCACAACTTCAGAGAGCACATGAACTTACCTCTAGGACCCTTGAAAAATCTTTGTTCAACTTCAAAATACGATACAAATTGATCAATAGAAAATTTAGTCAAAAATCATCCCAGAACACTATCGATCCAATGATCGTAATCTTGTTGCTAGTTTTCTCTAATTTTTGTAGCAACTTCGGGGTCCACTGAGTGATTGCATCATCCTTGTGCATGTCTGGAACTCAGTAAATCCAAACAACCACTCGTGAAACTCAGTAACAAAGGAAGAAAATAAAATTTCGTGGACTTCTATGTAGATATACCTTTGTGCCCAATCTTCGGCAGACAATTTAGAGCTTCTGTTCTCTTGGATAAAAAATTCAATAATATCTTCTTATCGAGCCAATCTTGTAGTTTTTTCTGCATTGGATGCCAGAACATCAAATCTCCCTCAAAATGATCCTGGTCCTGGCAACGGAACCATTTGTTGGCTTGAGGGGTGCTAACCTAGGTTCAAAGTTATCGCACAAACAACAAAACCCTCCAACTACTGGCCCTTTCGGTAGTGATTTTCTTGCGCAGACCAAAGTTTCACTCGAAGTAGTATGGGGGGGTGCTGGAACAAGGTTTCCGCACCCTGAGGGAGATTTTGATGTGGTAGATCTAATTATACTTACTGCAAATAATATAATAGCTCTGCGCATGCACAGTCAACCGATCTAACCCTTTCATAGATTATCACATAATACTTTGATATATTTTGCACATAGTATACTTCATTTAGATATATTTATCTAACATCAACTAGATCTCATGCATAGATGAAATTAACCAATTACATAAGAAATTACGCAATAACAGAGCAGATTCACATCGATAGAAAATAATAGATAATCAAGACAAAAAATCACATAAGAATCTGGGTTCGCCAAAAATTCCTTCTTTATTAAGAGATCTTTCAATTCAGTACAATCTATCTTCTACGCACACAGCAACAGAGTCTGCACACAACTCAGTACTTAGGTCTCCGTGCACACAACCAACAGAAGCCTTTCTACCTAGACGAAAACCCAGACAAACAAAACTAATTTAGATCATTCATTCATCTATTGATCAATTGATTGATTTCTTCATCGCTTGACTCTTACATATTTATACTATCATAGACATGCACATACCATGGTCTCAAACCATGGTTTGAGACTGATGGTTTTTCCCTTTAACCCATTACAATAATTAAGGGACTTTGACCTACCCCAAAGCTCCTTTGATCATTTGTGCGCAACGCGTACAACAAAATTTATTCCAAAAAAGTACGCCCTAGGGGGCCTCGCTCCAACAATAATTACCCATGGTATTGTAACTCAAAAGGCTATAAATTTGGGCCTCACTTCGTAAAATAACAGATTCTTCCACACAATGTAGCTGGAGAAATTTTCCTTATTTTAATAAAATGTTTCTTTATGTGTTTTCTATGTTTTTATGTTCTCTTTGGGTGTTTTAAGCTCTCAACTCCCCACATATGAATCAGTGGTACCAGAGAAAGTTACGACTCCATGACAATAAAGGTTTTAAGGGTTTCCACTGGGAGTTCTCATATCTATGCATCATCCTTATTTCTACATTTGGGGAGGTGAGTATGTATGGGAATCCATTAATAACATGCCGAGGGTAGTTGTTTTGCAGGGATTTCTTCATTCAATTTCAAACACTTGTCTCAATGACATTTTCCCTCTCTGCATCAGTCGACCACCATCCACCATTGAAATTTTTTTCCCTCACTAGTGGGGTCGCCCACAAAATCCCCACAACATGGTTCTCTTTGATGAACTCAAATTCATAAAGACTACTCTTCGACGGGAACAAAGCGAGAAGATTGAATCAATTAATGTGTTGTTGAGGCGCAAGATCTGACCTCTCATTGGATATCTGCTGGCATATTATCATTCACTGTGCTTGTATTGGTGACTTTTCAGTTGTTTTTCTATCATGTGATTGATTTTAGTCCATTAAATTTTCATTGATGCTTAATATGTAGTTATATATAATCCACACCCACGACCACAACTACAATTAGGTTTAGCGACTCACTTGATCTGAAGCATAAAAAAGCACAGGGAGTTAGCAGCTGAAGTTGATATAATGTCTAATATTTCCCCTCACTCATCATAAATTGCACCATCATATCTTATGAAGGTCATTTGAGAATGGGGTTCAATGAAAAATCATATTTTGGCATAGTTTTGTGGTTATGCATTCAAATTTCTTGTTGCAGAGCTCATAATGGTACACAAATGGGAGATCAATCTTTAGCAACAAAGAACGACATTGTCAGCATTGATATTGCAACTTATGACAACCCAAATATTTAAGTAGCCCCGAGTGCTAGCCCTAATGCCTCCTAGATCACACCAAGAGTGTTGGGAAACAACCTAATGCCTCCGAGAGAATGCTAGAAGTTTTGACTTCCGCACACAAGGTGCCACCCACTTCCAATGCTCCTCTTTTGGAATCTCCCACTTCTATTCTTCCACCTCCAATATTAGAGTCTCCCCCATCTAATTCCCCCACCAATTCACCACCCAAAGCATCTATGACTCCTCCTAAACACAAAATAGTTGTAGAATCCTCGACCCCGATTGTAGGGGAGGCTATTCCTCTAGTAAATAAAAAACAACACCCGACGAAGACTCTGAAACAACACCATGCTCCTGATCTAACTCCTATATTGAAGTTGCATTCATCTCCCCCTTCTCCTGAGTCCTCTTCTTCTGAGGGTTCCTTATCCCTCGCCACTCCACCGAATTTAGAAAATGACAGAGTGAAGAACTTCCAATCAGGTGTTTGGGTGGCCCTTACACTTGATTTGTCCCTCCTAAAATTCATCACGTCGTCCCTGTTCAAGGAAGGGAAGTTATAAGGCAACCCTGTGGGATTCAATATCATTCTTATAATCCCAATAAACATGTCGGGACTTAACACACTCGGATTGGTGATGGGTAACATAGACATGGCCCTCAGATTTGCGATGCCTAAACATATCCACCTAACACCTAGTGAAACGATATTTGTAGTGAGAGGGGATTTAAATGTAGGGTTCGTAGGTACTAGCAAAAAAATATTCTCTCATAAGCTTGTGATTAGAAAATTTAACTCTAATGGATGAGAACACCAGAGGATGGCTGCAAATCTTAATGGGACTATGGTTAAATCCATAAGATCGCTTCCTTATTTCATGCTCTTGGCCATTGCGGGAGAGATCATGTTGCACAAAATGGTGCTCCTATCCTGTTACCCCATGACATGGTTTCTCTATGACTCTGTCTCCAAATATTCTAGGATTAAGCTCCCCATTTTTATTTCCTTCACCGGGCTCAAATTTCAGGATATCAATCTCATTTCCTGCATCCTTTTTCCCAATATTTATGCTGAGGAAGTGCACATAGAGTCGTGGAGGGTCTTCAACACCTTCTGGAAGTGATACATCATGATTGTAAATCTGATAATCATGGTGGAGCCCTTTGTGAAGGGATATTTTTGGGGCTAACAAGGTTCTTGGAATGGAGCTGCAGCTTTTTAGGAGCACGAAAAAAATTGGTTTCGTGAAGAAGCTTGGTGTGCTCATTGGGGATTTGAAGAAGGTAGCTGTACAAGTATAATTCAGTGATAAAATGCTTGATATTGGCCTCAGATAGCAATAGTCATATCATTCTTTCACGAGCCTCTTTCCATGCATTGCATAAATTATGAAAAACATAATCTAGAAAAAATTAAATTTTATCCAACACAATTGTTGTACCAATCAAGCCCATATCAAGCCACAAATTTGTTCATCATTGGTCCCTCTGTTGGTGGTTTTTGGAAACAAAAAAATGTGGTTGCAATTAAGTATATTCCTCATGTTCTAATTTCATTTTTTTATCATGTTTGATCTGTGTGGCTGTTAACTTCAGTACATTTCTTATGATTGGCAAGACATCTCCAGTTTCATGTCAAGTTCTAGGACACTTGAAGACTTATGTGGTTTTTGAATTTGGAAACATTTTACTTCATGGTCCATTTATTTTGTGGAATATCCTAGGAATCTTAATTGCTATAGCTGGCATGGGCTCGTATTCTTATTTTTGTGTAGTTTAAAGTCAATGGGCTTGTATTGTTGACTATCTTGAAGCATACTTCTCGCTGCGACAGAATACCCCTCCTGATGTTGAGGTGATGTCATGGTGGGACTATCAAATCAAAATAATGAGAACAAAAAATGTGAAACTCGAGTACTTGGAGGAAGCATCTCATTGGATAGTGAGAATATAAAAATATAAGGTAGACTAGCAAGTGAACTACCTCATCAAGGTTATGGTTCAACCACACAAAACCCTTGGCACGAAAGCTGATTTAGCGTCATTAGTTGCTTCACAACTGTATAGATTTTTCGCTTTTCCATTAGCACATCTGTGCTTAGGGTCCCAGTTTTCACCGCAACGCTTGCACTTGCCCTCTCTCATTCTTTGTTTTTCCACACTAGATTTTTCTTCTTCACGAAGATGGAGTGGGACATATTTTGTGTCATCTATATTTTCAGATTGAGGAAATCTTTGTCTCGAATATACTTTTTCTGGTTTTGATAATCTTTCAAATTTCTTTTCAGCAGCTTTTGCTTTTTGCCTTGCTACTTCTACTGATGTAACTTCATGAAGTTAGAGCTCTTCTTGTATATGGATTTTAAGTCCTGAGATGTAAGACTGGATTAGACGAGATTCTGACAATCCCGGTACTCGTGTTGCCAAGGTCTCCCATTCTCTAGTGTACTCATCCACATCTCCTTTTTGGCGTAATTTGATAAACGTTGAATTTTTTTTTTCTTCTTTTATGCCTTGAAACCTTTTGAAGAATGCATCCTTAAATTTCCTCCAAATGATAGCAAGCGTCGTCTTTTTCCACCACATATACCAATTATATGCTTCTCCTTCCATTTTCATGGAAGCATGCTTAATTTTTTCGTCATCACTAGTAATGTCATAAATCTCAAAATATTCTTCCGCTTTATTAAGCCATGCAATGCTATTTTTTTCATTACCATCAAACTTGGGTAGCTCGATTTTGGCTTTTCGTTGATATGCTAATGGTGGAACAAGAAGGGGATATTGATTAGCAAATGCATTCCAAAGCTGCTTATTTTGAAAATCTGCATTACTATCTTCTTGATGATGTGGGGAATCGGTCTTTTCCTGATGCTCTTCTGAGTTCCCTGAATCTGCAGAATTGTTTTGTTGATTTTGTTCCATATTAGGAAATATTGGGGATTGTGTCTGACTTAACTTATCTATCTTATCATTTAGCTTATTGAAGAGTTATGTCATCTTGTTCATTGCTTCGTTATGCTTTTCTGTGGCCTCGTGATGATTTAGCCACATTTTTCTTTCTATTCGATTTGTCGTATCATGAACCTTTTTGATGTCGTTGGAGTGTCCTGCAACTGTACCTTCAAGATCGATTAATCTTTTTCCGAATTCTTCAGAATTATTATTGATCTGTTTCTCGAGATCCACCAATTTCTTCTGAAATTCGGCCATCGACATTGATGAAGACATTGAACGTGTATGAGGTGGGGAATATTTTTCTGCCAGTTTTTCCCTCTTGAAAAGTCACGTTGTTTTTAAAAGTCACTTTGTTTTGAAAAGGCACGTTGTTTTGAAAAGGGGAAATGGGTTTTAATACCATGGGCAATTACCATGGGCCCAAAAACCACGAGCTTGTAAACCACGAGCAATTACTCTTCCTTTTTAATTTTACTTTGTCTTCACATGTACGTATATCTCTCTTTTTACTTTTTCTTTTTTCTTTTAATTTATTTCCCCCTTTATGTTAACTTTCCTTCTCTCTTTTGATTTTATTAAAATATATATATATATATATATATATATATATATATATATTTCTTCCTTCTTCTTTTTTAAAAAACAAATGTTGCTACCCACAAGCACTTGGTTTTTAAAAAAATCTGCAATTTTGGAATTTTCTTGTAATTCCTTAATTCTGGGTGATCACACAGATCCCGAAGAGCGATGGCTCTGATACCAATGGAGTGTAAAAACTCTGGTAAAATTGAATAAGTATATTTTATTATTGATGATAGATAAGAGATATGAGATATGATTACAATGGGGAATCACCGAGGCTTTAAATATAGCCTCATGGTGTCCCTTGGTGAAGAGGCATGATCTTTGATCATGCCCTTTCACTTAATGAAACCTAAGATAACTATATATAACTAATAATTAATAAAATATACATAACAAATTGCATTTCAAAATTTACAGAATGGATCACCTACGCTCAACATCAATACTACGAAACAACTTATGCTCAAAATTCAAATATTAAAACCATAATCAATCGTCAATCTGATCTTTTTGATACAGATAAAATCCTCTTTACTTCTCAAGACATCATGCTCTATCTGCATATCAACAAACAAGCCATTCCTCTGTACAAAAAGACTAACTCTGCTCATCACATCAACACTGCTATTACTATCCATTGTTTCCATTGCTGCTACTATCCACTCCTACATCTACCAATTTCCACTCACTTTACTAAAGCTGCTACCATTTTTTTTCAATCTATGGTTGCTTACATGATGCAACTAAAAGAATCCTCAACACTCTGACTATTCACATTCTGGAAATGATATCATATGGAACTGTCACAACATCATTGTCAAAGAGACACTTTCACAACATCACTGTCATCATCGTTGTTAAGAAGGGACTGCCACAATATTTCATTAGAGCCACTATTATGTAACAAGATTCATTGCTATGTCAAGGTCAATGCCATATCTCTAGGTTACTGTCAAATAGATTCACCATTGTCATGTAGAACACCATCTGACTGTTACAGCCATACAAGGTCACTGCCATATAACTGCTATATAACAAGGTCACT
Source organism: Pinus albicaulis (assembly GCA_034641835.2). Classification (NCBI taxonomy): domain Eukaryota; kingdom Viridiplantae; phylum Streptophyta; class Pinopsida; order Pinales; family Pinaceae; genus Pinus; species Pinus albicaulis. The sequence continues at coordinate 1,066,093,077 of CM076579.1, forward strand.
TCCATATAATTTTTTTACCATATCAGGTGTAACTACCATATCAAGTTTCTTTGTCATAAATTTTCATAAATATTAAAGGCACGATCATGTAGCTCAAGGGAATTTTCATAAGGTTCTGTCATACAATATCAATGTCACAGAGAAACATCTTAGTCAAACTATCATAATTATCATAAAGACACCATATATTTTCACAGAGTTACTGAAGACGCCACACATATGGGTGGCATAAGATACTAAACATGAAAGTCATAAAAACTCTGCCATCCAATATTTTATATACCATATAAAAATTTCAAGTGAAATTTGAAAAACCACATTATTTAGATATAATGATTGCTGATAGTAATCTTCATTATAAAAGACTCACTCAATCAAAATATCAAAGAAAATAAGAGGTCTATTCCCAATACACGACGACTTAAACCTTGACTGCAAAATAACATATTGTTGCAAAAATAATTTGATGATGAGACACCTTACTTTTGCAATATGATAATTGGATTAATTCAAAATTAGAATACTACAATAAAGCCCTTGCTCAAATTTAAACAACGTAAAGTATGTTCTTCAAGTGTGATATCAAGGGTTACTATACAAGTGCTTCTTAACATTGACTTTTGATCTAGCAAAACACTAGTTAGGGCATGAAAGGTGGGTTTGATTTGATGTTCTAGAAACTGAATATTGATCTGTGTTTTGAGAATACAATTATATTAAGTGAACAACTCAGTGATATTAAAAACTAAAATAGCAGTGAACTGAATACTGCTTTCAATCCACTAAAAATATTGGTTGGTGACTCAAACTACATCAAACCTAATATTGTGAAACAAATATTGTTCCAGGTTTGAGTTCTAATTTTGTGCTTAGATTTTAGGGCTCGGTTTCATTTGAAAACTTTCTTCCCAATTCTCTTCTTTGCACGTAGGCTTAACAACAAAATTATCAAACATCTGGAAGAATCAAACACATGCCTTCTTATTGATGCCTTATGTGAATAGTAGACTGAAGAGTTTATTGAGCCCTAATGGGCTACAAATATTTTTCTGTAAAAAAGAGAACCCAAAAGGATTAAAAAGAAATAATCCAAAAACACTATAATTCAGATACCATAGCAGAACAAGACAATCCCTAATGGGCTGCGAACTAACCAAGCTTCAAGAATTGAATTAGCCGGACCCAAATAGATCATATTTACACTAATTGATATCTCCTACAAAAAGTGAACAAATCAACCCCTAAAAGGGCCAGTGTAATCCTTCTCAAAAACACATAATTAAAAGCAATATCGTATCCAAAAACACTTCCTTACTTTGGCCTCCCAAGGATTTTCAATAAAGAACAAGCCACAAGTCTTTATCACAGAGATGCAAGTTTCTTATTATTCCTTGAAGGAGGTGATACAATGATTTATATAGGAGAGGATAACCTTCCTTAACGCCAACTGATGAGGCCCATCATTAGGTATATATTAAGGGGTTAAAATGCCATACTTCAGCTATTAAGTTACCTCTCTCTCACATTTATTTACATTTTTGTCATATTATGATGAATGTGAAGGGTGCATGATGTTTGTCATCTATTTTTGTATAATATGAATTGATTACGTTAAATAAATCCATTTTTGAGATATTTTCCACATAAAGGCTCGAAGTAGACAAAAAGGAGAGATTGTAGGAGGTTTTTACACCTCCTTAACTCTCTCAATTAGCCAAGATCACACTGAGATCTCTCTTAATATCTCAAAGAAAAATGAAACCAAGAAAAAAATGACACTTATGAGGAGCCAAGCTCCGCTCTTCTCGAGATAAAGGAGGACTTATTCCTACTTTTTAGGGAGATGTTGGTAGATACCCATTTGTATAAATAAGAATGTGAAAGAGCTCATTAGGATTTAAAATTTTAATTCATATAGGTATCTCTTGAGCTTTGATTTAGTGTTATTTTTTATTGTCATATGATGTACTAGATATTTTTATGTAATGATAATGCGAAGTTGTTTGTTCCGTCACTGATTTAGTCTTAGAGGGATAATTGTTTTGTGTTAGGGCCCAATCAATTGGCTAGGTCCCTCTTATGTATTTATATCCTCTTTTTATGTTTCAATATTTTTTTTAGTCTCTTTGTATTCTAGTAGCAGAAAAAATCCATCAAAATTGTGCTTGTAGCCTCTCTTTCTCACCTCTCTCATGGGAGCTTGAGGAGGAGGATCTCCAACCACAAATAAAAATTAGTTTGTTTATGATTTCTTGGAAAGTTAAATAGTCTGATTATCATGTTCATAATATGCTTACTATAAGTTAGAAGTTGGATTGATACTTAGATCAAATTTTAGCATAGGTTAAGTAGGGTTTTCCATTCAACTCATCTTTTCCAATTGTTAACATGTTAGTTTGCCAATAATCAATGCATAAATGTGTGAAGTGATTGCATGGTTGTCTATAACTGCAGGGAAGGGATCCTTTTCATCTCATTCATCCTTCTTCTCTACAACCTCCAAATTTACCACCAAAAACATTTTTTGTGAAACCACCTTCACCACCACTATGAGTAGCCTTCCAAGTGAAAACCATGTGTCCCAAGGGTTCTGGGTTTGGCTAGATGTGTTGGAAACCTCTCCCTAACCTCATTACACCTTATCTCACCTTTAAAAATCTTCCTTGCACCTCTTTCACCCTTAAAACCATCTCGGCATGTTTCCTGTAGCACTTCAGGACATCTTGTAGCAATTACAGGACATCGTGTAGCAACTTCCTGTAGCAACATTGTAGGTCACCTCTTCACTCCAACTTAGCTCATTTTTTCATTTTTAGCCTAGAATATGATGCATTTGACCCCGAAATCTGAATTCATGGTTAGAAGAGACTCTTTGTCCACTCCAAAGCTCCCTCCTTCCTTTCTGAAAAAACATAATTTGCATTCGGGTTTTATTTCATTTCAAAATTAGATTGAATTTTACATGAAAGTACAAATCGAATAAAAAAAAATATAGGAGCTTATTTATTCTTTGATGATAGAATAGTTTTTTTACTGCAAATGAATAGATAGCTAGATGAATTATTTCCCATAGCACAATTTCCCTTTTCTGCAACTAGGTTAACTGTTTATGCTTTTCTTTCACTGTAAATCACAAGTAAAAGTTTTATAGACATTCTATTTGTATTATATTAGAATCAACTACATGCATTACATAAGTTAGTTTCACTTTAATCAAGTAGAAGGAATTGCCTAGAAGTACTACTGACCATAAGACCTAGTTGAGGGTGGCATGAGTATAATCCATTTGTTGTGCATATAGAATTGTCACCTTTAAGTTTGTACAAGCCCCGAGGTTATATGTAAATATGAGTAGCCCTTGGGAGTTACAACCCTCTTGGTGTAATACCAGGGCTCACCACTTTTTGGCACCGTTTCCGGGGAGGTGTCTAAGTAGATATTTTTTTTCTGCTTAAGCATTGTTTTCTATTTTGTTGCATACAATTTGAAAAGGTGAAAAGAAACAAAAAAAATGTCTTTCATGCCTCACAGGAGTAGTGAAAACCAAGGAAAATTTCTACTAAAAACTCCCACATCCCCACACAGTCAACCTTCACTTTTCTTTAGTGACTGTGAGTTAGAATACCCTCTAGGTGAGAAGCCTGAAAAATTTGAAGAACCTATTGGGAAAGAAGAGGAAAATGCTTCACATGTTCAACCTATGGCTGAGAACAGAAACCAATAAGTCTTTCCCATAGGAGAAAACAATGGAGAGACTAGGATGAAAAACATTAACTCTTCAGCCCTTCCACACTTCCATGGCTTAACTTCTGAGGACCCTGACACTTTCATGTTTGAGTTTGTTGTTTTCTGTAGGACTTATGACTATGCCTATGATGAAAAAGAGTTGAAATTGTTCCCCTCTACCCTCAAGGATGCAGCCTTGCACTGGTTCATGGGTCTACATGGGGACAACCTCATTACCTGGGCCCAAATGTAGGAGTCTTTCAACAACAAGTACAAAGATTATTGTAGTTCCATAGAAACCAAGGAAAAAATATTTAGGATGACCCTAGGGCCTGATAAATCTTTAGAAGACTATGAGGAAAGGTTTCAACTAAAATACAAGAGGGCCAACTGCACCATTAATCCTGGATCACTCAAGTTAGTTCTTCTTTGAGGGATCAAGAAGGAAGTGTTGGAAACCATAAACATGCTATCTAGAGGAGATATCTATCAGTTGGCCTATGATGACATCAAAATTGTGTTCAGAAATGATTCTAGGGTAGCCAGAAAAAAGGGTAGAAGTTATAAAGGCTTGACCAATACCTCTTCCTCCATGTCATCCATCAAAATTGAGATAAGGAACATGTTAGAGGATTTAAAGAGTGAAATTTTTCATACCTTTGCTTTACGAATGGATATCATGCATATCAAAAGGAAGTAAGAGGAGGCAGAGAGAGCCCTAGCTATATTTTTTCCTAGATGCACTAGAAGACACCCTAGGAATGAATGCCCAATGAATGTCATAGAAGTTTTCTCAGTCTGTGAAGAAAACCATGCAACATAAAAATTTCCTTCCTTACCTAGCCTAAAATGTATATACCAAAGGGTGGAAGGTGGACCAGAGCAACTCCACTTTATAAATCAAAGGAGGCCTCAAGGACCTCGACAATACCAACATGGCATGCAAGGTGTGCCTTATTCTTACTGAAATTCAAACCAAAATGCACCCTTGTAGCCATGGTATTATTCTACTCATCCATCATGGCCCACACCTCATTCTTGGCCTTATGCTCCTCCATATATGATAGATAAATTCCATGAAAATGGGGTTGTTCATATCATAATGATTGATGGGGACGTTATCCCTCTGCTTTTCAATGATTATAGGCTAAAAGTATACAAGAAGCCCATGTCTAAGGAAGAGTTCATCAATACAATTAGAATAGAAGTAAATGTAATTGGGAGCCTCATAGATTCCGATACAAAATCCTCCTATAGAAAAGAAAAAAATAACAAATAATAAAGGGGTCTCCATGAAAAACTACATGAGGTATCCAAGGCCAATTCCAGGATTGAAAATCTCTCTGAGGCAGTCGTGGAGAAAAAAAAGAAAATAAAAATATCCTTGAGTGAAAACCTCTTTGAGGCACCCAGGGCAGAATGATGGATTGAAAACCTCTTTAGAAGGCAACTTGCTAGTCTTTGTAAAAGAAACAAAAGAAAAGAACAAGGACAAGAAGGTGAGATGACACCATGATTGTAGACCTTTTGTTTTCTGTCTTGCAGGGTTTTGAATAGTGGCATGTCATGGTTATAAAGTAAGGAAATTCTCCCACTTCTCTTCACCTCTCCATCCATCCACTTTATCTCCAACACCACAACTCAACTCTTCATCCCTGTACACCATCCTATGAACTTAAAAATCAAAATTTTACACATTTTGTGTGGTGCTACAAGAAGTTCGTGAGGTGCTACAAGAAGTTACAATGAGATATAGGAGGGCGAATCGAGGACAAAAAGTAGCCTCTAAGGGCCCCGTGGTGTCAAAAAATCACTAAGAGGATTATTTCCATCATTTCTTACCACCCTCTCATCACTCCTCCATCTCACACACAAATGTTTTTCACTCAAACCCTACACTGTCACCTCTGTAAAACAATTTTTTTTCTAAAAACACAGAGTTCCTTCACTCCATTTTCTAAGGCCACACCACTTCCTCATCATACTATCATCATCCTGCCATCACCCTAAGACCTCTTCACCCTAAGACCTCTCCACATCACCCATGGAAATTTATAGTAAAAAACAAGTAAAAAAAACGGTTGTTACAGGAAGAAGAAATTTCCTCTAGTAAGCCCTGTGGAAGCACCAGAAAAGCCCTGAAGTTGTTTTGATCATTCATGGAGACAAAAAAGACTTATGAGTTGATTCTGAAGGCAACAATGGCACTCCAAGATGGATCCTCCACCAAAAAAATCTCAAGCAAAAATACAAACTCAGCTAATTCCACTCCAATGGTCTAAATCTAACATGCATCATACTACAAAAATTTGACAAGGAGGTAAGGCTCATGTATGTCACTCTCCTCTCCTTATGCATAAGTGACTACATGAATGTATTTCAAAGAGGGAAAACTTTAATAAGCTGAAGGTGGCGAGTTAACTTGGCCACCCTCGACCAGTTAAACAAAAAGTGAATAGTGGAGTCCTCATGCAATGTGTAGCTATAAAATCAGTTAAAGTACGATCACCAGAAGTGGGTGTTGATTATGAGGAAGAAGAAAATGATAACTTTGAGTGGGACCAATGGTCCAAATGAGGAAACATCATGCAAGGGACAAATTATCACAATGCTCCAAGCCAACTCGAATTAGAATATACTAGTACTTGAGTGCGCTTCCCTTTGCATACTTTTCCATTCCAAGAACAGTTAGAGAGAGGACAAGGATTGCAAGCCACCAAGTAGCTTTGAACCTCAACCCACTGCTGCTATAGGATAATGCTACATGAAGTATTGTAACTGCTACAGGAAGTATGTGACTGCTACAGGAAGAGACGATGAGTGTTACAGGAGGAAAGAGGAGGTATATGCATGAACCAAAGGGCCAATTGGTTCAGGAAATTCCCATTTTTCATCTTAGAGCATCAGTTTAAGAAGTAAGTTTCCATCACCTCACCTATGCATCATAATTTCACACGAATTCTCCTAGAAAATTTGCAATCAATAGTCATAAAATTGTGAAAATGAAGGGTCCGTGTGAAGGAAATAGACGACCAATATATATATATTTGGCATGATAATAAGATTTGTGACCCTCTGCTACCACTGAATTAAGCACTAAGGCCATAAAAAAAAACACCTTTACTACACCTAGTCAAAGAGAAGTAAGAAGAGATGGGGGGTGGGTTCAACATGAGAGAACCTACAGACACCAAAATGATTCATTTTCACCCTCCTATAGAAGATATATTTAGTATAAATCAATGGTTAGGCTTATTTGAATTGTTAAAGGGATATGATGATGAAGTTTCCATTGATTTTTCTATGGATTTAAATTCCCAGTCAGATGCAGTGCCACCACTATAATAATAGGGTTAGCCATTACCATAAGTCATGGAGTAATCAAAAGAGTAACCAAACTACCCCTAGGCATCAAATGCAATAGGTAAAACATGGCCACTAGTTCCATTGCAAAGAAGAATTTCTCTAGGTCCAGAGAGAGATCCATGGAAGATAAAAATGGGGTTAGAAGAGAAAGTTTGCCTTACCCATGGGATGAGGTAGCCTTTAACATCTTAAGATACATGTCCTGTGAAGGTATATTAAGTGTAGTGTATGGATATCACATTAGGCTATTGCATGAGCTCAAATACCAAGAAAATTTTCCTCTTAACCAAATATTGAATGTGCCTTACTTCCTCCTTAAGTCCATCAAGGACATGAGCCAAAAATTTAGAGAAGGGAAGCATCAACACTTAGCCCATCATGGAATTATTAAGATGATAATGGAGGATTCCCTAAACCACTTAAGAATTACTGTACCATGGTCTTAATTTTAGAGATATGGATAGAGAGGCACTCATAGGAACCCAAACCATTAGCCTTGGGGAAACCCCTATATCTAGCAATGGGGGTTGAGACACCAGGTCAGAGGAAGAAGAGACAGAGAAGACAACAAGAATGGAAAAAAATTAAGAGAATTAAGAAGAGGAAGATGTAAAAGAAGGATATGACAAGGGAGAAGAGGAGGCTCTGAGTCCTAAATAGACCACTAAGCCAAAAGAGACTGAGATATCCCCTCAACAAACTAGTCTGTCACCAAGGAACACTGAGGATGACGTGGCTACCACTTTAGCTACTTTGAGCACTCATGTGAAATCAAATAATAAAAGGCCCATATAAACCTCTCTCTACTTTAAATCAAGGAAAAGCACAAGAATAAGACAAGGCTGACCCTAAACTCCCACAAAAGTTCCAATTGCCATTGAGGGGTCCCTAAGTAAAAAGGAAGAGGTAGGGCCAGATTAAGGCAAGATTAAGGAGGTAACCTCTCCAAATCCAAAACCTAAGGCTCTCATATCCTCTGTAAGGACTTACACCACCAGAGCATCACCCTTCAAGCAACCAGAAGCATCCACTAACATCCAAAGAGAAGGAAAGAGAATGCTACAGGAAACTCAGAAGATTCTATGGGAAGAGAAGGATGGGAAACAGGAAGAACATCAGGCACACATTGAACGGAAGAGGACACAAATGGAAGAATAAGAGGTGCAAGAGGGTGTGCAAGTTGAACACTAACTCCAAAAGACAATAGCCTCCCTATAAAACCTTTGAAATAAAAATCACATTATTTCAGGAACCTACCCCACAGCCTAATTTGGGATCCTATTACAAGTTCATTGAGGGAGGAAGTCTGATCCCTGATAAATTCACAATTCCCCTCCTACATGAGTTTGAGATATAAAGAGAGCACACCCATGGATGGATGCATATAACCAAATAAAATAATGTTTGGGATGTGTGGTTGATGGAATAAAGGCTCCTTGAAACGAGAAAGGAGCTGGATGATGTAAGGCTTAGAGAATCCGTGGTGAAATAACAAATGGAAGTGGTGCAAGAAGAGAACATGAGGCTGCAGGGGTAGCTACTGGAAAAGGAAAAAAAAAATTCCACAATGGCTAGCCTTTGCATGGAGGCCATGAAATATAGAAAACCTTCAAATTCCTATGTAGTTTACCTAAATGAGTAATGGTTACAATTCCAAATCAGAACCCTAACTCAACATGGCTCCCTACCCTTTCAAAACTATATAAAGTTCATTAATTTATGCAAACAGTCTAGTGTAGGAGAGAGGGTTAAAATGGCTGAATTCTATATGCAAAAACTCATTCTCACTGATATGAATAATTGGGACCCAAATTATAGGTTGGATGATATTCAATTAATGGATTTAGCATCTTGGATATCACATGAATAAGAAAGAGCAGCAGAGATTAAAAGAGTCATGGCAAGAGAATAAAGAGAACCTCTACAGATCAGATGAAAACTAATAATCCCTAGGGGGGTAATTACTAATCATCAATTGATCTCAAATGATGATGTATTGGCACCTAGATACATTGATACCCAAGGTCAGGCCACTACACACTTTGATGATATATCTAGGTTGCTAGGAGAAGAGAGTTTGAAAGCATGCCAAAGGATATGTCATACCTTACCACTTAGCCTACAGTTGAGGGAATATAATTCTCTTGAGAGAATGGAGAATGCATTGGAAAGAGAACCCTTCTACAAGAAAGCTATGCAGAGAATGAAGATACAATGGATAAGCTTGAAGCTCAACCCATATTTGCTATTGGGGATGCATGAAGGGAGAGACCAGACAAAGGAACAAAAGGAGTGGGCCGAGGCATAAAGGAATGCAGGATTACACCCATCAGAAGAAACTCCCTCTTTACTGCCTTGGGTTGTGAGAGAGGCCACCAGGGCCTTGAAAGAGATCAAAAAGGAGGAATAAGTTGCTTAGAGGATGAGCAACCATTTCAGTAGGGAGTGATGATGAGGCCCATTATTAGTTATATTTTAAGAGGTTAAAATTCCATACTTAAGCTATTAAGTTACCTCTCTCTCATATTTATTTACATTTATATCATATTATGCTTAATGAGAAGTGTGTATTCTATTTTTCATGTCTTGTTGCCTAATCTGAATTGATTGCAGGAAATAAAGCCATTTTTGAGATATTTTCCACCTAATGGCTCGAAATAGACAACAAGGAGAGATTGTAAGATGTTTTTCCACCTCCTTAATTCTCTCAATTAGCCAATATAACATTGATATCTATCAAAAAAACTCGAAGGAAAAGGCAACCAAGAAAAGTGACAGTTATGAGGAGCCAAGCTCCACCCTTCTCGAGATCAAGGAGGACTTATTCCTACTTTTTAGGGATGTTAGAGTCGGTATCTTCATCCCTCCGTCAGAGATCAAATTTCGCTTGTTGCATTTCATTTTAGGTGTCTCATTCAGTTCAGTCAGCTGCATTCCATTAGGAGCATGGATCATCTGACGGAAGGGTATTGTCACTCATATCCCTCATGTCATGTACCTGCTGGTCCGTGTCTGTTCATCAAAATCATTTACAGTCCTTTTTTGTCTCCTGGTTAGCAAAAAGTCATTTTAGGGTTTTTAGTCTCATTAGGTCTAGGGTTTCATTAATTTAGTCTTCAAAATGACTAATAATGTCAGCAGGCACATGAGGGAGGTTCGAAATAGGTTTTCATCACAAAAATTTCATCATTATTATGCTTGATAATGATTTTTCTTCAAAACTCTGTTTTGAAGAAAAATTGTCTATTTTATCCTTTTGTAATAAATGCAATGTAATTTTCAAATTTTTTCAGTTGTAAAGTTCTTCAGGCGCAGCCCTGGTCACCTTTGCCAAGATCCCATGCCAGCTATCCCTGCAAAGACAGAAAAGAGATTCGTCATTCAACTCAAAATCAAAAGGAAACAAAAACAGAGTTTATGTGAAAAGTGTCAAATTTCAAACATTAGAAAGTGGGTTTTTTTTCAAATAAAAAATCAAAGTCTATGGCATAAAAGATATTTTTGTGTTTCAATAATTCATTTTCATAGCAAGAGTTAGCATTGAGCCAAGTCAAATTGTGGAAGAGCGAAACAGTGTTTGAAGGCCGAAATTGTGGTGAAGTGTTGGTCGCGGCGCATTGGGTGTTGAGCGCGGTGCACTGGTCGAGCGCGGCGCACAGGGCTGCTTACCTCAGTGCAAAGTTGAACTGACGCGGCGCACACAACGGTCACGGCGCACTGGGCCACTGTCGCGGTGCACAGGGCCGAAACACAAAATTCTTGCCATCTCTCTCAAATTTCAAAACGAATCGGCCTCCTATGTTCCAAGTAAGTTTATGAGACTTTGAAATTTCCATTAGCCAATGTTTGGTGTTGTTTGAAAAGGGAATATGAGAGTTTTAATGTAAAAACCATAAACCCTATCACCTTGTTAAAAATTGCTCCTTAGGGTTTTAAAATTGGTGTTTTAAAAGTAATTTTGGTGCCAAATACTTCATTCCCCTCTTGGTTATTCCTCCATCTCATTGTTAATATTATCATTACAGTCCTCCCCTATTCCCTTATATCCCAAGTCACTCATTCCCATTATCCCTATCCCTAAATCCTTTCATTTCTTATCATTCTCCCTTTCCCACCTCACTTATAAAAATTCCCAAACCCCAAGAATCCCAAAAATTCAATGGCTGTCCCTTGTCCCTAAGTTTGTCAAATTTTCAAAGGGAAAATTATCATTTGATTAAACCCCATTGTCCCCACTGCCCTATATCTCCTACAGTCCCTCTCCTTTAACACACATTTGGAAATTAAAACAAAGCACCAAATTCTCATTTTCCTCTCATATAAGCCAACATATACCTTGTATGGACATCATCGAGATAGACACTGATACATCCTATGACAGAGATAGTGATTCTACCACTGAGCTACATGCACCGAGAAGGCCTCGTAAAGGTGGCAAACATGTGAGAGAAGAGCCCACCTCATTGATTCAATTGCAGGATTGCCCACTTGCCATGGCATGTTTTCGAGAGTAGTCATGCTATCAGTATTGTGAGATGATTGCTAGGATTCATCATCATCAGGATTTGGCTCATTTTTTTGTATTGCATTTACATGATGGTCATGTAACTCTTGCTGGTGTAAATTTCACTTTGACACCGGAAACCATCTCTCAAGCAACTGGAATACCGAATGTGGGCAGAGTGCATTATGAACCATACATCAGGCCTAGCTATGTGAGACAGCTCATCAGGGTGTTCCCATTCCAGTTCCTAAAGGAATCCTATGAGCCTTTGATGAAACTTATTATCAGATACTTCAGTTGTGAGGGCCGGTTCTCACGCCTCTATGCCTACCACATCAGGTTATTGATGCATTTCACTAGAGTGAGGATGATGAACATTCCTTATTTCATGTGCTGGAACATCGAGAGAATGACCACTCTTGTGCAGAAGAAAACTCCCGAGCAACAGTACAACAATATTTATCACTATGCACTCATCAAGATCGTGGTTGTACATCAGCTTGGATTGCAGGGTATTTCATGGGAAGATTTCATTTCCCATGACTTCTTCACAGCTCCTCAGGTTTCTCTGGAGGTGGTTCATGAGCTAGGTGAACCTTCACATCAACCTGAAGGTCACGAGACAGAGACTACTAGTGTGCCGACATATGTCACTTATCAGAGAGGCACCAAAGTATTGTTTGCAGCAGCCCGACGAGTACTATCTCCACCCGGGGTGGAAGGGGTCTCGTTTCCGTCATCAGTAGCACAGGTACATGTACAGGATAGAGGTAAGAGGCCTATGCAGGATGAGGGCCCTTCAGGAGGCCAAGATACTGATTTCATATTGATTGATGAGGATTTGAGCTCTCCAAGCTCAAAGTTGAGAGAGATCATTCAGGAGCAGAAGGCGGAGATTGACACCTTGACCGTCAAGTTGCAGGGAGCCCAATGGATCATAAAATACCTGGAGCAGTGAAACAAACAGTTAGAAGATCATCAAACAATCATGGAGTTGCAAAACATCCGTGAAAACCGGCAAGCTGCCCAAAGAAGCCAAACCGAGATGACACCCATTGAGTGGGAGATTGAGGCTGATAGAGAGACTTGGATTGAGAGGGTCAATATTCACTTGGAGAAGCTGTTAGAGAAGGCCAACAAGGAAAATAACATGTTGAGGCACATGAAGAATCATTATTGGGCTAGAACTCATGTTTGCAAGGCACGAATCAAGATCCTGAAAGCTAAATTAAAGAGGGCATTAAATCGTCGCAAAAGGCATGATCGACTCCAAATTTTGGCCAAATATTCCTTGGCATAGCATAGTGCTTGATGGTGGACATTCAGCCCAAATTTCAGGAAATTTGGGAAAGTTTTTGCCAATTTTGAATTTTTTGGCCTAAACACAGATTTTTCCGCCTGACGCGTAGTGCCACTTGGTGCGCGCTTATAATTGGAAGCTCTTTTGGAGGAAAAATTTGAATTTCTGGATTTTTCATCAAAATTTATGCATGCCTACCCATTACCTAAGGATTTTGACAAGTTTTGGGTTTCCTAAAGGGTCAAAAACACCCTAAAAATGACCTTTCTGCCACTTTTTGGACACACAGGAAGCAGTGTTGGGAGATTTGATTTTTGGAGGGGAAAATGGCAACCAAATTCAGAAATTCCACTTGGGTTGGAAAGTAGACAGGAAGATATTTCCAAAGAGCTATCCTGCACTCAATTTTGACTTCAGGAAGGCCCTCAAAATCAACCTCAAAGTTGTGCTACGCATAGAGATTTCAGGCACGGCGCATTGGGAAATTTGGCCTATTTTTCACTCAACAGCTCAGTTTTTTGCCTAGTTTTGGCTGGTTTGACTTTTTCATGTAACTGTTGATGTAAATTGATGTAATTTCATGAATTTGATGTAATTTTGGCACATTTTTACTCATCCAAGTAGATTCATTCACCAAAAAATGAAATGTAACTGAATGAATCAGTTTCCTATCTTATAGAGGCAAGCTGTTTCATTGCCTATTTTCGAGTTCTTAGTTTAGATGTTGTTGAAATGGCTCCTATAATGGTGATCTCAACCCCTATAGGCATGGGAATGAGTTAGGCTTGTCTATATCTTGTATTTTCTTAGTCATTTTCAGAGGTTGGACACTTGGGATTGCTTAGAGCTTCATTGTACATTTCACCTCTGCATTTTGGCAAAGGAATAGACCAGGGTTTGCAGCACTCTTTGGGATCCATGTGGCTCTATGTTTTGATGGTGTATTTCTCTCTATGATTGTAAGCTCACTGATGTTTCATGTGTATCATTTCCCTTCTTATTTCTTCTTAAATTAAACAAATGAGTGATAAAGGTGGAATCCATTAGATTAGTAGTGCTCTGCCTTGAAGTTTTGTTTAATTTTCCATGTTTTCAACAGTCTAAAGAGTATTCTTGAATGCCTCTTTCCCTCTTCAACTCCTCACCGGTCTGATCTATTCATTTCATTCAATTTTGAAGCATCAAAACAATTTCCTTCCTTGCCCCATTCAACCCTTTGCAAAATTGATCATTTCTCGGACCCAAAACTGCCTTTCCCTTTGATTCCAACAAAAACCCCCAAAATAAAATCAAAACCTTTCACCTATATAACTAACCTAAAATCAACCTTTATTTTAAGTCATCTCAAGCCTCATTGATTATTTTTGTTGAGATAGACAAGGAGATATCCCTCTTCCGATTTGGTAGGGCTAGCTACTAGATTAAGCATGGTTTGATGTTACCCTAGACTCTGCCTTCCTTCAGCCTAAGGTAGATTTAGGCAATAAAAAGGGAGACGTTGGTAGCTAACCATTTGTATAAATAATCATATGAAAGAGCTCATTATGATTCAAACTTTGTATTCATCCAGGTAGCTCTTCAGCTATGATTTAGTGTTATTTTTTACTATCATGTGTTGTACTAGAACTTTTCATGCAATGATAATGAGAAGTTGCTTGTTCCATCACTGATTTAGTCTCAGTTGGATGATGCTTCCAGGTTAGAGCATAATCCATTGGCTAGGTCCCTCTTGTGTATTTATATCCTCTTTTAATGTTTCAATATTTTGTTTAGTCTCTTTTCATTCTAGTAGCAGCAAAAATCCATCAAAACTGTGCTTGAGGCCTCCCTTTCTCACCTCTCTCATCAGGATCTTGAGGAGGAGGTTATACAACCACAAATAAAAATTAGTTGGTTTATGATTTCTTGGAAATTTATATAGTTTGATTATCATTTTCATAATGTTCTTACTATAATTTAGAAGTTGGATTGATACTTAGATCATATTTCAGCATAGGTTAAGTAGGGTTTTCCATTCAACTCATCTTTTCCACTCATTAACATGTTAGTTTGTCAATAATCAATGCATGAATGTGTGTAGCGACTGCAGTGATGTCTACAACTACAGGGAGACGATCCTTTTCATGTCATTCATCGTTATTCACTCCAACCTTCAAACCTTCCACCAAAACCCTGTTTTGTGAAACCACCCTCACCACCACGCGAGCAACCTTCCAAGTGAAAAACATGCCTCCCAAGGGTTTTGAGTTTGAATGGAGGTGTTGGAAAGCTCTCCCTCACCTCATTCCACCTTCTCTCACCTTTACAAAAATTCCTTGCACCTCTTTCACCCTTAAAACCCTCTAGACTTGTTTCCTGTAGCACTTCAAGACATCCTGTAGCAACTTCTTGTAGCAACGCTATTGATCACCTCTTCCCTCTAGTTTAGCTCCCTTTTTCCTTTTTATCTTAGAATAGGATGCATTTGACCCCCATCTCTAAATTCATGGCTAGAAGAGACTCTTAGGCCACTCGAAAGCTCCCTCCTTCCTTGCTAAAAAAACAAAGTAGGCACTAGGGTTTTATTTCATTTCTGAATTAGATTGAATTTTACATGCAAGTACAAGTTGAATCAAATAGTAGAGAGGGTTTTATATGCTTTGATGAAGTTTGTGATGATAAAAGAGTTCTTTTAATGAAAATGAGTAGATAGCTAGATGAATGATTGCCCTAGTTTCCTTTTTCTGCAACTACGTTAATTATTTACGCTTTGATTTCACTTTCAACTGCAAGTAGAATTTCGATAGAAATTATTTTTGTGTTAGATTAGAAGAAACTCCTTGCATTGCATTAGCTAGCTACACTTTAATCAAGTAGCAGAAATGGCCTAGAAGTACTACTAACCAGAATACCTAGTTGAGGGTGGCATGAGTAGAATCCATCTATTATGCATATAGTACCGTCACCACTAAGTTTGTACGAACCCTGAGTTGATAAGTAAAGTTGAGTATCCATTGGGAGTCGTGGAACTCTTGGTGCAATACCAGAGCTCACCACCAAATTGGAGGGAAAAATGAAAATTAAAAAATTGGTCCAAAACATTAGCCGACCTAGGGTTGAACAATGGGTCCTCCTTTAAATAATTTAAATAATAATCCTTTTTTAAATAATAGTGATATAATTTAATTTTTATCACCTTTAAACCCATTTTTGGTCTTCATTTTGTGCCTTAGTTGCCATGTCAACTCCTTTGGACCTTGATAAGTACAAATTAATTATATGAAAAAAAAAAAAATCTCACTTAATTCCCTTCTTGACAAGTTGTACCATATTACTGCCACGTCAGTAGACCTTGGGGTTTTGTTCCACAACAAGGGGCTTTAACATTTCATATCCCATATCTCCTCATCCACGAGGAGTCTCAAGGTGTTCCATATACCATTGGAATTGAAATGATGAAGAGCATCCAATGATGGTGATCTTAGGAGAAACCCCAATGATATTCATCCTCAAAAACTTCAACAAGTATAGGGATTCTGGGGTTTTCCATAAGATTTTACCATTGGAGCTTCCAATTTATGATGAATATTAAGGGAATTCAATAACTGATGTTGGCGTCAATGACAACACCATTCAACAATATCCCCCTTTTTCATTGATGGAAACACATACTCCTCCTGTGATCACTCCTCCCCCTGTCTCCATGCCTCTAGTCTTCTCTGCATGATTTCTCTCCCCCTTTAACATCAATGGAAAAGGATTACTCCCCCTGAAAAATTTCTGAGATTTATTTTCCTTTAACATATCAATGCTCCCCTAAAGAAATTCCTTCCTCTCTATTCCTGTAATGAAATTCTTTTCGTGACTTACCATAGCTGAGAAATTATTCTTTGCAAACCTGCTACTCCTTAAAATGACTAATATGCCCATAATGTTGATGAATTCTTCACATATTCCACCTATCAACCAGTCAATGATAAATATTCAAATGTGCAACTACTGCTACATAGACTACCCCTCTTCAATATTCAAGGAGTCAACAAGTTTGATTCTTCAGAATAATGTATGAACCAACTCTTCGGTTGGATCATCCTAAAACTTGAAATATTCCAAGGTACCTATTGATTCATAATAACCTTTCACTTTTGCAAAGACTGAAAGCATGAATACAAATACTTTTACATTCGCTTGATCTTATTCCTTTTTCTTTCTTCTCCAAATCTTATTACACTTGATGTTATGGATGTATTTCATGGAAGTTTCCATCTTGTACCTGAAATCACAAACTATATGCCCATAGTTATGGATTTTGTAAAATTTAATGTTGGGCCTAAATAATGGAGCAAAAGACATATACTTTCTGTTGTAAAAGTCATTGTTAAATCGTCTTTCGATATTGCAAACTTGCTTCTAGGGTTTTGATAACATCTTTGATAAGCACACTTGTCATACATTCTACAATCCAACTAGCCATATGCCCAAAGTTAGAACATGAAAAAAATAACTGTTAATTGTGTTAGGATACCTAGATTAAATGTCCTGTCTTGATGATTTCCTGTAGTCATCCATCTCAGGGAGGAGGTGCAACCTTTCGTTGATTATTCTCGAAGCATCAATGTTTTTAACCTTCTTTTGTCCTTCATTTTAATTTGTCCTTTGAGGGATCCTTCTATCAATTTTCTCATCAATATTTCTCTATGGGTACTTGGGTGCTTGTGCATTCATCACATGGAGCTTCATTTTCCTCTTTTTCCTTTATCTTCAATTTACCCATGTCATTATTCTTCCTTTCATCATCCAATAATTTCTCCTTCTTGAGCTTTTCTATTTCAGTTAGGGTGGCTGTTGAGGAGGTGAATCCCCTCTGTGGACAGAGGCGATCCCTACTAGCCCAGCAGGGGTCTAGCAACAATCATCAAATGCTACAGCGCAAATTCCTAATTGCGAATAAATAAGCCAACGATGGAGGCCTACCTGGAGTCCAGTGCTATGATTCGTAGAAGAGACAGTGTTCCCGTTCCTCAGCCTCGGCAGATCACGACCCCCACGATCTCCGTGAATGGACACCTACACATGCAAGAAACAACACGAATACAAGCATAAAATTCAGAATACGCAACTATATATCAGTTAGAAAGGATATAACTCATGATTAACATAAGTGAAAAACAGAGTGGAACCATAACCGGTAGTCATTCATTAATAAACGATCGAAAGAGAGTACAACCAATGTTCTGACGCCGCGGTCTCCTTCGGAAGGGTCCCCAGTCATTCACGTCTCGGCAGTTTCGCTGTGTGAAAGGGAAACTTCAGAGTCTCTCGACGATAGTATCCTTACTTGAGTCGGCCTTAAGGGAAGAAAGAGGGCTCTTACAGCACAAAGGCTCTTGGGAATTCGGAGATTCAAAGCTTAGGCACTTCAAGACTAGCTTGCAATGGCAATAGGCAAGCTTTTATAGATGGCGAAGGAGGGATTTGGGATCCCTATTATTGTGGGATTGGCCCTATCATCAAGGAAGGTTCCATGAAAGGTGGCAAACCACTTCCCTTCCATGGAGCTCCCGTAGCCAAACCTCCCAACTCAAGATAGGCAATGGTTTCTGAGTTTTTTGAAACACAACTTCCACCATATTTATTTAAAAAACACTCCTTAAATTGGCTGGCATGACTGCTGCTCTGGGACAGAGCGCCAGTTGGCGCAGCCTCTTTGTAGGATTTTCCCCATTGGCACAAGTGATGAACTGTCTGCCCGTGCCAATGCAAAAGGAGATGTTTTCATGGTTTTTTTCAAGGAGATGTCTTTAGGGCAATTGAAGCTCCTGTTTAGAGGAATGCATTGATAATGATTTCAAGGCATGACAATGTTCACAGGTCACAAAATGGGTCCTCCATTGTGCGGGACGGGGAATGGCAGTGACGGAGTGGACTATGACAAATTATCGTGTAAATGATGCCCCCTAAAGTATGAGGCCCGAGAGAGAGAGGGGTGAAATGATTTATGAGAACATGTTCAACTGAAGCCCTGCCGTTGGAAAACCTACGTAGAAAAATACAACTGATATCTCAAGTACATGATGTATATGCGGTATGGGCGCAGCCATCCGAAACAGAGTACACTATAATCCGGATCCAGGGTATGGGCGCAGCCATCCAGCGAGTATCAAATAAATAGACTCAGGTATGGTTGCAGCCATCCAATCAGTGAGTCATGTACATAATGATAATAATCCACAATCGTAGCCTGGATTACAACAGACACAATCCAGGGTCTTGCGCTCCATCTCGACCTAAACAAAGTACAAGTTCAAGCATGCGAATATGTGAGCTGAAGTCGAACATGCAAGAACATCGCCTGATTACCAGCCAATGATGAAAGTTGTTAACAGACGCGAGAGGTACCACCATTAATGCCAATGGTCCTCAAGTTACTACAGGTATAATCTATGGCATGTGAACAATGAGCTGACGTCGAACACCCGTAGAATCACTCGATCGGAGGCCAATGATGAAAACCTCACGTCGAATGTGAAGAACCTACCATTGAGGCATGCAGGCTCCAAGGTACCAAAAGGGAGTCTCTAGATCAGCTTCCTGGATAATGAGCTGAAGTCAACAGGAAGTGACCTTGATCAAAGGTGGGCCATAAATTTTCCCACATCATCATACGAGAGCTGCAGGGTAAACATGATGTTTTTGTTGTGAATCTGTGATCGATGAGAACTGGAGGGAAGGTTGATATTCAAACAGAGTCAACTTCTCTTTGAAATATAAATTTCCACAATTATTTAGTGGACTTGACAAAGATTTGACATCAACGCGATCGTAGGTCATGGTGATCAGCAATGAGCAGAGGAGAGGTCAAAAAGGATTACCCAAACCCACGGAAGCAAGTGAAAAAATGAGATGAGATGTCCCCAACCCGACACGAATGCAGACAAGTGCCATGTTCAAGAGCGACATACTGCCGATGACAACGATGATGGTTCCATTTTCCCCCCACCATTTCTGGCGAGTACCCCAATTATTTTTGATAACAAGCTTGAAGGGGATAGCATATGCTTGTAATATAAGTCCGCCCTTCGGGCGAATCCATCCTAGTGCATTTAATGAGTCCTAGGAAGGAGGAACTCGGAGAACGTCATTTCGACTGGATCCGATGTCATCAGGGTTTAACGAGTCTGACAAAGGGAGAACTCAGCGTCTTTTCATGTTTAGAGAGTTTGAAAAGACAGCAGAAAAGTAAACTCCACAGGTCCCTTTTCGTAAATAGTTCCTCAGATCCGAAAAGGTAGAAAACAATGTCCGAGAAAACCTCCTAGTCGCGATAGGCTAGGGTATTCCTTTTTCGTAATCAATCTATCCCAGCTCGAAAAAGGGGTAAACGTATACTGGGTAGATGTCGATTCGTGTCCATTTTAACGAGATCAAAACGACAAGGGCCTCGGCAATCTTTTCATGTTTAGAGAGTCAGAAAAGAGCTGAAAGATGACTCCAAAGTGACTTTTTCGTGTATTTACCGAGTCCGAAAAAGTATAAAATAGAACTCGTTTCCACCGTTAAAGTCGCAAAAAACCTGCTGCTGCACATACCAAGCAAGCGTAAAACCCATTTTCGACATAACATATTAAAATATTTGATAAAAATAACTTTTAAAACCCATCCTATGTCGAAAAAGTTATAAATATGCCAAAATGGTAAAAACAAAATTACATTTACTATTTACCTTGGTAAAAAGCAGCAGTGGTCCATTTGGAGTGCAAACTTCTGACGGCGATTGCGACAGATCCGGTTGACCATTCATATTCTCGTCTGCTACAGGTAAGAGGTGCTTCCCTGTACTTCATTTCAATCCATTTTTTAATAGTTTTCCCTTATGTATCAGCTCTCTGTGGCAACTTTTTGAATTTTTAGGGTTGCGATCATTGGCGCGGGTATCGGGCACGGACCCGCGCCAATGGGCTTTCCCATGCAAAGGGCTCATGCCACGTGACGCGACTGTTCACAAAACAGCCGCGCCAGCGGCCGAACCCAAAATTCCGCCTAAAAATCTGAAATTTTAATCATTTCAAATGAAATTTGAAGCCTACCAGAGATCTAATTAAGGGTTTATGACCATGTGGATGCAGGAAATCAAGCAAAATGGTGATTGAGTGGAATGAAAGGGAGCATGGAGAAGAGGATGAACAGGCCATAGAAAGTGAGGCTTGCATGAACGCCCTCAGAAACTGTGGGCTAAAGAAGTTCTTCCTTACACCCTGTTTACGAGCTCAGCCCAAGCTCCTCCAGTATTTGATCAGTATTTGGGACGAACAGGAACAAGTGTTCAAGTTGCGAGATCAGGTATTGGAGCTAGAGGTTTCTGATGTGTATTTCATAACCGGATTGTCCCGCAGAGGCCCGATACCCATCCTGACTGAGAGCAGACCATCTGGTGAGAAGATGGAAGAAGTGATGGCACGAGTGTGCCCAAGAGCACAAATGGGATCAGGGAGCAAAAAGGTGGATATCCACACCATCCCTGACCTAGCATTGAGAGTTGTCCTACATACCATCACGCGGGCTGCAGGATCGCAAGCACCGCATGAGGCCACAAAGGCCCAACTCCTGTTGGCCTCATAATGCATGAGTCCCTTATTGTTTGACTGGGCTACAGCAGTAACAATAAACATGAAGAGACAGCTCACAAAATGCAAGCAAGCTAAACTGAAATAGTTTGGCTATGGTTCCATCCTGGTATCATTCATTCTGGAATGCTTACCAATCTTCCAGGGCCAAGGGGCCACAGTAGCGGATCCGATACCACGAGAGCCAAGAATGGCTCGCTGGGCAGCACTAATGCCCAGAGCTGGAGGCGGCCAACAGATGTCCTGGAGGCCGGAGTTTTTTAGGTGGTTACGGCGCCAGTTGATTGTAGTGGAGGACTGGCCATATGCAGGAACGGACTTCACCGGAGACCCAGATCTCCCACTGCCAGAAGGAGATGACTGGGACGAGGAGTTGGGTAAGACCTCATGTTTTTTTATTTTTATGTTTTATGTTTTTTTTTTGTTAATACACATTCGTCCTAACACATTTTACATATGTATGCATCTGTGGACCTGAGAGACCAACCGGGATGTCTCTAATCTCGCGGAGGACTCATCTTGCCCTTGATCCTCAGGGAGAGGGCACAGGAGGGGAGGAGTTGATCCAGAATCTCGAGGGCATTGCCCGAGGGATCCCGGACTATGCTCGGCTGGCGAATGAACCGATGGCGTACCAGCGTCATATGGTGGGAGTTCCAAGTCGGATCCACCGAATCCTGAGACACTTAGTGCGTGCAGTTACATGTTATCATGAGCACCATGCGGATTAGCTCTTAGGGATTATACCACACATATTTTTTGAGAGACGTATTGTCTCCGGATGTACTTAAGACGATTATGTATATTTCGACTTTATGTGACACACTCTATGTAAACATTTCGATATCTATATATATATATGCATATCTATTTCTGGATGGATCTTTCTTTACATGTGATGATGATTTTACAAATTGCGCAAATGTCTGTCTAATACCAAATTTGCTACTGCATCTGTTAATGTATTCAAATGCCTGGGTATATGATGATATGTAATGTAGTCAAAATTCCTTTCCAGTAATCGAATACGCAGATACAGACGTAAAATGGATGGGTTTCTTACCGAATAGTGTCCGTTCAGCTGTAACACTACAAGTTGCGAATCTAGATACACGAGCAATTCACGGATACCAAGGTTTACTGCCTCGGTTAATAATTCTAACACAGCACTATATTCCGCGATGTTGTTCGTAGTACGTCCTAGACACACTCCTTGCAGGTTGACCAACTCACCAGCAGGATCATAGATTACCCAGGCTGCTGAAGATAGATTCCTGGTACTGCAGAAGGCACCATCCGTGAAACCAACGAATGGATGAATGGACATCTGCACAACCATGAAGACCCGATCAGCATAAAGATGTTTACAAGGCACACCACACCATACATGCACACAAATGAAAAACACACACCTATGTACACTAAAACCGGGCATGCCCCCCAGCATGGTGTCTCAATTCGAGGTGCATGCCCCCCCAAGCTTCAGTCCATAGAAGATGGAGTGAAGGTTGAAAACAAACGAGATTTGAACTAAATCTATCAAAACTCGAATTGAAAATGCTCGTGTTTCATTATTTTAACAAGGTTGACACACTTAAAAGAACTATCCTTGTAGCATCTTGTTTCATTGTTTTAAGAGCTTGACACAAGAGGAAGAACTGTGCTCTGACAAGCTCCAAGGAGGAGGATCGGGAGGGAGATGATCATGTGAGTCTTCAACGATCCTCGGGTTACCTTCCGAAAAAACTTCGTGCGTCAAAATAGGCGTTTGAAGAGGAGGGGTAGGAACCTGAGTAGCATAACGCTCCAGACAGTCAGACATTGCCCCCAAGCTAGGCATAAAAGAGGAGCGATGATGTCCATCGCCCCAAGGCAGCTCCTCAAGAGACATAGTTTCAATGATGGCCTCATCGGAAGGAAAATTCTCTTTGAGAGGATCAGGTGAATCGGCCTGACCAAGCCAGGGGGATTGAGAGTAGACGTCGAGAGCCATGCTCAAAGGAGCATGCTGAGGAGGTGGAGGATCAGATGCGGCAAAAATTTCACAGTAGCTGATCTCTACTGGAGTCAAGGGCATTGATTCTCCAAACTCAAACACCTGCTCAGGCGTAGGAATAAGCCAGGGGTCATTGGACCTGGACATCATGTTGACTTGAGCGGTGTGCGGTGGTGGTGCGGGAAAAATACCCATGAGGACCGGGTCTTTGAAGAGACCAGGTCCCACACTGTCGGGGGGATTCGGAATCTGATCCACGTATGGCACGTTGTTCTCAGAGGTAGAGGTGAAAAATGACAACTGATCCACCGTGACAATTTTTCCCTCGTGAGGGAACTTAAGAAATCGAAAGACGGTGGATGGCACGCAGAGCATGGCATGAGTCCAGCTGCGGCCAAGAAGTATATTGTAGTTGAGTTTAGCGTCAACCACTTCCACTTCCACGTTGACAGTTTTCCCCTGTAATGTGATCGCTAGACTCTCGAGAACACCCAGGGGTTTGGATTCCCGACCATCAAATGCCTCAAGGGCATTGGGAGATGACGAAAGGGCCGGAGAGCCGATGGCCTTCCAGCAAGCGGAGGACATAACGCAGGTAGATGCACCTTCATCCACGACGGCCCTATGAATGTTCAGACCGTTAATCCCGACTTGAATAATAAGAGCGATTTGATGTGGAAGCCGGGGAGTGAAATTCTCTAAATCGAAGGTGAGAAGACTCGAGTCGGCGGGATCAATGCCCCCGATTGCAGACAGTAAAGCCTTCCGTTGCGAAGGACAACTTTGAAGAACTTCTAGCGCAGACATGGCAGACGGCGCCTGTGCCAAATCCTCAACAATGCTGTAATGTTGAGCGGCACGAGCATTTGGATTATAAGAAGATCTTCGAAGGACACCTTTAGAAGGTGGCTTCACAACGGGTTCAGGAGTAGGCTTCTCGATTTCCAATGAACCGGAGGCAGGTAGGGGAGGCGGTCCATCCGCAACTGCCTTCCCGGGTGCCTGCCGCGATTCGTTGTAATCCTTCGACCACGTAGCGACAGAGATAGGTGCAACACTCTTCATCATGAAAACTTGGGACCCAAATGGTGCAGATGGTGACGGCTGTTCGACCATCTGGGTCTGCTGAGATGGAAATGGCTCTTTTAAAACAGCCGGAGTCCCTTTAGGGCCCTTAAGAAGTTGACTAACCTTGGATCGTCGTGGACAATCCTTAGTATAATGGTCCCCTTCACAAATGAGGCAAGGGTACTTCGGTTTACGCTGAGAGCCATCCTCAGTACGAGATTTATATTCTGGCTTTGGGGCATCAGATTTAGATTTTCCTTTGCCCTTCTTTTTCCCCTTGGAAGTTTTCTCCGTAGGATTGGCCTGAACGGCATTCACTTCCGCGGTTTTACCAGAATCAGAGGGGGCGGGATTAGCAGGAGCATTGTTGGAAGAATTAGACTTCTGCTTCCCATTCGAAGATTTCTTCGAATTCTGAGAGACAGAACCAATGACACCATCTACTGCAGGGGTAGACGGAGCCTTAGAGGTTCCGGACCATGGGGCATCAGGAAAGATATCATAAAGCGTGCCGGACTGAGAATATACAAGATCCAGATATTGGGCACGCGCAATGGCCTGTTCCTCCATCACACACGCTCCCATCGCAATATCCTGAGTGATTTTATTCACAAAGGAGGTGGTGAACCAATGAGTCAGTATCTGATCAGGTATGTGAAACTTGATCAGTCTACGACGGCGCCGCCACTCATGAATGTGATCAGAGATGTGAGTGGATTTATCCTGCTTCAGAGAATTCAGGAGGTGTGTCCCAGCTTCGTAACGAACCGGTAACTGAAAGTGCGTGAGGAAAGCCATGGCTAAAGAATTGAAATCTTGGAAAATGCCGCGAGATAAATCTATGTACCACTTAGCAACAGCTCCAGTTAAAGTACGCTGGAAGAGGCGTAGGTGAATCAAATCGTCAACCCAAGAGTTAGACGAACACCAAAGATGATACGTCATCTCATGCGCCTGGGGGTCCTCTCCAGCTTTTCCCTCAAACTTGGGGCAATCACCTGGTATCTTGGTGGGAACCGAAGGCCAATATGGATTATGTAAAATCGGATCATTGGTCAACTTTGAAACATCCGGCAACTCCAAGGTGGCCAGGAACGACAATGGCGGATTGACCGGCATGCCAGACCCAGGATGAGGACCGTTACCTGTACTCCACAATGGTTGTGAATATCCTTGCCCCCATGGGTTCTGTCCCGTAGGATTCTGACCGTAGGGGGTGTAGGTCATATAACCAGACTGATTTGGATGCTGGTAACCAGAGTGTGGGGCCTGATAACCAGGGTAGGGACCCTGATTATATGTCGGCCTGGTGTAAGCAGTGTTTGGATTTGGCTGCTGAGTATAGGTAAAACCGGGTGGAGGAGGATAATACTGAGAGCCTCTGGGGTGGTTATAATTTGGTTGAGATTTACCATGTGGATAATAACCACCCTGAGGGTGAGTAGGCTGCTGAAAAGTGGAACCCTGCGGAGCCTGATAAGTAGGGTGCAGCTGTTTATTTGGCTGCGGCATTGAATGAGTCGGCTGTTGAGCAGGGTTAATAGAATGAGCGGGCTGCCCTGAGTGAATAGGCTGACCTGACTGAGAGGGCTTCCCTGAATGAAAAGGTTGACCCGGATAGACAGGTGGCACTGGTTAAGTAGGCTAGCCTGGTTGTGAATGAGCCCCAGGTTGTACCAGATGGGCCGGTTGGCCTGGAGGTGGAACATCAGGTTGTACCGGATGGGCCGGTTGGCCTAGTGGAGGAACAGGACCAGGTGGTTGCTGGAAACCGGTTTGACCCGAAGCGGAACCATAGGATGGTCCCGGCTAATATGCAATGTTAGAAACAACAGGATACTGAGGTTGCATCGGTAAAGAAGGCTGGATTTGCCCCCCAAGACCATAGACCGGTGCCGGTTGATACCCTGGCTGAGGCTGAACAGGTTGACCGGAAGGGCTATAATACTGTCCTTGCGGACCGTATGATGGCCCTTGTTGGCCGACAGGATAGCCTTGCATGGGATACCCCTGTGGATCATAAAGATAGCCAGGCTAGCCCACAGGTTGGCCTTGGAAAGGCTGTCCTTGCGGGTTATAAGCCTGGTTATAAGGTAAACCTTGAGCATAGAGGTAAGCCTCAGGAGCGGGTAGACGTAAAATCTCCCCGTGCTCATCATACTGACCTGGGAAAGCATACACGGGTGTACCATCCTGTGCATAGTGCAAAAAGTAAGAGCAGTTAGGATCTTGGGAGGATGGTCCAACCTCGGCGTTCGGCTGTTGCAAAGACAACCGATACTCCTCCGGAGAGATGTTCTCCGGTATAGCAGTCACTAGATAAACATCTTCGGGAGTTGGCACAGCCCTTGCAGCGGATGTTGTGACAACAGGAGAAGAGGCGGCCACACAGACAGTGGGCCGGACGGGAACAAAAGTAACGAGCGTCTGAGGAGACACCCCGGGCGTAGTAGCAGCTGGCCTCGGAGAAGGAGCTGACACTCCCATAGAGCCTGTGGTGGAAATGATATGACCCAAAGATCTGTATCCCTGTGGTAAAGAGGGACTGGCTGTTGACATGTCAGCCAGCTCAGAGTTGTCTCCCTAAAATAATCTTCGTGGGAAGAGCTGATAGTCTTCACCAGATGTTGGGATTTCCTCACTAGAATCACTCATGGTTGATCCTGCCGTTAAATCACGTAATAGACGGCGAGGACTAGGAGGAAATATAACAGCAACAAAAGGCGAACACGATGTAAGAGAAAGGAAATCGGCTCCTAATCTCAATTCAGACACAGGGTCCGAAAAGGGCCAATTGAACTCAACTGGTCCTCCAAAGGGTTGCTCAGCAAGAACCAGTCCCCCGTCAGGAAACTCGGAAACAATAGGCTGCTGCGGTTCAGCAGAGGATTGGGAAGCCTCTGAAGAATCGTCCATGTAAGGACTACCAGTAGACGAAACCAAAGGTTCCGCCACTGTGGAAAACGATCAAAGAAAAAGAAACAAACACACACACGGGCTGAAAAAGAGTCAAGACACACGATCAAACGGTCAACAAGCAATATCTAACAGGGCGTGTAATCGTGGCTGATTAATTTTTACCACATTGAAAAATAAGAAACTTCACCGTTTCATGTTTTAAGAGTCGAGAAACGATAAAAGATGACTCTATCTCTTTCAGATTTGACACAAGCGTGAAAGGACAAGCGCTTGACGGTCTTTTCAAATTTAGGGAGTTAGAAAAGACCAAATGACTGCTCAGGAATACTAGGCACAAAGGGTGTACCAAATAACCGTGAACTGCAATATACACCTTGGTTTTAATAATGAAAAAGAAATCAACCAAGGACTTTCCATACGTGCAGGCAATCTCCCCGAATGTTGTGTTTGGTGTATCATGGGTATAGGGCGGCAGACTCGACTTCCTGTGGATAAAGGATTGAAAACCTAGAGGGGTCTCCCTTTATATACGCGACGGTACGGGGAGCACAAGTCCGTACTAGCGCTGTCTAAAGCCAAGAGGCGAACGAAAGCTGCTAGGTTTAAAGACGCCGGAACACATCTCTAGCCTAGACCTCTAAATGTGTTTCGTTAGATTCCAATGATACCTTAGTGTAAAAGTTGATCTTCAATTACGTTTCAATTTTCAGGCCCTAACGAATGTGTTGTTTCAAAAACTCCTAAATGCAAAACTACATGCCACAGTACATCATTTCGTTCGATGAAAACTAGCAACAGAAGAGTTGAGAGCTCTTACACAAAAAAAATGATCAGAAGACAAACAATGAGATCTCTAATGCAACTAATGAAATCGAAAATTTTTCATTCCAATCACTAATTACTAGTAAAATCGAAAAATTTCAATTTGCACTAATCAACCAAAAGCAAAAGAGTTTTTTTTTTTGTAATTTTCAATGTTTGATAGCTAGATGCACTAAACAAACTGAAAAAAGAGAAGCAACTCGAGAAATGATATTGAGAGAGCAAAACGAACAAATTTCACTCAACGACACAAACAATCAGATCCCAAATCGACCAAAGTCTCTCAAAACCAAGAAAAAGACTCAAAGGCTCCAATGGACCGTGTGATCTAGGCCCAAAGCAAGACCAAACGAAATTTGAATGAAGAAACGAGAAATCACCCAAAAATCGCAACAAAACAGTGAACAACTACTAAAAGAATGCGGAGGAGCAATCAGAGAGTTGACTGGATAAACGAAACACCAAAACTCCCAAGGAGGGCTCGATACACAAAGCCACTAGATGCCCTAGGGCTTAAAACGTGAAATCGATAGAGAAAAGAAAACAAGCAAAGGACGAAGGCAAATTCCCAGTCAAACAGGATCCCAACACACTCAGGTAGTCGGAAAATCAAGAAGAAAAACACTGACCAGACCTAGAGAGCTCAAAACTGAGCAAACTCAAAAACCCTACAGGAGTGGCGCGACTGTAAGGCTACAAATGGCACTAGCAAGCAATTGGCGCGGGCAATACAAAAGCAACATGCGCCAATTGGCGCGACTGTCGGGCTAAAAAGCGCGCCAGTCGAGTTTCTCAGCCAAAAACAAAAAAGAACTACTCCAGAAGCAGATCAATGTAAACTAAGTAAACCAAGAAGCAAAAAATAGAAAAAGAGCCCAGCCCAGAAGGCTAACCAAGCAAGGAAAATCATAAAACAATCAAAACAAGACAATCCAAACGAGACAGTGAAAAACTAGACGATATCCCCAGTGGAGTCGCAAAATTTTTGAGGAGGTAAATCCCCTCTGCGGACAGAGGCGATCCCTACTAGCCCAGCAGGGGTCTAGCAACAATCATCAAATGCTACAACGCAAGTTCCTAATTGCGAATAAATAAGCCAATGATGGAGGCCTACCTGGAGTCCAGTGCTATGATTCGTAGAAGAGACAGCGTTCTCGTTCCTCAGCCTCGGCAGATCACGATCCCCACGATCTCCGTGAATGGACACCTGCACATGCAAGAAACAACACGAATACAAGCATAAAATCCAGAATACGCAACTATATATCAGTCAGAAAGGATATAACTCATTATTATCTTAAGCGAAAAATAGAGTGGAACCATAACCGGTAGTCATTCATTAATAAACAATCGAAAGAGAGTACAACCAATGTTCTGACATCACGGTCTCCTTCGGAAGGGTCTCCAGTCGTTCACGTCTCGCAAAGCTCGCCAGGGAAAGGACAAGCCTCTATAGAGTCTCTCGACGATAGTCTCCTTACTTGAGTCGGCCTTAAGG
Organism: Pinus albicaulis; assembly: GCA_034641835.2. Lineage (NCBI taxonomy): Eukaryota > Viridiplantae > Streptophyta > Pinopsida > Pinales > Pinaceae > Pinus > Pinus albicaulis. Next base: position 1,066,122,879 of record CM076579.1, read on the forward strand.
GAAGAAAGAGGGCTCTTACAACATAAAGGCTCTTGGGAATTTGGAGATTCAAAGCTTAGGCACTTCCAGACTAGCTTGCAATGGCAATAGGCAAGCTTTTATAGATGGGGAAGGAGGGAGTTGGGATCCCTATTATTGTGGGATTGGCCCTATCATCAAGGAAGGTTCCATGAAAGGTGGCAAACCACTTTCCTTCCATGGAACTCCCATAGCCAAACCTCCCAACTCAAGATAGGCAATGGTTTCTGAGTTTGTGGAAACACAAATTCCGCCATATTTATTTAAAAAACACTCCTTAAATTGGATGGCGCGACTGCTGCTCTGGGACAGAGCGCCAGTTGGCGCGACCTCTTTGTAGGATTTTCCCCATTGGCGCGAGCGATGAACTGTCTGCCCACGCCAATGCAAAAGGAGATGTTTTCATGGTTTTTTGCAAGGAGATGTCTTTAGGGCAATTGAAGCTCATGTTTAGAGGAATGCATTGATAATGATTTCAAGGCATGACAATGTTCACAGGTCACAAAATGGGTCCTCCATTGTGCGGGACGGGGAATGGTAGGGACGGTGACAAATTACTGTGTAATAGTGGCATAAAGTTTTTTTTTTTAAGCAATATATTCCTAAAAATGACTTTTCAATACTTTTCTTCTTTCTTACACCTACTCTACTTGTAGCTTTAGAAGAGTGACCTTTTCTACTACTCTGTTAAGATCTTGTATTTATTCCTTCACCCTTTAATTTTCATTTGTAAGCCTACTAATTTCAACTAAAGATGCATCTAGTTCCTTTTTTTTTTATCAACTTTAGTTATGTACCCCTAAACAAATTCCTTTAATTGGCTTGTTAGGTCTTTTTTTTACTTCTTATTTGAGTGTGTGAATTTCCTTCTCTGTGTTCTTCCATTCTTTGAAAGAAATAATTAATGATTTCTCCATGTCCTCTTATGCTTCTTTTTCATCAACATTATCATATTCTTCGATATGAGGTTCTTCTTGATTTGAAGAAAATTATAGACATATTTATATGGAATTGTATGTTTTTGACCTACATAGATATTTTGAATTTTCTCCCAAAGATATTTGGCTAATGAGAATTGACCTACTTTGGATTTCACAGAATATGGCATGACACTTAGAATGATACTCATGGATTTTAAATATTGCCTTCTTTATTCATTAGTAAATATGTCTCCCATAACAACTGAATACCATACATCACATCCAATAGCTTGCAAATAGGCTTTCATTTTCTCTTTCCAAAATACAAAAATTCATTTAGTGAACATAGGAATTAGACCAACCCGCCTCTCTTTTTTAGCTGTAATAGGTTTTAAAAGTATTTCAATATCAGGGACTTCCTTTGATTCCTTAAAACACTTGGTGTATTTCTTTCTTGACTTTCCCATCTTGATTCACCTCATATCTTCCTTCCAGCTTTTAAGTTGCAACTGAAGGAACCTGCTATGATACCAATTGTTAATATTTGAGAGGGGGTGACTCAATATTTCTTATGTAACACCCTCTTTGCATGTTTACCCAAGTTAACCGGTATGATAGGGTAAACATGTGATGAGAGGCTACTAAAATATGATTCAAATCCCCATGTACAGTTAAGAACGTAGAACCGATATAACGAAACCAAACTGACCTTCCACACATGTTATAGAATCTTCAAGAGCCAACTGAACCTTCCAGGTGGCCAACCCCTAATAAAAATTGTCATTTCACTGATATAGACCCTCAGTTTCTCCCATGACAAGCCATTTATGTGACTGAGGCCTTCTAGTCACTCCCGCAATAAGGCATCCCAACAAATGTGGAGTTTTTCAGGCAGTTTTGTGCTAGCAACCTTTGATTCTGAGCCACTTTTTCAGGGATCGGTCTCAGGCCACTGCCTAAAACTCCATGAAACCTTTATAAATTAATGATAACAAGGGAACAAGGATACTAATGAAAACATTTATACAAGTACTTGATCTGACCCCTACTAGCCATGACAAGCATTTTTTCAAACATGTCACAAATATGTAGTCTACAGGTCATAACAACAAATCTGAGCATAGTGATATCATAATTATATAAGATTCATAAAGAAGCATTGGTTCATATCAAAATACATGCATTATCATCTATTAGGACATATATTAATTATAAATTCATTTTATAATCAAAACATGATGAGAGCCATACATCAAGTCTGTCATAAAACATACTCATAACCAACATATAACCAACACAAATAACAAGGATATAACAACCATAAAATCCACATATAAGCCAATACATTTACATATGAAATATCCAGGAGAAGAAGCTATTATTAATGAATGCATAAGACAACCAAGTATGGGTCTTCCATGAACCACCCAACCATAGATTGGTTGAACCAAACATTTTTTTATCCAATCACCCCTGTGCCATATTCCAAGCATGAATGTGGGACTCAAAACCAAACCAATCCAAATTTCCTAAGGATTTAGTGCGATCCCCACCAAATCACTAGGCCCTAAACAAGCATGGATGCCACCGTATTTATCCACCTAGATCGTGAAGAATTTTCTTGCCTCCTAGTCTCTAGGATTTACCATATATCCCTCCATTCACAGATCGAGGATTCCTAAGCCAAATTGAGACTCCACCCCCATTTCTTTACTTCATATCCCACCATTCACTGGTCGAGGATTCCTAGGCCTGCTCAAAGGTACACACCTCTAGGGTTTACTGTATATATATCCATTCACCGATCGAGGAATCCAAGGCCTACCGTGGCACACAAAATCCAGCTTTACTGCAATCCCACCTTCTCTAGTCTAGGGATTCCTAGGCCATGTGTTCTTTCTTTCAGAGACCACCTCACTCGGTTTTGAAACCATCTAGAAATCCAACTCATCTAAATACAAGACAACCCATCACACCACGACTATCCGGAAATGACAAGGCAAGGATGAAGAACACTGTCACACCTGGAAAATCCCATTCCAATAAGAACAAGAGAGCCAAATATACACATGCATATAACATGCATGCCAAATCTAGTAAGGAAATAACACATGAAAAGCAATACCTGCAATTAATCTCGTTGTAGCCACTTGATCCTGCTCTTCCTTTCTTGATATTTTCGTCCCTTTTCCTTCTTTTCCTTCCTTTTCTCCTTGATCCAAAACTAGAGTACTCCAAGAAAACTCTAAGTGTCGAAGAGTGTGCTAGAGGGAGAATAGAGAGAGAGCTCCAAAAATGAACTGACAAAAGGTTACATTGAAAAAAGCTTTCCAACTGATCCTCAGAAGCCTTTTTATTAATTAGGTCTCTATTTTCATCATTTTCCGTCATTTTCCGTCATTTTCCTTCATTTTCCTTCTCACATGCAACCTGCAACATTTCACGTTCCGTTTATCCCATTAGGGGAATTTTTAGGTCTAATATGAGCCTCCTAAGAAAATAATAAAATAATAGCTAAATCAATAAAATAACATTTATGAATTTGCAATTCACTTTTTGCACCACAATCAATGTAACCATGGTTAAATTCAATTCAAAAGTTGTACCAAAATAAAATTAATAAAAAATTGTATTGATGTGACTATAAATAAGAATGAGCTTTTCAAGAAAAAATCATTATCATTGAACAACTACTGAATTTGTCCTTTGTACTTAAATAACTTAAAATAAAATATAAATATAAATTCATAAATTATTAATTATATAATATGTTATTAATTAAAATTTATATTATTTAACTGTATAATAACATGTAATTAATGTACTATATAAAATTAATATAATAAATTTAATATATTATTTTATGTATGAATTTTATTCAAAAGATGTGAAATGACATTTATTATGAGTACTTTAATTTGACTTTAAAATTACTTAAAGCACTACCATGGTTAACCATGAAAATAATATAATAAATGTAATATATTATTTTATGTATGAAGTTTATTCAAAAAATGTGAAATGACATTTATTATGAGTACTTTACTTTGACTTTAAAAATACTTAGAGCACTACCATGGTTAACCATGAGTTTTTATCCACCATTGAGAATGTGACAAGTAAGTACCTTTAACTCAGGCAATGCCACCTCAACCATTAGGGATGATGTCATCTCCTAAAATGCGATTGGTTCTCATAAAGTGAATTTTGATTGTACATTTTCCTTAGGAGGCCCATTTTAGACCTCAAAATTACCCTAATGTATTTTCCGTTATTTTCATAAATAATATGCTAATTAATGTCTCTTTCCTTTCCAAAGCCTTTTCCTTTGCCTTTTCCAATTTCCTCTTAGAAAGAATAAACCGAATGAACACCCACACTAGGATTTTTTTCCCAACATTCAACTTGGAATACGTGCCCCATTACATTGGCTATTAGTTTGCCTTTATTAACTTTATTTACATGATATTTTGACTAAGGATGTTATAGAACCCCCCCCCCCCCTGGGGGAACACCATCCTTAGTGTTAAATGACACCTATAAACCAAAAAGACCGCTGAAAACCAAACCATACTACCCATGGAGATTTATAACACAACTCATTGCAGTATATACACTGAACAACCTGCTAAAACATGACAAATATACTGTTTACTGGAGCTTTATAACACAAATAATTATGGTATTTAAAATAACAACCGCGTATACTTACACCCATTTTATTCAACCAACAAATAACCATAATGTTTATGAAGCTTTATAAATCCAACTCGATAAAATATTTACAATGATATACACATATAAATGTATGCAAATTTTCTCAACCAAACAATAAAAGGACACAATGCCTGCATATGCAATAGGGGAATCAAGAGGCTCAGTACACCTCCATGCTCAAAAGTAGTACTAGGACTCACCTCCTTCCTAGGAATTCCAAAATCCACTTGAAAAATCAAAATTGCATCTAATGTCTAGCGCCACAATCTTGTGCCACTTGTCCCCTCAGTGAAAAATTAGTAGCTCATTGTTCTAGGGCACAATCCCAATATGCATCTAATTCCATATAGAAATGATAATGAACAAAAAAGCATTCCCTTCTCTGCTACATAGTCCCTCTAGAAATCTAGTCATCCCCTTTCGTGAATTCACTCACCTTCCAAGTTCCCTGGCATTCCCTATCCCGGGCGATGCATCCCTTGGAAAGGCCTCCTTGCATCATAAGATACAAAAACCAAGCATATGCCTTCATCAAAACCATCATACCAGTCATAACATGCTCATGGAAATCAATGGACACTATTGGGTACCAGTGTCCCATAATGGCTCTGCTCCTGAAGTGTCCTACCAACATACTACTTCATGTATCCATTTTCTTTCATCGTTTCTGGTAACATTCTTTGATAGCCAGTTCCAATCACCCAAACTGGGCATTTATATATGTTCCTGTAAGTACATAACTTCCATTAGATTCAAAATAAATTAAAATAACCTAAAATCATACCTCATCAATGTCCTAGAAATAAGGTACACTTGCAATCCTATTCACTTCATGTCACAACAAGTCAAACTAGTTGTTTGAAAAAATCACCACGTATAAACATATCACATCTGGTTAGCTCAAAAATCAACCATCATAAATTAGAATCATATATCACATGTAACCATCATAAATCAGAGTCATAGATCACAAATAATCATCATGATTCAGAGTCACAGATTTAGGCATAATAAAAATGAAAAAATTTTACTGATACTTTTCCTTTAATCGATCCTGAGCTTCTAAATTTATCCTTGTCCTTTTCGTATGCACACCAGATCATTTTCCACACCCGACAAACACCCAATGCCTTTTCTTCAACCACATACACATACACATAGTATACAACTCAACACATACAACCATACACAACGTACAACACCATACAATGCATGCACCTACACCTAACATACAACACATACACCTACCCTCGATGTACAACACAACACATACACTTGCACCCAGTGTACGACACAACACATACACTTACACCTAGTGTACAACACAAAAAAATACATACATCTACACCCAATGTACAACATAATACATACACTTGCACCCGGTGTATGACACAACACATACACTTACACCTAGTGTACAACACAACACAATACATACACCTACACCCAGTTTACAACACAGTACATAGACATACACCTACAACTAGTGTAAAACAAAATAAATATACATACACAGATTACAACACAATGAATACACATGTCACGATACCATGACTACACAATGCACATACACAATAACACACGTACACAAAATAGCATGTGCAACATGCAAACAATACCACATGTGCATAACACAACATGTATGGCATGCACACAATACCACATGTACAAGAGTACCACATGTAAAACATGTACATAGTACCACCTGTACATAGCACCACCCGCAAAACATGTACACAACACCACATGTACACATCACTGCCTACACAACGTATAAACAACACTGCATGTACATATCACCACATGCGCAACGTGTACACATGTACCACATGTACACATTACCACATGTACACATTACCACATGTACACAACACCAAATTCATGACATGTACACAACACCACATGCACATAACATCCCATGTACAACATGTACACGACACCACATGCACACAAAACCACATGTACAATCATACACATAACACCACATGTACATAGCACAATATTTACAACGTGCAAAACGTGTCGTATGTACACAACACCACATATGAAACATGCACAAAGCACCATATGTACACAACATTGTATATCCAACATGCATACACCACCATATGTACATCTCACTGCATATCCAACATGCGCACAACCCCATATGTACATAAAATTGCATAAACAACATGTACACCACACCATATATACATGGAATTGTATAAACAATATGTACACAAAATCACATATACACAACACCGCATGTAAAAAACATCATAGGTACAACATGTACACCATATGTACAACATATACACAACAATAGTACCACACATCCACAAAACACACTTTCTCTACCAAGAAACCTTGCTTCAAGTGTCTTTCCACCATCCATGCTTGTTCCATCATGTTGTCGATCACAAGCTACTTCCATTCTATTGATGTATCCGTCAAAATTACCTGTCCATAACATAAACATAGGCGTAGTACAAGCACATAATATCAATTCTTATCCACATGGTACGAACTTCATAGATCTTTCAGGGCTACTCTTCCCACTTGATTCCTCATAAATAAATAACCTCTTCATGTTGTTCACCGTTATAAGCAACCATTACTCCACCAGAATGATCCCTGATGATCCTTCCAGAAAACAACATACATACATACATATATACATATAAAAATTTGCATAAAAAAATCATGATCATGATCCCTGACGACCCTTTCAGACAACAACATACGAACATACATATATACATATATATACATCATCATAATCATATTCACAACATAATTACTAGATCATAAGGTCTAGGTTAAGAGAACTCCCTTTATCTATGCATCACATGCACAACACAGAGAACAATAGTTCCCAACACGGCTAAGACATCTAATGCCTCAAATCCATTTACTTTACCTTTCTCATGATTGTCCTTCCACTGCCCATTTATCCCAATGGACCCAAGCAATCCAATCAACTGCCATATTCTTTCCTTCAATTAACCTAATACATGCATCGGGCTTCATCTAGGTCTTACATTACCCGTTTGGTTTCATTTGGCTCTCCACAAGCTCTATTAAACTTTCTCTTTCCCAACCATTTCCAAAGATTCTCAAAAAATAAAAGGAAAGAACAAGGAATAAATAAGAAGAAAACCATGAAAAACCAATAACAATACGACACCAAAACAAAGTGGCATGATCATGCATCAAACATAAACAAAATTGCAAATCAAGCACAACAAATCACAAAAGACCAAAAACACAAGACTAGAAAAAAACACCATGACTCAATCCCCATGGTTCCCAAGGAAAGATCAACCCAATCCTTCTTCAATATTTCATGGCAGTCTCTTTTCCATGCAATTCCCTGCATCATATTGGCATAACACATAAATGTTAGTGCATAAATAAACATAAAAACATACCAGTTACCTTACCTTGTTGTATCAAGCAAGCTTCCCTGTAACTGAACTCATACATATATCATCTCTCAAGGGACTCCAATTCCCTTGACGAATCCAACTGTAACTAGAAACTAGCTAATATACCTTCCAAATACATGTTCATGAATATAGCACATATCCACATAATGCCAGACAAGATTAGGGTTAATAAGACTTCTCATATTCATGCAAATAACTCATTCATTTGGAACAACAGTTTCGAAACATAGTCAAAATCTCACCCAATTCCTTTCTTTTACCTTTTACATTGTTGCAATTAAGTTTTATTATCTGTTATCACATCACACAATTGTTACTTATATAAACAAATGAAATGTTACCTTTTCACGCTAGTGTCAAGCATGTTGCCCTGTAACTGTTCACACATGTCACTCACATGTTCCAAGATCAAGATAACATATCTATAAATTTGAAATCAATATTTACCAATAACCATATCCATATCATAATCGATGTTGAGATTCAACAAGCTGATGAGCTTAGTGAAAAGTAAGCACATTCACTAAGTGGGGCCCGCAGGCTATTTTTAGGTGTATGTCTATTTTTAGACATGGTGAGCATATTCTATAAGTTGCAAGATGCTTTTGTAGATGGTTGGTCAAATGTGAAAAATAGATGAAATTATATTTTTATACTATTGGGCGAAGTCTATTTATAGATCGTTAACCTAAAAATAGGTGCATGTCGATTATTATTAATCCTTAATAATAATTCGATAATAAATATCAACTTATTCTCTTGAAGCAATTTATTTCAGTGAAAAAATTTGGAAAATCAGTGGGCTGAAGGAATTATGCAATTTCTAGGGCTATTGGTGACTCATGCATGGAGGACTCAGTTAGAACTGAAGTGGCAAAGTTATGACAGAGTTGGAAGAGTAGTTACGGGAGTTGTTATTCAGTTTAACTCAGTTAAGTGAGTTGAACTCAGTTAAGCTAGTTGTATTTAGTCTAACTGAATGATACACTAGTGAGAGTTAAGTGAATTAATTAGTTAATTAATTCACAACTAATAACTCACAAACAACTAAACAAATACAATAGTTAACTACTTGCATGTCAGTTCCAGTGGAGACCCAGTGGAGAGATAGGTGAAAGGGTGAGATGGACTATCCGTTGTGACTATAGTGATGCATTAAATGCATCTGACACACATTGGAGTTGCCAATGAGGATTGTGCAGTCAAGGCAAGGCCAATTTGAATTCATTCAGGGGTCTTCTTCAGCAGGGATTGCGCAGTGGAGGCAGGTTGTTAGGAGGCAAGAAATTGGTGCATAGATATGAAAATTTCTGCATGATAGTGTGTAATGATTGTTGATTGTACTGAGAGCTTGATGTACTAATATTTGTATGAGATTACTACATGATTCCATCGATATACATAATATATTATAGTTGGGTTTTTTAGCTTTAAGCTTTCCCGTTAAACAACTGTGTTATGTGTGATTGAATTTATTCACATGTGTTTGCAATTGAGTTTTAAATTTCCGCAAGTTTAACAGTGGAAGGATTTTGTATTTAGCAAGAAGATAAATATTGTTAGATCAGGAGAATCTAGTAATACATCAGTATTAATAAATTTATACATGGTATCAGAGCAGTATTGTTCACTAGAGATTGCAATTGTGAATAAGTGTTGAGTTTTTTTCTAGTGGACAATTCGAATTTGTTGCAGAAATTTATTGGTGCGACAGTTCTGTATTCATTGAAATGTCTTTCAATGGGTTGCGATTGGAGTATTCCCTTGAGGGTATCTCAAATTACATAGCCTGGAAGGATAGGATGGAGGTGGTTCTTGAAGATAATGGACTGAAGGATTTCATCGATAGTGATGTTCCTAAGCCTGCTTCTAGCGATGCTGCAGGACTTGACGCATGGCAAAAGAAGGTAGAAAAGACAAGAAGAATTACATTGGAAGGTGTGAAAGAACATATTTTGTCAAGCCTTCATGGGAAAGCCACTCCATTTGCAATGTGGAAGGCTTTGACAGATCTTTTCCAAAGCAAAAACGACCATAGGAAGTTGACGCTGAAAGATAAGGTCAAAAAAATAAAAATGGAGAAGGGTGACAGTATTCCAAAATATCTCATGAAGTTTGTCCAATGTAGGGATGAACTGGAAAGTGTGGGGATTATAGTTGCGGATGATGACGTGGTGAGCTTGGCTCTCCTTGGGCTTCCGAAGAGTTGGCACAGCTACAAAGACTCTGTCAATGGACGGGAGAAATTGTCGGATTGGGAGCGACTTTGGTCAGATCTTGTGCAGGAGGAGATAATACAGAATACCAGGGATGGATCTTCATCGAAGAATGATGATGAAGAGAATTGCGCTTTGGCTTCCAAAGAAAGGAAGGGGAAGGGGAAGAAATCCCATCCAAAATATGAGGCTAAAGGCAAGAAGCTAGATTTGTCCAAAGTGAAGTGTTTTCACTGTCACGAACATGGGCATCTCGCCACTAACTGCCCGAAGAAAAAGAAGAACAAGAAGGCTACTGGAGCTGCAGCTGGAGAGGCCTTAGCCTCGCAATTTGAACTTGATTTCTCTTTGATCACATGATTGGTTTCAAGTGCAATGGGATTGGTGTGGTATCTTGATAGTGGTGCGTCTTTCCATATGAAGGGAGACAAGGACTTGTTTAGTGACTTGGAGGAGAAGGATCTCCAAATGCATATAGAGATGGGCGACGATGGTAGATATAGTGCGACTGGAATTGGAAGCATTACCTTTGAGAGGGAGTCAGGTAAACCATTTTTGTTGAAAGATGTTATGCATGTTCAAGGTCTGAAGAAGAACTTGGTCTCAGTCGCAATGTTGGAAGACAGAGGTTATGACATTGTTTTCAGCAAGGGAAAATATTTCCTGTGACATAAAACAATGGGTCAAACCAAGAGGATTGGGATTCGAGTTAAGAATCTCCACAAGCTGGAGGTAGATGGTTGTGCTTCAATGATGGGCAAAGTAGAAGAAGTGGTGAGCCGTGATGAGGGCGAATTATGGCACAGGAGATTGGGCCATCTTCACCATGGCGCCTTGAAGATTTTGTAGCAAATTTATACTGGACTTCCCAAGGGTACTCTTGTGCAGTCAAATCAGTGCAAGGGATGCACTATGGGTAAGTTTGTGAATACCACCTTTCATGAGAAGGAGAATCGTGCTTCGGTGATCCTGGAGAGAATTCACACAGACGTGTGTGGACCTTTCTCGGTTACTTCAACAACAAAACACAGGTATTATGTTATATTTGTTACTAAATATTCTCATAGATGCTCGATCTTTTTCATGCAGAAGAAGAGCGAAACATTATCAAAGTTCTGTGAGTTTAAAGCATTGGTGGAGAAGGAGTCAAGGAAGCAAGTGAAGGCTCCATGGAGCGATAATGGTGGTGAATATATCTCAAACGAATTCAAAGACTTCTATAGAAAAGAAGGAATTCGAAGAGAACTCATGGCGCCTCATAACCCACAGTAGAATGGGGTCATGGAGAGGAAGAACATAACGATCGTGTCTGTTACCCAAGCTATGCTGCATGACCAGGGCCTACTGATGCACTTATGGGCGAAATCATGCAACACTACGGTTTATGTGAAAAACCATTGTCCTCATAGAGTACTTCGCATGAGTACACATGAAGAAGCTTTTACTGGTAAGAAGCCTGATATTTCTCATTTGAATTTTTTTGGCTCATCAGTTTACATTCATGTGACAAAGGACACCGGGAAGGAGCTGGAGCCAACTGTAGAAGTTGGGATATTTGTGGGATACACAGAAACACCCCATAATTATCATGTGTATTTTCCAAATAGTCGAATGATTGTGGTGCGACTGGATATAAAATTCAATGAGGAGAAAGCCATGAAGTTGTCACTTGAGAGGGAGCTACACTTGCATGCGGAGGAGGAACTTCTTGCTCCCAAAGATGAGCCTCTATATGTGGATCAGCCACAGGAGGAGATTCATGGAGTGGAGGAGTCCACTCATGCAGAACCAAACATCAGATCTGGAAAAAAGCGTACCACAGACGCTGAGAGACTAAAGCTTGATGCGACAGAGAATGTAGGAGTCCCTACATCACAGCAGAGACATAGACAGTGACCTGACCAATTTACTGGATACATGGCTTTTATGAGCAAGTGTGTCGTGACAGAGCCATCTTCTTTTGAAGAATTAGCGTAGGAGCCCACATGGGTAGATGCCATGGTGGAGGAGTCTGACTCCATTGTCAGAAATAGTGCTTGGGAGATTGTTCCAAGGCTGGTGGGTAAATCAGTGGTAGATTCGAAATGGATCTACAAGGTAAATTAAGCTGTTGATGGGAGCGTCAAGAAGTATAAGGCAAGATTTGTTTCCCGAGGCTTCTCACAGATTGAGGGGATTGATTATTAAGAAACCTTTGCACCTGCCACACGGTATTCTTCCATAAATACCATCCTTGCTCTCTCAGTGCAGATGGGTTGGCACATTCATTAGATGGATGTGAAGACTGCGTTCCTTAATGGGATCATTGAGGAAGAGGTGGACATTGAGAATCCTGAAGGATTTGAGATCTTCAGTAGCGAGTTGCATGTGTGCAGACTCAAAAGAGCGATGTATGGGCTGAAGCAAGCACCACATGCTTGGTACACACGAATCGACACCTATTTCACTAGAATTGGCTTCACCAAGAGTGAGGCGGATGAAAACCTATACCAAATTGTGGTGGAGGGTAAGCTTTTAATCATTGTTCTTTATGTTGATGATCTAATACTAACAGGTGATGAGCATTTGATACACTCACGCAAGGCAAATCTTGCAAAGGAGTTTGAGATGAAGGATTTGGGCCTCCTTCATTATTTCCTTGGATTGGAAATATGGTAGCGAGAAGATGAACTGTTTGTGCCTCACGAAAATTATGCTCGGGAGATACTTGGTAAGTTTCACATGGAGGACTGCAAGTCCATGGATACTCCTCTTCTAGGAAATTGGAGGAAAGAGGATGCTACATCGGCAGAGGTAGTGGATGCCACTGTTTATTGATAGTTGGTGGGTTCGCTTATGTATTTAGTTAACACAAGATCGGACATATGCTATGTAGTGAACCAGCTTTCACAAGCGATGGTTAAGCCTACCAAGCTCTTTTGGAAGGCAGACAAGCGTGTCTTGAGGTATCTCAGGGGCACATCTAAGTATGGCTTATGGTACAAACAAATGGATGAGGTGAAGTTGCATGGCTTCATGGATGCAAATTGGGGAGGTAGCCCAACAGACAGAAAGAGAACATTAGGAGGGGTTTTCAGTATCGAATCTACAACAGTTTCTTGGTACAACAGGAAACAAAAATCTGTGGCACTCAGTTCAACGGAAAAAGAATACATGGCAGCAAGTCAAGTTGCATGTGAGCCTATCTGGATGAGGAAGATCCTGGTTGGTTTGTTCGGTTCACATTTAGATCCTATAGTGATACATTGTGATAATCAAAGTTGCATTAACTCTTGATTAATCCTGTGTTTCATGATATATCTAAACATATTGATATACGGTATCATCATATGAGAGATTGTGTGCAGCGGAAGATCATGTTGCTTTAGTACATTCCTACGGAAGATTAGGATGCAGATATTCTGACGAAGGCGCTTGGCAGGAGAAAATTCGAATACCATAGAGGTAGGATCAGGGTGAAGGATAATCCCTATATTTTTGAGAGGGAGTGTTGATATTCAACAATATGATGAGCTTAGTGAAAATTAAGCACCTTCACTAAGTGGGGCCCACATGCTATTTTTAGGTGTATGTATATTTTTAGACATGGTGAGCATATTATATAAGTTGCAGGCTGCTATTTGTAGATGGTTGGTTAAATGTGAAAAATAGATGAAATTCTATTTTTAGAATATTGGGTAAGTCTATTTGTAGATCATCAATCTAAAAATAGGTGCATGTCGATTATTATTATCCCTTAATAATAATCCGATAATAAATATCAACTTATTCTCTTGGAGAACTTTATTTCAGTGAACAGATTTGGCAAATCAGTGGGATGAAGGAATTAGGCAATTCCTAGGGTTATTGGTGACTCATGCATGGAGGAATCAGTTAGAACTGAAGTGGAAAAATTATGACAGAGTTGGAAGAGTAGTTATGGGAGTTGTTATTCAGTTTAACTCAATTAAGTGAGTTGACCTCAGTTAAGCTAGTTGTATCTAGTCTAACTGAAAGATACACTAGTGAGATTTAAGTGAATTAATTAGTTAATTAATTCAAAACTAATAACTCACAAACAACTGAACAAATATAGCAATTAACTACTTGCATGTCAGTTCCAGTAGAGACCCAATGGAGAGATAGGTGAAAGGGTGAGATGGACTATCCATTGTGACTATAGTGATGCATTCAATGAATTTGACACACATTGGAGTTGCCAATGAGAATTGAGCAGTCAAGGCAAGGCCAATTTGAATTCATTCTGGGGTCTTCTTCAGCAGGGATTGCGTAGTGGAGGCAGGCTATCAGGAGGCAAGAAATTGGTGCATAGATATGAAAATTTCTGCATGACAGTGTGTAATGATTGTTGATTGTACTGAGAGCTTGATGTACTAAGATTTGTATGAGATTATTACATGATTGCATTGATATACATAATATATGATAGTTGGGGTTTTTAGCTTCAAGATTTCCCGTTAAACAACTGTGTTATGTGTGATTGAATTTATTCACATGCGTTTGCAATTGAGTTTTAAATTTCCGCAAGTTTAACAATGAAAGGATTTTGTATTTAGCAAGAAGATAAATATTGTTAGATCAGGAGAATCCGATAATACATCAGTATTAATAAATTTCTACAATCGACTCACATTCACTATTCATAATACTACAAGTAGCTTCCACTTACACTCAAGTACCGTTATCAACTGTCTTAGCACATAATGCGTTAGTACAACCATCTTAAAATAATATCATTCCTTCATGGAATGTTATAGATACAAACTCATATCATGAAACTAATAAAACATTCAAACAACAGATAGATGACATAATAGACACTAAAAACTCAAACACTAAATAGGCGACATAATCAAACATTCAAGCACCAAGTAGACGATACAAGCAAACTCATACCTTAATGTATCTCATGGGAGACTATCTTGTCTGCACTATCAATCTAGATTAGCATAATATAACTTCACAACATATCGACTCGAACATAAATAAGGTCATGATGCCAATAACAGTAACTAGATAACATGTTCACATCATAAACTCATAAATTGACATTTATTCCTAACAATCACATATGCATAGTCAGTCTAGACTAGTACAAGATAATATCACAAACAAGTCGACTAATACCTAATTGTCATAACCCTAACCATCCGCATAGGCCAATCCAAATTAACATGATACATATAACATCAATATTTTAGATGCAATGACCATAGACATCATGTGTATGACTGCAATGCATATAATAAAAATTTAACTACCCTTCATAACTAACTGACACATGTACATGTGATCACACTGATTAACTAACATTTATCATACCTATAACCGCAAACACCATAGACTAACAAATCTGTACATAACCCTAATGCTTATAACAACCATTAACCAAAATACCTACAAAACCAATATACAAACCTGTATGATGATTTGTTCCTACCCCGAGGTATAGTGCCACAACCTCACTCTAATGATCTTATTCTCCTACTCTATCTCATCCAACACATCAACATCATAACATACTAGCAACATAATGATGGCATAAAATACATAATGAACACTATGATGCATGCCTGACATACCATGCATGCATAACCATAACCATGAAAATTAATGCATAACAACATATAGACACTAACATACATAACCAATGCATAACCGACATATACTCATGATAAACACATCCAACATCAACACCATTGACTTCAACATGAAAACACAACTGCAAAAATTACCATCACCATGCATACGTAACAAGCACATATACAACCTACATGCAGGCATTACCAACACATTCATCCAATCCAAGATTTGAACCATGCTCTGATACCACTCTGTGGTATCAAATATTACCCAAAGAGAAAGGAAACCAGACACCACCCAAGGAGAACGAAACCATGATCTTTTACCACCCAGTAACACTCCCCTTCCATGTTTACCCAAGTTAACCAGTCCACTGGGGTAAACATGTGACAAGAGGCTACTATGATGTGATTCAACTCCCCATGTATAGTTAAGGAAGTGTAGTCGACATAACAAAACCAAACTGACCTTCCGCACATGCTACAAAACCTTTAGGAGCCAACCAACCCTTCCAGGTGGCCAACCCCTAAGAAAAATTTTCATTTCACTAATTTGGACACTCAACTGCTTCCATGACAAGCCATGCATGTGATTGAGGCCTTCATATCACTCCGACAATAAGGCATGCTAACGACTGTGGACTCTTTTAGGCAGTTATGTGCCAACGAACCCGTATTCTGAGCCACTTTTTCAGGGCTAGGTCTCAGGTCACTGCCCAAGACTCCATGAAACCTTTAGAAATGAATGATAACAATGGAATGAGGCTACTAATGTAAACATTGATGCAAGTAATTGATCTAACCCCTACTAGCCATGAAAGGAATTTCATCAAGCATATCACAAATATATAATCTATAGGTCATAACAACAAATCTGAGCATAGGGGTCTCATACTTATTTGAGATACATAAATCAACATTGTTGCCATATCAAAATAGCTGCATTATCATATATTAGGACTAATGTTCATTATTCATTCATTTTGTAATCAAAACATGATGAGATACATACATAAGTCTAGCATAAAAAATACTTATAACCAACATATAACCAACATAAATAACAAGGATATAACAACCATCATTAGGGAGCTTTGAGGTCTAAAATGGGCCTCCTAAGGAAATTATAAAATAATAGTGGATAAAATAAAATAAGATTAGATTACATTATCGAATTTTAGAGTGAAAAAGAAAAAAACTACTTTTTCAACTTATCTCCTTATGGGTTCACTCAAATTTCGAGCAGCAACGCTCGTTGCATGCAAAATTTGATTCCTCATCAAAGGAGTACCCATGTTTCATACTTTTGATGGACTCTTGTACACTAAATATGTGATATACATGAAAAAACGTGATTACAATCACATTTTTTCAATATTTCTCATTTTTTGTGTAGCAAGGTCCATCAAAAGTATGCAACATGGGTACTCCTTGGATTAGGAATTAAATTTTACATCCAATGAGTACTCTTGCTTGAAATTTGATTAAAAAATTAGGGATATAAGTGGAAAAAATAGTTTTATTATTTTATTGTTTTTTAATATTTATATTTTTTTACTCCAAAAATGGTGAATCATTGGCCATGGTTGAGATCATCATATTGAATACTATTGGTTCTTATAAATTTTATTTTGGTTGTACCTTTTTCTTAGGAGGCCCAATTTAGGCCTCAAAATTCCCCTAATGAAAATCCACATATAAGCCAATTCATTTACCCATGAAATATCCAGGAGAAGAAGCTCTTATTAATGAATGATCAGGTCTGGGACTTCCATGAACCACTCGACCATATATTTTTTGAACAAAATATTTCTTTCAGAAAATCACTCTCGTGCCATATTCCAAGAATGAATGTGGGACTCAAAACCAAACCATTCCAATTTTCCTTAGCCTTTACCGCAATCCTCACCAGATCACTGGGTTCTACACAAGCATGGATGCCACCAGGTTTCTCCAGCTACACTGTGAAGAATTTTCGTGCCTCCTAGTCACTAGGATTTACCATATATCCTTCCATTCACCGATCGAAAATGCATAGGCCTAATCAGACTCCACCTTCTAAGATTTACCATATATCCTACTATTCAACAGTCGAGGATTCCTAGGCTTGATTGAGGGCACATAACTCTAGGATTTATTGTATATCCTTCCATTCATTGGTCGATGATTCCTAGGCCTTATTGAGGGCACATAACTCTAGGATTTATTGTATATCCTTCCATTCACTGGTCGATGATTCCTAGGCCTACCGAGGCACACACAACATAGGTTTACTGCAATCCCACCTTCTTCAGTCCATATATTTTTAGGCCATGTGTTATTTCTTTCAGAGATAACCTCACTTAGTTTCAAAACCATCAGGAAATCCAGCTCAACCAAATACAAGAGAACCCATCACACCATGAATATTTGGAAATGGAAAGCCAAGGCTAAAGAAAATTGTCACACCTATAAAATCACATGACAATGACAACAAGGGAACCAAATACACACATGCATGTACCATGAATGTCGAATCCAGCAAGGGAATCAGACATGAAAATTGATACCTGCAAGTAATCCCTTTGTTTCCACTTGATCCTACTCTTCTTTTTTTGATCTTTGCTTCCCTTTGCCTTCTTTGTCCTTCATTTGCTTGCTTGATCCAACACTAGAGTGCTCCAAGAAAACTCTAAGTGTCCAAAAGTGCGAGAGAGAGAATAAAGAGAGAGCTCCAAAACTAAACTCACAAAATATTTCCAACTAATCCTCAGAAGCCTTTTTGTTAATGAGTTCTCTATTTTCTTCCTTTTCCATTATTTTCCTTCATTTTCCTCCTCACATGAAACATGTGACCTTTCACCTCCCTTTTCTCCTATTTTCCATTATTTTCATAAATAATATAACAATTTATGTCTCTTGCCTTTCCAAAGCCTTTTCCTTTGCCTTTGCCAATTTCCTCTTAGCCATAAAAACTAGATGAAAACCCACACTAGGATTTTTTCCTCAACATTAAGGTTGGAATATGTGTCCCATGACCTTGACTAGTATTTTTCCTTTATTAACTTTATTTACACGAGTTTTTGAACAAGGTTGTTACATATTACAACATTATTTTTATATTAACATAGTGTTAATTATCATTAATATAATATCAATTCAAAATTACATAAATATTAAACAACACCATTCAACAATGCACAAACATCAATATAATATACATCAAATTTTTAGGTTGAAACCCCCCTGGGACATAAACCACCAAACACTTCTTAATATTTGTCTTCAATAAAATGTAGTATCAATATTTTCAACTCCAACTGAGGGAGGCTCCAACCTGTAGGAAGATCCAACACCTTGTTTACCAGTTGCAACTGGAAGGACGCTCCGATGCTCTAGTTTATAGGCTCCAACCTGAAGGATGCTCTAATACCTTGTTTACTATATCCAACCAAAAGGATGATTAAATGCCCTGTGTAGGCTCCAACCTTCCCTTGCACCACCCTGATACCCTAAATTATTCTCAGACTCCAACCTGAAGGAGACTCCACTCTCCTACATTTCCCCACCCTACCACCTTGTAAACGACGTTTCAAAATTTTCAGAATGGATCCACCGGTGCTCAATATCAAAACTGTGAAACAAAATTTGATTAACATTCAAATACCAAAACCATACTCAAATTTCAATATGATCTATGCAACACAAATCCAATTATCTTTACTTCTCAATACATCATTCTCTATCTACATATCAACAGACAAGCTATTCCTTTGTACAACTAGACTAGCTTTGCTCATCACATCAACACTGCTACTATTTTCCACTCCCGCGGCTACTACTATCCACTCTCACTTTACTATTGTTGCTACCATAGACATGCAATCTATAACTGCTCACATGATGCAATTGAAAAAATCCTCAACACTCTCACTATTCAAACTCTTGCATTGTTATCACATGGAAATGTCACAACATAATTTTCAAAGAGACATTATCACAACATCATTGTCATCATCACTGTCAAGAAGGGACTGTCACAGTCTTTCATCAGGATCACGATTATGTAATAAAATTCACTGCTATGTCAAATTCAATTCCAAATCTTCAAGTACTAATTGTCAAATAGATTCAAGTCATTGTCATATAGAACATTGTCTCATTGTTACAACTATACAAGGTCACTAGCATATCACTGCTATAGAACAAAGTCACTACCATATAAATTTTATGCTATATTGAAGGGTTATTGCATATCAAGGTTCTTTGTCATATATTGTAATAAATATTAAAGCCACTTTCATGTATCTCAAGGGAAATTCCATAAGGTTATGTCATACAATATTAATGTCACATAGGAACATCGAAGTCAAATTGTCATAATTGTCATAAAGGCATTGCCATATCTTTTCATAGAGTTACTTAAGATGTCAGACATATGGTTCGCATAAGATACCAAACATGAAAGTCATAAAATATATGTCATCCAATATTGTAGATAGCATATATAATTTTCCAGTGAATCTAGCCCAACCAAACTATTCAGATATAATGAATATTGAGAGTAATCTTCATTATATAGGCCTTCCTCAATCAAAATATCAAATACAGTAAGAGGTTTATTCCCAATATAGGGTGATTGAAACCCCGATTGCAGAAAAAAAATATTGCTGCAAAAATAATGTGATGATGAGATACCTTTCTTCTACAATATGATAATGTGATTACTTCAAAACTGAACTACCATAATGGATCCCTTTCTCAGATTTAAACAACAAAAGGTTTGTTCTTCAAGTGTGACCTCCAGGGTTACTGTAAAACATCATATTTTGATCTTGCAAAACATTGGTTAGGGCATGAAAGGTGAGTTTGATTTGATGTTCGAACCACTGAATATTGCTCTGTGTTCTGAGATGTACAATTATCTTAAGTGAACAACTCAGTGATATTACAAGCAGAAATATCATTTAATTGAATACTATTTTCAATCCATGGAAAATATTTGTTGGTAACTCAAACCACAACCAACCCAATACTGTGAAATAAATATTGCTCCAAATATGAGTTCTAATTTTGTTCTTATATTTTAGGGATGCATTGCATTTAAAAAATTCCTTCCGAATTCTCTTCTTTGCACTTGGGATTAACAACAAAATTACTAAAAGTTTGGTTGAATCAATCATATTCCTTCTTACTGATGCCTTTTGAAAATAGTAGAGTAGGAAGTTTATTGATCCCTAATGGGATACAAAACCTATTTTACACAAAAATGAGAACCCAAAAGTTTTAACTAGCCAAGCTTCAAGAATTTAATTAAAGGGACCCAACCCAAATAGATTAGAGTTACACTAATTCAAATCTCCTGCAAAAATTTAACAAATCAAGATCTAGAAACAACAACAAAAGCCTTATAAAAAACCCTAAATTCAAAGTAATATCACATCCCCAAACACTTCCTTACTTTGACCTCCCGAGGATTTTAAAAAATGCACAAACCACATGTATTTATCACAAAAATGTGAGTTTCTTGTTATTCCTTGAAGGAGGTTATATGTTGATTTATATAGGAGAGGGTGACCTTCCTTAAATTTGACTTGGAGGGAAAAATGAAAATTAAAAAATTGGTCCAACGCCCTAGCTGACCTAGGGTTGAACAATGGTTCCTCCTTTAAATAATTTAAATAATAATCCTTTTTTAAAATAATAATGATATCCTTTAATTTTGATCACCTAATCACATTTTTGTTCTTCATTTTGTGCCTTAGACACCACCTCGGCTCCTTTGGACCTTGATCAATACAGATTAATTATTTTAATTTTTAAAATATTTTTTTCATTTAATTCCCTTCTTGACTAGCTATACCATGCTACCACATCAACAGCCCTTGGGTTTTTGGTCCACAACAAGGGGTGTTAACCTTTGATCATCCATATCTCCTCAACCATGAGGAATCTCAAGGTGTGCCATATACCATTGTAATCGACATGACAAGGATAATCCAATGATGGTGATCTTAGGAGAAACCCTAGAGATCATCATCCTCATAAACGTCAATAAGTGCGGGGCTTCTGGAATTTTCTGGGAGCTTTGACCATTGAAGCTTCCAATTGACGACGAATATTAAGAGCGTTCAATAACTGATGTTGGCATCAATGATTACACCATTCAAAAATTCTAGTCATATTAGATAGGAGTGATAGTTGTTTCTATCTAGGAGACTTCTTACAATTTAAATGTTATTCTAAGTGTTTGTTCCACTGTGTATCTCAAAATCACAAATTGTAGAAGTAAGAAAATTAATTTTCTAGCTTCCAGTAGTGTGAACTAAGGTGTTGGCATCACCATAAAGAATATAAAATTATTGGATTGGAGGCTCTATTTTGGATTTTGAATTGAATATCTTTTGAGACTAGATTTGGTGAAGCAATTTCCCCTACCACCATTTTGGGAAATTGTCATATTGTGTCCACTCAATAAACCTAGGTTTGATGAATTCACAATAGTTTTTCTGGAACATTGATTTCATGGTTGGATTAAAAAATTATTTTTTATGTTTAATTTATAAGGTTTTTGGTGTGGATCATAGTCTTATGCGATCTGAATTGGTATGTAGAACAAGTTGAGGCCATGTAGATGCGAGACTCAACATGCTTCTACAATTGTGCATCGAGGTGAAATATTTGGAAAAATGAAAGTATAATTCAAGCTCGTATCATAACCAACAAAAATGAGTGGGACATGTTTCTCTCAAATCATCTCCTCACCTTGTATGCTAGATGTGAATGTATGGAGGGCACACAACACTTGTTTGATATCATTCCCACTTAAAATTTATTCTCCAAGAATAATAAGATCACTAGCTATATAAAATGCGACAACATATATGTTGCAACGTGGATCTTTGAGAGAATTCCAAATAGAGATTTTGTTTCTTGGAATTCTATAATTGGAGTATACACAAAGATACCCCTAACTGGAACCTTCGACAGGACCTTAAGCCATGAATGTAGGGAAAAATTGCACCACAGAGGTAGAGTGGAATTGTGATGAGGGATGGTGGAACCTTCATAACACACCTCTTCACCTCTCTTAGTTGATTTCATGAGGGCACCCCCCCACATGTCGTCAGATTTAATCATTAAATGTTGGTCGTTGGATGGTGAGGTTGGATCTAGGAGGCAGAAATGGGATAACAGACCCATCCCCCTTACCGACGTCCGGGGGGGGGGAACTATTGAATCCTTTATGTTGATTTCCACACCACAAATTAACTGTTGATTTTTAGGGGGTATAGTGTATACAAATATTATTTTATTGTCTTAATTACAATATGTGCTAGGAGTGCATGGAGGGTCCCAAGACCAAAAAAAGGGAATTTGGGGATGAATAGGGCCATGCTTGAACATAGATTGTTTGGGGCCCTGGATCTGGGCTAGGTGGGTGTATACAAGGTGTGCCATGTGGGATCCGAGGTGGAAAACTCACGTGGGATTGAAAATTCAGCGAGTTTTGACATGGATAGGAATGCCCACATGGAGGTGGATAGGTGGTCAATTTATTTATTTATTTTTGGCTATTACATTTTTCATATGTGGTAGATTGAGTCAAGGGCTAGAGTTCTTGGGGCACCAAACCTCCATGGGACAACTGCTTCAAAACTCTCCTTTACCTTACAAAGTGAAAATATTATTGCAACTGTTTGAGAAACTAAGATTGTAATTGTTGTTTGGGTGACATTACAACATGACCCTAGTTAAATTTCGTAGTTTATTAAGTTTTAATAGTAATAAAATACCACATATCCTTTTTATTATTATTTTAAGTTTTAATCTCACAAAAACACAAAAAACATATAAAAAATACAAAATAGTTAAACTTTTGAAATCAATTTGATATAATAAACAAATCATCTAGACTAATTAAAACTAGATACCCTATTCCAATTCAACACTTTCATTATATGTAGTGATGCCATAATTGTAAGAAATTTATCATAAGAGTTTGCTCCCATACTATTCATTGTGTAGTGATGTCATAATTGGAAGCAATTTAACGTAAGAGAAAAGTTGTATGTCCAAAACCCATTAGTGGAGTTTGAAACAAAATAACCTTGTCTTATTGTACAATGTAAAGTAATATGGAACGCTTATATTACTGAAAGAGGACTTGGAGCACATGATCAGGAGAAAGGAACATAAATGTAACACACCTCCCCTCACATCTACCTACTTTAACCAGCTTATCTGGGGTAAACATGAGATGAGGTGTTTCTATGAAAAGACTCAACCTCCTAGGTGACCTTACAGAAATAGAGTTGACAAACAAACCTTACCGACTTCCCTTAGGTGCCACAGGACCCTCCAAGAGTAAACCAACCCCTTTAGGTGTCCATCCCCTGAGCCAACCTAAATTTTCCCTAAGCTTGAGCCCTAGTCAGTCCCTTTCCAAGCCCTCCATGCGACTGGAAACTCCCAGTCGCTCCCATAGGCCTATATTAGTATGACTGTGTCATTTTTTGCTTAGTGATATGCCAACAACTGTAGAATTTAAGGCTATATTTTAGGGTTGTGGTCGAGCCTCTACTCAAAAATACATATAACTTTTAGAACTCATCAAATACATGAAAAAAATGATTATAAACCAGGACTAGACCTGACCATCCCTAACTGGGACTTACATTCTACCAAACACTTGGCAACAATGTAACCTATAGGTCATGAATACAAGAATGAGTATAACGGACTAGAAATTCATATGAGACTTAACAAGAAGGATCCCCATCCTCTCTCTTTACTTGTCTTAACATCAATTAGGTATTGCATCAATTATTCTTTCATTTTCAAGTAAAACATGAAATGAACCATGACTAGAACCAGTCACATAACCATGCTTATAACCAACATATAACCACATAAATAGCCATAAGATAAAATCCATTAAATCCACATAATAAAAAGTACAAAATCAAGAGAATTTAGATTTAATTAAACATAGGAAAGAGCCAACCAGGATCGGGAATTTCGTGTACCACCCGACCATAGGCACAAATGAACCAAATATTTCTTTCATCCAATCAACCTCGTGCCATATTCCAAGCATGAATGTGGGATCTCGTAGATAAACCAATCCAAAAACAACCAAGGGAATTCATAGGTTAAACCACCTCCACCCTCACCATATCAAAAATTCACCTAAACCGGCACAAAGATCACTAAATCGAACCAAGCTTGGAATGCCTTCAGATATCATCACTATCCTTGAGAATTTTTTTGTCTCCTTGTCTCTAGGCTTTACCGCAATCCACATTGGATCACCAGGCCCTTACCGAGACACCACCCTTAGGATTTACTGTGTATCCACCCAAAATTGGTCAAGGGATTCCTATTTTTTGGGAATATTCATGAGACCACCTCCGCCCCAGATTCTGAAACCATCCAGAAATTTCCAAGCTCAAAACCGAGAACAATCCCATCACACCATGGATATCCAGAAAAAGGCAAGGCAAGGCTGAAAACCACTGTCAAAACCCATCAAAACCATGCCACCGACAAAAAAAGAACCAAATACCAACATGAACATACCATGCATATCAAAACAAACTAGGAAATGTCTATGTAATCGGTTACCTATAAGTATTCTTGCTGAAGCTGCTTGATCCTTCTCTTCCTTGCTTGATATTTTATTTCCTTTCCTTTCCTTGTCCTTCCTTTGCTTGCTTGATCTCCTTCTCCTCTTGGTTCTCTTCTCCTCTCTGAGTGTAATTTTGAAAATGAACTGAAAAAAAGCTGACAAAATCTCACCAAGTGATCCTCAGAAACCTTTTTAGTAATGAGGCCTAAATTTTCTTCAATTTCCACTATTTTCCTTCATTTCCCTCCTCACATGAAACTTGTGATCTTTCACCTTCCTTTTCTCCTAATTTCATTTATTTTCATAAATAAATGTGCCAAAATACCTTTTTTCCTTTTTAATGCCTTAGCCATTACCTTTGCCAATTTACCCTTAGCCATAAACCCATCCAGTGATGCCCACTAGGATATCTTTGCCCAACATTCAACTTGAAATAAGTGTCCCTTACCTGTGGTATTATTTTTTCCTTTATTAACTTCTATTACATGAAATTTTAGCTCGGGTCTGTTACAAAACATCGTCCTTAGTGTTAAACCACACCTATACCTCAAAAAAACCACTGAAAACAAAAAATACTTCCCATGGAGCTTTATAACTTATATCGGTGCAATCTTTACAATGAATAACTTGCTCAAAAGAAAAAACCATCATCAAAACATGACAATATAACAACCATATAACTTATTGGAGCTTTATAATCTAAATTTTGGTGGTATTTACAATAGAAACCGTACATAAATATGTACATATACCAAAATTGCTTTACCTCAACCAAAAAACAATGAAGGGTACATAGCCCACATCTGACCCGCCATATCCCATGTAGCTTCTTCGAGCCCAAAGTGTTTCCACTGCACTTTAACTTGCTCTATCACTATGTTCCTGAGCATCAATTGTTTTCGCTGCAATATGCACTAGGGTTCCTGCTGGAATTATCCTTCTTGATCCACCTGCGATACATACCAATCAATAACATGATAAAAATCCTTTATATACATTTTAAGTAATGAAACAAGAAAAAAATCATGTACTTTCACTTTTTGAGGAAGTGCAAGTCAATAGGCCACTAGCCCATTCCTCTCAAGGGTCTCAAAAGGTCCGTAATACCATGGTTCCAACTTGGCACATGATCCAATCCTAAAGGAGCTCTTCTCGGGCTTGATGTGTGAACACACATGCTCCCCAAACTGAAACTCCTTAAATTCCCTTTGCTAGTTTGCATAACTCTTCTTCCTACCGTGTTTAGTTTCCTTTAGATTCTTCCTTATAACCTACATTTGCTATTCCATATCTTACAAAATGTCTAATCCGATAAGTACCCTTTTCACTAGTTGTGGTCTTCATAAATTGTACTTGAGTCAATACTTATTGTACTTTCCAAAATAATAAAGAAAATATTTTTATATTATTATTAAATTAATTATTAAAGCATGGGCTTCATGATTGGGTCATATTTATTCTAGGTCAAAGTACCTACTATGGACTTCTAGGTTTTATTATGAATGTATAAGATTATTGCGTATTTAAATTGATCCATATTGGGCTTTTGAATAATGGAATTAGGTTAAGTATTGAGTAAAATATGATTTATGAAGCCTCCACACCAATTCAGCCTCAAGCCTAGGAATTCAAGCTCATCTCAAGCCTATATATATAGTGGAATCGAAATCACTTGGAAGCATCTCATTGCAACACATAAATTCGATTTTGAAGATGCAACAAGGAAAAATTTCGAATTGGAGAAGGACTTTTTGGATTCTTTTTTGGGAAAGATTATAGAGTTGAAGAAAATAGAAATTTTGGCACCATTCTCTCTACATTTCGATCTATAGTTTGGAAGATTGAAGTTCCAAAATTTTTACTGCAATAGTTGCTACATCAGGTGTTGCCAAGGTGCTGCTACCAAGAGAATAGGAAGTCAAAGTTTGTTTTGATGAATGCTACTACTTGGAGAAGTTGTATTGGGCCTAAATCAAAGTCTTTGAAGCTAGACCAAAGTCTCTACCTCAAGATTGAAGCCTCAAGAAGCAAGGTTAAATTTCCACGTCATCAGAGTACTACTACTGCTGTTATTGCTTCCAGATTCAAGAAGGATAACGACGAAGGTTGACTTGGTGTGGAGGAAGTTTTGCTTAAGGTATAGAGTCTCAAGAATCACTATTGAAGGAAGAATTACTGACTAGGTTTTCCCCAAGAGTGGTTTTTTCCTTGGTTGTTGACCTACATATGGTGTCCTTGATCTATGTGTATTTTCTTTGATATTTTATTGATGAACTAATAAGAATAAAGATAAGAAGAACATAATAAGAACTAAAGAAAAGCAGTACTTCAACTCAAATTTGGCATCTATCTTATGAATAAAACGCTTGGAACGATTCAAGTTCTAATCACCAGTTTTGTCTGAGCTATGTTCGGGGGGGAGTTATTGTCTATTGTTGGCCTCTATGGTAGAATCAGTTGGGGAGGCCTAAGAGACAATGGTTTACCCTGTGGCGGATTTCAAGCACTATATGAATTATTTTTCTGACCTGCTTGGCCTGCCCATCGACCAGGCTAAGCAGGTCAAAAAAAAGAGAGGATCACAAGTAAATAATCAATATCAAGAGGATATTTGTACCTTTCCAATTATCTAACAACTAGATCACTCAAGTTGATGGTAGTATTACAACTCCACCCATATAGTGCCTTGAAAGAACTCATCCTCAAAGACTCATGATAACCATTTTTGTATGAAAAATAAACCAATGGAAGGTACTCCTTCCATTTCCTATGCCGGTGCATCACATACATCCTCAGCATGTCCTCCATGATCCTGTTGACCCTATCTGTCTGTGGATGATAAGTTGTATTGAAGGCCAACTCTATCCCCAAACATACAAACAAATTTCTTCCAAAACTTGGAAGTGAATTTGGCATCCCTGTATAACATAATCTTCTTTAGAACACCATGTAATCACACAATCTCCCTAATGAAGGTCTGTGCCACCTCACTAGTTGAATATGTAGTCTTCATTGGAATGAAGTGAGCCACCTTGATCAACCTGTCAACCACAACCATGATATAATCATGTTTCCTCATTGTCCTCGGAATACCTGTAATAAAATCGATGGAAATGACCTCCCATTTCCATTCCAAAATCAGAATAGGCTGTATTAGACCACCTGGATGCTTACGTTCCACCTTCACCGACTGAGAATCCAAACATCTAGCCACAAAATTTTCCAAATCCTTCTTCAGATTCGTCCAATAGTAGAAATTCTTCACCATCGTCAATGCCTTCTGATATCCTGGGTGACCCAAGTATGGCTTGAAATGAAAGTCCCTCAAGATAATATTATTGAGCTCTCTGTCATATAGCACATAGATACTATCCCTAAATCTCACCAAACCATCTGCCATGAGACTATAGTCTGCATCCTGATCACTAGTGCCTACACCTATACCTGTACTTGTACATGTAATTTAATATAACTTTTGCCTGAGCTCCATATAACTATCATCCTGCTGAACTACCTGTAAGTTTTTCCCATAGGAACTCATAGTTGTTATATGATTCACATGTACTTTCTTGGTGAGATCATCTGCAACCCTGTTCTCCTTTCCCTTGATGTATTCGATCTCAAAATCAAACTCACTAAGGGTTTCCAACCATCTAGTTTGTCTCGATTTCATATTCGGTTGGTCAAACAAATATCTCGACCCACTATGATCACTAAAAAATACAAACCTCCTGCTAAGAAGATAGTGCCTCCACATCTTCTGTAATGAAACCAGCTCCAAAAATAAAAGAAAAGAGAGATCAACGCTTGAGAAATAAGCCACTTCGAGGGAGAAACCTCCTTTACATTACATAAATGAACAATTCTTAGATGATACAAATGAAAAAACCTCCTTCTATATATAGGAGTTCATAGGGTCACAATATAATCCTAGCCGACCTTACAATAATACTGTAAGGGCACAATAATAACAATATTAGGGCTACAGGGGTAAAACAATAACAATAATGGGGCTACACTAACAAAAATAAGGTACTACACTAGTAATATAGGGACCTAAAATTCCCATATCCTTCAAAAAAGTGTTGTCCTCAACGCTTGAGTACCTTTGGGTGCTTCCATTAGGGGAATTTTGAGGTCTAAAATGGGCCTCCTAAGGAAAATGTACAATCAAAATTCACTTTATGAGAACCAATCACATTTTAGGGGATGCCATCATCCCTAATGGTTGATGTGGCATTGCTTGAGTTAAAGGTACTTACTTTTCACATTCTCAATGGTGGATAAAAACTCATGGTTAACCATGGTAGTGCTCTAAGTATTTTTAAAGTCAAAGTAAAGTACTCATAATAAATGTCATTTCACATTTTTTGAATAAAAATATATTATTGTCATTTCATATTTCTTGGAAGAAACAATGCATATCCCTATACATTTATTATATTATATTATATTTATATAGTATATTAATTACATGTTATTATACTATTTAAATAATACAAATTTTAATTAATAGCATATAATATAATTAAGAATTTATAAATTTATATTTATATTTTATTTTAAGTTATCTAAGTAGAAAGGAAAAATTCATTAGTTGTGTTAGACACAGTCCTGTCAGTCCTTCGTCATTGGTCTTCAAACATGTCGAATAATGTCTGCAGGCTAGAGGAAGGTTCAGTAAGTGTTTATTTCAGGAATGTCATCGTCAATAATCGGGTCAGTTCTTCTTCAAAACCCTGTTTTGAAGAAGAAATCATCAAATGTGTTTTTGTAATGAATATGTAATTTGTCAAAATGTTTCAAGTTTTATAGCTCTTCAATGGCAGCAGCTTCATCAGCTCCTATCCCTGTAAGCAGACCAAGAAAAAGCCATCATTCAAGTCAGAAAATCAAAAATGAAATTTGAAAAGCAGAGATGGAGGAGCGTGCTGCTAGACCTTTTCCAAGAATGCCTGGGGGGCATAATAAGCAATATTGTTGCTCAGAGACAAATGAGCTCACTCCATTTGATATGGTTGAACATCTACGGAAAGGATTGGGATATAGTGGACAGCTAGTACATGAAGAAATTATCAATCCTAGGAAAGCGAAGTACAGTGATCATCTTAATGACATTTTCAGAATCGACTAAGGCTGCACTTAGAAGAATGGGCATATCTATGCTATACAGTCATCAGGCAGAAGCACGAGCTTCACTCTCACATAAAGATGTTGTTGTGGCAAGCCACTTTGCTACAATACCCCAGTTCTGGAAGAGCTATCTACAAATCAATTGTCCTGTGCTCTGTATTTGTTTCCAACGAAGGCTCTGGCTCACGATTAGCTGCGAGCTTTATTGGAAATGACTGGAGGGTTGGAATTTACCTTAAAATATGGGTGTTTATGATGGTGATACTTCTTAAAGTGATCGAATTTAGCTCCGTGAAAATGCAAGATTGCTAATTACAAATCTAGATATGTTGCATATGTTAATATTGCCATCTTACAAACAGTTTGAGCGTATTTTTTCTAATCTCAGGTTTGTAATCATTGATGAAGCACATGCATATAAAGGAGTTGCTTGGTATAAAAAGCATCAACACAGGTGATAAAATTCAATGTGAAATCCTGGCGCGCTACTCACAGAAGAGGTGCGCTACTCATATAAAGCGCGCTACGCATATAGCCTCACCGCCCTGTGCAAAATAATATGTGCGCTACTCATATAACGTGCGCTACGCACTGGGTAAGAGCGCTACTCATATAATTTCAGAGCCAGAAATTTTCACTCCTGCGTCCGGTTTGATGCCAAATCACCTCATTTTTCTTGCAAGCGGTGACATAGAGGAGCGCTATGGTTCCATGTTGCTGGCAGGAGTCTTTTGCTTGATGATCTGGAGTAGCAACTATAAATGGGCGAAATCAACAGCAACGTTACAGCTAGTTTGTAGAACTCAGGAAAGCTCTCCGGGCAGCTGCCTCTCCATCCCTTTGATCTCTTTAAGCATGAAATTGACAAACCAACGGTCAAGAAATGGATCGAGGATGCTGTCAGGGATAAGCAAGGAGCTGATTGCTGTCACCACTGAAATACAAGAAGATCTTCTCTTGAAGATGGGCATTGATCCACGTTTTGGTATTTCTTGCTTAGGGGCATTTATGAAAATGATCGGGGATTGATGGTCCAATTTTATGACTTTATAAACCAAAGAGATGGCTTGTGATGAAACCAAATGAGACTTTGAGGCTTATTCTTACTGCAGTTTTGGAATTGTATTTGGATTTTTAATTGGAGCTTCCTTGCCACATATTGGCCTTTCAAAGATCAACATTCCGTCCTTGCTATCCACAATTGATCTTCCATTTCACGTGGATAAGCCTATTACAGTTTCGGGGCCGAACTTTGAGGGCGATCAACTGTTTGCAATTGAATCAAATGGACAGGTCTACAGCAGATGGAAATGAAAAAGAGTTTGGTAGCCCCTTGCCAGAAATTTTAGATCTTGTCCAAGTGAGGATGCTAGTGATATTCGTAACAGAGAATGGAAGAGACCGAGGAAATCTAGATAGAAATCTTCGACAGGCATATGAAATATGTTCCACAAATATCCTTCACTCATACCATCACTATGTATGAGTGAAAATTATGTATGGAAAGTTGCTAGAAGCGATAATTTGATAGTTAAGATAAAAGCGCCCCAATGTTACATATGATGCTAATTATAGAAGATTTGGTTTGATTCGAAAGGCAAAAGTAAAATGAAAAAGTCAAAAGCCAAATTTAAGTGCAGATATCTGTCACAGCAGAGCCATCGAATTGATTGGCCTATTTTTGGTCTTCAGTTGCAGTTCAGAAAGTATAGCTACAGGTTTTGCCAATTCATTTGTTATCAATAAACAAATTGTAACGCTGCTCCTTTTTAGGGCAGAATTTTCCTATTTTCATGATTTTAGGTGAAACTGCTCCCTATTTTCATCGATCAGTTATCACCTCTCTAAGTTTATTTATACATTGTAAATCATTTGTAAAAGGGAGAGTTCTGAGAGGTGTGTGGAGGAGATAACAGAGAGTTTCATTGTACAACTTTGACAGAGGAATAATTGAATGGTCAGCTCTGATTTATAAGATTCCTGTGGCTTGAAGTTTAGCATAATGTATTTTCTCTATGTTTCATATGTATCTTGTAATTTTTTTCATTTCATTCATAAATCGTTTTCAGTTTGAATGCTTGAGAGTAAGAAAGGTAGAACTCAGTCATTGCTCTGCCTTGAGGAAGTGTTCAGACTTTGTGTGGCTTTCTTCTGTCTGAAAGGGATTCATTGTTTAATGCCCTTTTCAGCTATCTTAAACAGTCTTTCCACGCCATTTAATTTCAATTTAATTGTTAAAATTCATGCCTATCTCGCCTTATGGAATAATCTGTGCCTTTGATTAGATCTTTGCTCATGCTGTTTCTTTGCCCCATACAGCCTAGAAAACCCCGTCATTTATTAAAAACCTCATTCATATCTATTTACTAGCCTAAAATCAGTTCCCATTTTAAGTCATCTCGCACCCTATTGCTCAATTTATCGAGATAGACCCGGAGAGAGCCCTCTCCTGTCCTCGTAGGGCTAGCTACGAGGCTGAGCGTGGTTTGATGTAGCCTTGAGTTTTACCTTATTTCAGCCTAAGGTAGATTTGAGCGCTAACATAGTGGCAACCATACTGGGGAAGTCTTCCCCGGTAAAGGATAACAAAGTTCAGATCCGATTGCTGATGGTGGACAGCAGTCAGACACCGCAAGGCTGAAATCATTCACCCGGTGACTTCATTCACTGAAAGATCCAGACAATCAATCCTTTATGATGACTTCACCGCAGGGAGATCAGTAGTTGTGAGATTTTCAAGATGGACCGAATCACAAGAAGATACTCTCCCATGAGCCGAGATCACATCCCAGGTTTTCCGAATAAGATGCCCAAGGTGGACTGGCTTCAGAATTTGCCTATGTTCAGAAATGTAGAAGGTAATGACGCTGCTCTTCATCTGGTGAAATTTCACATTCATGTGCATAAATTTAAGATCAATTTTCCTGAAGACTGTTTGATGAAAATGTTTATGGCTACTCTGGAAGACGAAGCCCGATCATGGTATAAAAGTTTTCCAGCTGCTTCTATTTACTGTTTAAGGGATTTTCATACCGTGTTCTTTGAAAAGTATAAAGAATCATATCCATCCTTGATTTTAGTTCAAAATTGTTGTAGCCATGTACATAATTTCATTGAAGATCTAGAGAATTTTTATGGTGATAATGATTTCATGGACAGAGAAATCATGGAGGCTCTGTACGAGAAACCATTTCAACAACATGAAGAGAACCTAGAGGATACCCATCAAGATGCTCAGGAGACTTTGCAGCAGGTTGAAGATCATATGGCTGAAAATGATGAAAGAGAAAGTGTCGTTTCAGATCTGCCCACAGAAGAAGACAGCGTGCAGGGAAGTCAAGATTCAATTTCAGAATGTGATGCAGTCAAGTCAGCTATTTTAGAACTACATTCAGATTGTGATGACCAAGCATATCTTGTGCTGAAGCCCATCAAAGAGAACTCTGTTGTTGAAATCATCTGGAATGCAGAAGACACAGTAATGGATCCAAATGTTCTCAGTCATACTATCAGTCCATCATTAGAACACAGCCTTCATGAAGAAGCAATCCAGTCAGTTCATGAAAAACAAAATGAGATCTTTGTGCAAGTAAGCGATAAATTTCCTTTCAATAACTCAGTAATAAATGATAGTTTGAATGCCCTTTCATATGAAGATAATTACTGTTTAAGCAGAAGAAAACAAAAAGCATTGTCTCCTTTTTCTGAAGATGAGATAGATCTACTTTTGAGAGGTCTTGTTACAGCCCAAGCTACAACAGATTTGCAGTGCACACATAGTCAGGAAAGTGTTGGTGAAACTTCTTCCTCTTTTGAAAAAGATGATTGTCTTGTAATCAGTTTTGTAGATCAGCAAACAGATAATTTTTTCTTTCACAAAGATGATAAGGCTGTCATGTTTGATAATCTTGAAGATTGTTTTTTGTTTAAGAATGACCTAGATCATGAAGTTGAGGAATATATGCCATAATTTCTCATGGTCCAGGAACCTACAGCTAACACTCAGATGGCAGATACCTCTCTGTGCATTTCTATCCCTCGGAAATCAATTGTCCTTTCAGATCAGAATGGAGTGAATACTTGTATTTTTGCAGCTGGATCTCCAGATAAGCCAGTGCTTCAGGATTTTCAAGACCCCTTCAGCATTCTTCTGCAAGCATTAGAAAGGATAAATATTGCCTGGTTCATTATCATAAGCTTTGGTTTTAGTGGTTATTTTGAGTTACCTACAGGTTCATCATTTCGCCTGCTCAAAGAGAGTAAGAGCAGAAATTTGGGGTGTAGCCATCTGCTGGATTGGTTACATTGGAAGGCACACTACACATGATTGTACATATCACATCAGTATGCAGGTGGTTGTCATCATGATTGGAAATCTTGATGGACTGCTGCCTTTTTCAAAAAGCTTTGTAAATACTTGTTCTAGTTAAGTCAGTCATGAGTTATTCGTCGAGTCAGTTTTCAGTCATTTCAGTCAGTTTTCAGTTAATAAATTAATCGTGTCGATTTCTTGCAATAATGATTCCATCGCCCAATGGATGGAGGCACTGTCTGCTCTCCCAAAGATCTGCAGATTCTTGGCACCTCCAAGAAGCGGTAGCTGCCATCCCCATTGGAGCCAATGTTAGACACGGTCCTGTCAGTCCTTCGTCATTGGTCTTCAAACATGTCGAATAATGTCTGCAGGCTAGAGGAAGGTTCAGTAAGTGTTTATTTCAGGAATGTCATCCTCAATAATGCGAGATTGATTCTTCTTCAAAACCCTGTTTTGAAGAAGAAATCATCACATGTTTTTTTGTAATGAATATGTAATTTGTCAAAATGTTTCAAGTTTTACAGCTCTTCAATGGCAGCAGCTTCATCAGCTCCTATCCCTTCAAGCAGACCAAGAAAAAGCCATCATTCAAGTCAAAAAATCAAAAATGAAATTTGAAAAGCAGAGATGGAGGAGAGTGCTGCTAGACCTTTTCCAAGAATGCCTGGGGGGCATAATAAGCAATATTGTTGCTCGGAGACAAATGAGCTCACTCCATTTGATATTCCACATCTTGTACTCCAAATAAACATTTGGATGTTTTTTCATATAATTGTTTCTCCTCCAATAGTTTGAGCACCCTGTCAGCATGTTGAACATGATCCTTCCAAGACCTGATGTAGATTAGTATATCATCAAAAAATACTAGCACAAATTTTCTAAGGAAGGGTTTGAAAATGGAATTCATTAGCCCTTGAAATGTAGAAGGTGCATTGGTAAGGCCAAAAGGCATGAACAAAAATTCATAATGACCCTCATGAGTTTGAAATGTTGATTTCGGAATATCTTCAGTCTTCATTCTAATTTGATGATATCCTAAACGAAGATCCAACTTGGTAAAATAAATTGCTCCATGTAATTCGTCCAATAATTCATCAATCACAGTAATGGGAAATTTATCTTTAATAGTGAGCTTATTGAGCTCCCTATAATCTGGACACATGCGCCTCAATAATACTGGAGCAGATAAAGAACTTTGACTAGGTTAAATTATACTAGCCTCTAACATTTATGCAATCATACGTTCAATTTCGCTCTTTTGGACATAAGGATATATATAAGGCCTGATGTTTGGAGGAACACTTCCTGGAATCAAATGAATAGCATGATCATGATCACGAATAGGTGGGAGTCCTTTGGGAATTTCAAACACCTTGGAATGATTGTCCAAGACTTTTGGAGATCTGCAGAAATAGATGATTTTGATGTCGGAACTTCTAGTGAGCATAATTGTGCAATTACGCCTCGTTGTTCTTTCTTTAGAAGCTTTGTCATGACATTAGAGCTTATTATCCTTCCCGGCTTCCTTGTGATACCCTATAATTCGACTTCCTTTCCTTCCGAAAAAAAATTCAAGAAAAGTTCTTGAAAATTAAAAGCTACCGTCCTCAAAGATTGTAACCATTGTACTCTAGTACAATATCAACACCTCCCATTGGAATGGAAGTATTAGAGTATTCAATACATATTCCCCCATGGTTAGCTTAATATTATGGAATTTTCCAAAGAAATTTATAGTTCTTCCATTTGACATTCTGGTGTTGGGTATAGGAAACAATTCAATTCCTTGGCTACCTTACAATGAATAAAATTATGGGTACTACCTGAATCAATCAACACTATTACCTTTTTCTTCTTGATATGTCCTTCTATCTTGAGAGTTTGAGGAGTGGTATTTCCTACCAATGCATTACACGATATGGTTGGGCTCATTTATTCTTCTTCTAGGGTTGGTTCCTGGTGTATATCCTCTTCTTTTGAAGTTTCTTGTTCATTTTATTCCTCCTCTTCACAATATATGTAAAATAATTTCTTCTCGACACACTTATGACCTTTAGTGTATTTGCTATCACAACTCTAGAAAATCTCTTTTTCTCCTTTTTCTTCCAATTGTTGTGGTGTCAACCTTGTAGGTTGTCGAAGTCTAGGAGTAGCAACACTTCCATCGTTATAGATGTGAGCGGTAGGCTTCCTTGTTGCCATAATTTTACATTCAACTTTTCTTGCTCCTTTGATTATTACTTCTGTCAATTAAGGAACCTAATACATGTTTCTCTGTATTGGAGTATCATCTTTAAATTTATAGTCATCAATCTTGTATTTCTCTTATGAATATCAATTGTATACCTTGTATTTATTTTTAGAGACTCAATGTCTCCTTCTTTGGACCTTTATTTGCAGACATAATTGGACATAAAAAGGTAATACACTTTGTATCCTCATAATGTGCCATCATTTCCTCCATAAAAATTGACCAAGTGACAATTTTTTTACGGGAGCAAAGCCATCGATACCATACAAATGTATTTTGTTCTAAATGTAAAGTTGCAATGCGTACCTTTTATGTGTTTTGCACATTATTGAGATCAAAATATTGCTCCATCTGTAGTATCCATGTTACGGGATCCTTGCCATCAAACTTCCTCATATCCATCTTTGGAATATGGTGGTTCTTCCATCCAAAATTAGAGTTTATGAAATCACGATTAACATTTATTTTGTTCTCATCATGAGTTTCTTCTACTGTCTTTTCACCATTATGAAACATTTCTTATATCAACTTTATCAAGCCTTCTATGTCTTCTTTTAGATCATTCTTCATGTTTTCCATGTTGTCTTTCATGTCATCCATCTTAGCTTCCATGCCAGCTTCCATGCCATCCATCTTAGCTTCCACGCCTTTCTTCAAAACTTCCATTTCATTTTTTGTTTCTCTTTGCGAGAGCGAAATTTGGTGCACTTGTAATTTTGATAGATCATGTTGCAATTCTTCATCTTCATGAGTCATTGTAGAGCCTTCTGAAGGCTTAATTGGTGTTTAATTCTTTTAAGAATTTTAGAACCCAATACTGATATCTATGCTTCAATATTCCCTTGGAATCACTTCAAACCATTTTTTCAAACAAGACTTATGCAATTTGAAACAAAAAAATACACATCTTTTTCTTGCTTTTGAGGAGCTCGATATTGAAACTGAATTATCTATGTGATTTCAGATCTTGAATATCTGAAATTCAGTCATGGAGTAGCCCTATGAATCATATTTCGAATGCCATAGGTCTAACCTGATTTGGATTCTTCAAAGAAAATTTATTCCCAATCTCCCACAATGACCTAATTATGTTATGGTGGATTGGTTCGATGAAATTAAGTATGTGGCATTCCACATGTCACTATTTCCTCCTTTGGCTTTAAAATTGATACACAGGAAACTAAAGTCCGTGCAATTGCAGTCAATTTTTACAAAATTCTAATCCGATATTCAGGGGGATAGTTATGATGATTTTCCCACGATCACCTCTTTGAGATGAAATTCAGGAGCCTAAAAAAACCCTAACTTCCATAGATCATATCTCCGAAAATATTGTGAACCAAGATCTGAAATTTTTACATGAACTTACTCAGGATTTCAAATTCTTGTGGTAAAAAATTCAGCTTCTGAAACTTCGTAGAAAAAAAGTTATAGCGAAAATTCCACGATGACCTGTTTGGAGCAGCGAAACCATAGAATCCAAAGCTCTGATACCAAATGTTGTGTAACCAGCTCCAAAAAGAGAAGAAAAGAGATATCAACGCCTTAGAAATAAGCCACTTCGAGGGGGAAACCTCCTTTACATTACATAAATGAACAATTATTGGATGATACAAATGAAAAAACCTCCTTCTATATATAGAAGTCCATGGGGTCACAATATAATCCTAGCCGACCTAACAATAATAATGTAAGGGCACTATAAGAACAATATTGGGGTTACAGGGGTATAAAAATAATAGTAAGGGGGCTACACTAACAACAATAAGGGACTACACTAGTAATATAGGGCCTAACATCTTCAACACATGAATAATAGTTGTTGGAGCGGGGTACCCTGGGGTGAATTTTTATAAAAAATTTGTACATAGTTTGGTTATGCACGCTACACAGAAAGGTCAAAGGGGCTTTGGGTCAGGTCAAAGTCCCTATTTTATGTAAATGGGTTTTAAGGGAAAATGGTGGGCCTCAAACCATGGTTTGAGAGTATAGTATCTGCGTGCTATATAGATATAAATATAGATAGATCGAGTCTAGTAAGTTAAGTTCATATTGAAGTGACTCATGCTTATGTGATGCATTTTGTAAGGTTTTCAGTCTAAGTTTGGGTTGGTTAGAAAGGCTCCTGCTCGTTGTGTGCGCGGAGACCTAGTCCTGGCTGTGTGTGCAGAAGGGCAAGTATAAGAGAAAGTGTGAATGTACTGAACTTCTTGGATATTAATACAAAGACTGTTTTAG
The DNA here is from genome assembly GCA_034641835.2 of Pinus albicaulis. NCBI lineage: Eukaryota > Viridiplantae > Streptophyta > Pinopsida > Pinales > Pinaceae > Pinus > Pinus albicaulis. The sequence continues at coordinate 1,066,162,310 of CM076579.1, forward strand.
CGAACCAAATGTGTTATGTGTTTTGAGTTATTTGATTACTGTGAATCTGATCCTGTTTACTGATTTGAGATCAATTTACTTTTGTTATGATCAACTGCATCTATGCGAGAAATCTATATTTTATTCATGAATATCTTTTAATGGCCAAGTATATGAATGGATATGCTTAAGTTATTACACACGAATATACATTCTGTATGTGGGAATAATCTGCGAAGATACGGTCTGGTAACTGTGATTTTTTATGCACAATCGTTTATGTTTGCGATGAATATTTTTTGATAGTTGTTGGTCTGTTAAGCACGTATCTGTTTATAATATGAAATAAGTTTTTTTATACATATGTTGAGGGTCACCACATCAATTTCTTCCTCAGGCTATGGAATCTGGTTCCAACACCCTCCCATACTTTTTCGAGTGAGACTTTGATCTATGAAAATAGGCCATTTTCGAAAGGGCCAGTAATTGGAGGGTTTGTTAGTTGTGCAATAAATTCGAACCCGGGTCAGGACCCCTCAAGCCAAAAATAGCTTTCAAAACAAGATCATGAGTCGCGTAGATCTATTCATGCTCATTCAATTTCCTAGACTCATAACATACCATTTGTCCCTCCTACATAAGGACTCCACCAAGTCCTATTTTATAAGCATATGTACATACTATTAAGTTCCTATAATAATAGGCATCATAATTTTGAATTGACTATGTTAAAGTCTTGTAATATTGTACATAATTTTATTTCTGCAAATGTTTTCCCATATTAAAAAAAATGAAAAGAGGGTAAGTCCTAAAAGAAAAATCAAAGGACTAAAATAAAGAAGATTAAAAAAAGAATATAAAGTATGAACCCCACAAAAGGAGATAAAAATAGATCCTAAAAGTGTTGCAAATTCAAATGCCACTACTTTAAGTTTACTTTATACAAATAAAAATTATGTGCAGCTTGTCCAAAATGCCACAATTCATGAGGATCAAACAGCTTAATCTTGATTCATTCATGCTTTTAAATTTCATGTAATGATAGTTAATGAATAAAGATCTGGCCAAATCATTTAATCTTGGCAGATTAGTAGTTAGGTAGAGAATAAAATGAGCTCATCAGTTTAATCCGAGCCATTGGAAGTTATAAGGTTAGAAGTAGATTAGTTTTCTTATCAAAATAAAATAAAAGGGTCGACAAGCTCAAATGCACCCAATAAATCAAGTAAAAAATGTTGGGGTAAATAAAGGGTAGGAAGAAGCACTTTTACAAGTCATGGAAAGCATCAATTAGTTCATCTCATATCACTAATATCCTCCTAAATCCCTTTCCCCTTCCTAAAACCTTTTTCCTAAGCTAAAAACCCTTTTTCCCTAGTTAAAAAACACATTTTCCTTTGAAAAACAACTTCCCCTTTTACTAATTCCCTTTTTCCTCATACTAACATGAAAGAACCCACTTTTCATAGTTTTAAATGCTTAAAATGTATCGGGCCCCACTGTAAAATCTCTCCCTGATATCCTTTTAACACTTATTCTTATTGTATTTTAACATCACCCATATACAGTTTACAACCCCCATTTTCATTTCATAAACTATAGTTTATGCATTATATATTAAATCCATGCTTTGATATATCCCCATGTCCCACTTTAAATTAAACCCTGCACATATTTACTCCCGCTTTATACATTATATTAACCCCCCATTATATGCTAACCCTTTGATTTAATATGTTTCCTCGACCCATCGCATATATAAAATCCCCTCCCACTAACATATTAACACCTCCGCATCCATAATACCCGACCCCACATATCCCAATCCTCAACTAAATCGCCAATTCATCCAACCATCCGATTGGCGCTATCCCGATCCAACCAATCCCAAGCCCTTTCGCACTCTCCACTGCCCAATGTTTAAAACCATTGTGGGGTTGAAAAATGGGTGGTTTTTCACCCCTACCCATTTTCCACGCGAGATTCATACAGTTAATCACATCCCCCATTCTAAAACCAGTCAACAGCCTTTCGCGATGCGACAAAACCACCAAGTTGTTTCCACCCATTGCGATGAAACCACTGTGATTCAAAATTAATCACACCCACTCCATATGATTAACTACCTCTGGTTAAAGCAATAAAGCCCACCCAAAAGCATTTTTTCACTATTTCTGTTGAAAATCGTGAGAAAGAAGCCTTTGTCGACCCATTTTGAAGCCTGTTGCTACCAGAACATTTTCCGACCTATTTTAAATCCAATCCAGACCGAAAGTAATGCTTATTGCTACCAGAACATTTCCGACTGAGAAGTTAAAGCTTTGTAGACTATTAAAGCCTGTTGCAGACCACAACCCCTTCCAAAGACCCAAAACTCTGTTTTCCAGGTAATTCTAAGCCTCCTGAGACCATTTAATTAAGAAAAGAAAGTAATAATTGCTAATTGAACAAGTTAATTGTCCTCTCAGAGCATAATCTACATAAATCCTTTGCAACCACCTGTAATTGATGTTGAACACACTCCTCCAGCAGACAAAGACTTTAAAATCAATGATAGAGTCACTGATTTCAACCTTCTTGAGCTCAATTGCTGGAGCCATGATAAATTCATAGATCAGGTTGAATAGATCAGGCTGATGATATTCACCTCTCGAATTCAAACCTACCCAGGTACATCTTCCCACAAACCTTTCAGTTTCCAGAAATCATCAGACTCTATCAGATCAATTACTTGCCCAATGAAAGAGTTCTAGTAACCCCTAGCCAAGATGTTTTATTCACAATCACTGCAGAATCCTTAAATTAGATGTTACAGATCCAAACCAAGCCTGATAAAGCCCCATTATCTATTGAGATCCTCACTGAATTATATCTGAAGCTGGACTTTCCCAAGAGGTTCCAAATATTCCAAACCTTCCTTCCTCATTAGAAGAAATGCCAAAGAGTAACCCTCCATACTCAGCTTCCATTTTTTTAGAGAGAACCAGATAAATTGTTACAATGATGTCATGCATTTTAGGGTACTTTACTGAAGAATATGTAGATGCTTCTATCCTAGGTTTTCTGTCTATATTCTGCCTAGGACAGCCTCTAGCTTCAACATTTAAATTTTCTCAATATCTATCAGATGCTATCCATGAGAAATTGGTTAAATTACCAGAGGAATGAGTGTTTAAATATTCATCAGCTTTGTTTCATTTGTTCCTGTATTTTCAATCAGAAAGGTTTTCAGTTAGCCTCAAAAAACTGGACATAGAGGGTAACCCCCAATCTGTAGCCTTCTATACATCCTTGATCAGAAAGGATTCCAAATAATTCAGCTACAAAGACTTCATTGATTCATTTATTTATCCAATTGTCAATATGCTAAGCAGTAGCATTCAACCTAGGGTCAATGAAGAGATAAAGAAAGTGTTGCAATTGTCAGAACAAAGTAGAACAAGAGATTGGTATTTATACTAGAATCACTCTGAAATTAGAATATATGGATGCTATCTTATCCCATAAAAGCTTCCCAAATACCTCCCAATGAGGTTGTTTTCATTAGAATACATAAGGCAGATCCTAAACTCAAATGAAGTTAATTTTCTGTCAGCAAAGAATAAAACTCAGTTTAAGATTAAGAACCAGCTTGGTCCTTTTATTTGCAATAGTAGGAATGTTGGTCAACAAGAAGATAAATGTTTACAATATTTCAAGTTCAGTAATAGTTTCAAATGGCAGTATGATCCTTTGGGAGTCATCAGTAAGTTAAGAGTCAAATTCAAATTGACTCCTTTTATTCATGAGCCAAAACCAGAGATTGAAAAGTATTCCAACCAGTCAGAGTGGTTGGAAAATACTCTGCAAGAGGTGGAGAATCAGGTTGATACTACTTCCATCCTGCATACTCCATCCCCATAAGACAAAAAATCAAAGAGGCCAAGATAGGAAGGCTTTTATTCCGCAGAGACTACTACTGACACCAAATTCAAGTTAATGTATAAGAAGAAGGCCTGTCTGAATCCAGTAATTGAGAAAGAATAGATAATTGACACAGTTGAAATTATTGATACAGATATAATTGTTAGGGATAATGCACCTCCCACAGTTTCAGAGGAAACACATCAGCCATCAACCTGCAGTGCTCATATCATTCAGAAACAACATAGTGGAGAGGCTTCTTCATGAAGCAAACCAGTGGATAAAGAAAAATATATAATGGATAATTATAAAGAAATCAAATTGAAGAATGAGGCATTGAAAGTTGTGACTTATGCCCAATATTGAAAACAAAATCCTAGTGACCAGGATAGGTTACTTTCAGCCTTTGATTATAAAACCAGGAAGATGTAAATGACCTTTTTGAAGCCAATAGTGCAAGATCCAAATCATCAGCAGACTACAAGAAAACAACCTTTTAAGTTATGGCTAAATATGTACATCCAATAGATCAAATTGAGTTTCATAAACAAGAATGAGAAATGATCTACTCCAATATGAACAATAAAGCTATCAGTGTCCAAAAACTACCAAATTCTCTAGAAAATATCAGAGCATAGTTAAAACTAAAGAACGCATCTTCACAAGCTAAGTACAACAAAATAAAATCACTTGAATAATTGTTCATGGAGGTTGGATATGATCCAAAGAACATCAAAGCAGTCGAAGAGCTTATCAAGAAGAAGAATGCAGATATAGCTGCATTAAAGAATCAGTTGAAACTACCTCCAACAGAGCACCCACAGACTAAAGAAGTTCTGAAGAATGAAAATCAGAAATATGAAATGATGAATCTCATCATTCAGTTTACAGCTCAACTGAAAGAGATGGAGAATGAAATGAAAAAATTAGTGCAGGAAAAGAAGGAAAGCATGGAAGAAGTTATTGTTACTGCCATTCCCATAGCTTCAACCTCAGCTTCATTATCTACTACAGTTCTAGCTACTACACCAGTCCCAATAATAATAGAAGTTTCAACAACATCAGCTATTGCACCAGCTACTAAACTAGCAACAACAACAACCCATCCGAATGATGAGGCTGGTAAACTGATTAAGGCAATGCAAGACATGTCAATCCAAACTACTTATATTAATATACTTCAAGAACAAGTTCAAATTCTAGAAGATGAAAAGAAATTAGCTCAGGTAATGTATAAAGCATAATCATAGAAGGCAAACAGATTGAATGATAGAATTCATAAGTTAGAAAAGGAATTGACATTGAAAGAGCCACTAGCCCAAGAAAAGAAACAATTGTGGGCCAATATAATTAACTCTGTTAATGATATTTGGCCTTCTATCCAAGTTATATTTGAGTGGAAAGAATTGATAAAGCAGGCTAGTGAAGCAATCCAAAATTTCAAGGAAGAACTTGGGAAGAAACCAGAGGAAGCCACTGAGATTATCAAGTTCCTAAATTCTAAAAAAAACAGGAATTAGAAGAATTGTGTCTAATAGACAGAAAATACAACATCTTGGAGGTGAGGAAGGTTCTTTCCAAAAGAAATTTGATGATACATCTTGAAGACAAATGCCAAAAAATGGAGCTAGCAGTGAACATATTCATGACCAAATTTGATGTTTTGAGGCAAAAAGGTCTGCCTAATCCATTAGTGATCAATGATAAACTAATGAGGCATGAAGATTATGACAAAAAGACTAGGGAAGTCGCTAAAGAGATTGCCAACATTTCACCAATGAAAGGAGTTCCCATAAGAAAAGTGCTCCTTCAGAGTTTAGAGAACTTATTTCACCTTCAACATGAGGTAAATCACCTATTTGTGAATAAGCCTACATTTGAAAAATATACTAAGGCTGATGAGATTTATAGGAGAATGGTAAAGATCAAACTCCCAGATGCAGAAGCTTGGGAAAAATGGTGTGATTTACTATAACAGGTAAAAGTAAAACATGGTAAAAGAGACAAGGTAAACGGTGAAAACAGAGCAGGCATATAAAGCATTAAGATAAAATAAAAATTCACAGGTTACAGATAAAAGACGGAGTTTAAAGATCAAAACAGAGTTAAAACGAAAATTCGGATGACAAACAACGTAAAAGACTATCAACAGATAAAAATCACCTAGCGTGAAAGCAACAGCCAAAGAGATAAGACAAAAAAATATCAAAGAAGCGAACAACAAATCCAATAAACATGTATAGCTTGCATTTAGTTACATAGGTGTCTCTATCTTCTTGCATGAAGATATTTTATTTCCCTTGAATGAATCCTAAATCATTTTTAGGATATTTTGTATTAAGTTTTGTATAAATACTTCATCCATTTGAAGTATTGAGGGTGGATTCCTGCACATTTCTATAGTTGAATTGATCAACAACTAGAGGGTTCATTGTAACCTTTCCAAGTTGACAGACATGACAATAATAAACGCATTTATTTACAGGATTCATGTGTTGATCCACTTCAGTGAAGTATATTTCAATTGTTCTTGTTATTTTCTTAAGTATTCCATAAACTTGCTTGTTTTCCAAATTTAAATGTTATAACAGGAATATTATTGTAGAATTTGTTTAAGTACACTCTGTTTTGAACTGTTATTCATTTTAATGTTTTCTTCTGATATCTGGATTTGAGAATCCTTAATTTCTCTCCCATCCCGATTGACCTCCTTCATTTTCTCTCATTATCCGGTTTAAGGAATCCTTAACTGCTCCTTGATCCCGATTGAAAAGCACTTCACCATTCAGCCTAAAAGATATGATTTTTCTCAGCTACTTTTCCCTATAACACCGCTTTTATCATTTGTTTTTGTTCTATTTTCGTGATAAATTTACTCTATAGCCCAATGGAAAATAGACAGACACCTATCCATCTAAATCAGTAATTCCACCAGCAAATCAAAATCTAACCAAATCAATCTTAAATAACTAGCCTACAATCTATTAAAAAAACAAAGTTAAATCATTAAGAGAGAGCCCTCTCTAAGCATTAGGAGGGCTAGATCCTAAAATCCAAAGTGGTTGATAGTTACCTTTGTTATTTCTTTTAAACACAACACAACAACCCTAGGGAAATTTCAGAGTGATAACGTACTGGCGACCATACTAGGGAAACCAGTCCTCAGTTAAATAAATCTTAAAGGAAATACTTTTCCTCATATTTTCACCTTAGGTTTTATTTAGGGTTGTTAAAATTTTTCATTCAAAGTTTAAATTTTGGCTTCTAAAGGAACATACTATACCAGGGCTCATCCTGATCCACAACCTGCTATAATAGTTGATGATCCTGACATAATTTTAAGAAAAAAAGAAAAAGAAAAAAGTCTAGGAAGTAGTAGTCAATTAATCAAAGCAAATTCACTCCCTAAAGAATTATCAAGCATACATGATATCCAATTTGATTTATCATTTGAACATTCTTTATTTAGAACCAAATCTAAAAATTCAATCTATGATAGTGTAATAGATCCTAATTTTATTCAATTTATTGAACAAAATAAGGAAACTATACAACTAGAGTTAGACCAACAGGTTCTCGAGAATTTTGATAAACTTGATAGCTTGACTGCAACTTTGATTAAGGATATAGATGAAGCCTATTTTCAACTTTCTATTGAATTAGATGCCCTAACTGATGCTACCCCTAATTGTTCTACCATTCCTTCAAAGAAAGTAAATACATATTTATTTAGTACCACCTCATCTATAATATCCACCACAGTTCATTCCATAGAATCATTCATCCCCAAGCTTCCATTTCAACCTAGAGTTTTATTTCCATCTCCAAGTGTTCAAATTACATCTTTAAGTGTTCCAAGTTCATCTTCAAACACTTTAAGTTCATCTACTAGCACTTCTTTTACTTTAAGCTCATCTGCCAGCACTTCAACTTCATCACCAAGCACCACTAATTTACCTCCCATTCAAGCCAAAATCTTAGCTATGGCAACCAAATATTCCCCTTTGGTCTTACCAGCTCAATTGCATGCCATGCCACAGGATTACCAAAGTAATTTTTTTTAGTTTGATGGTACAGGTCAATATACTGCTCAACAAAATGTAAATAAAATGACTGATTACTTTGAATTACATGAAATTGATGAAGATGATATTCAAGTGAGTTTTTTTGCACAAACATTAGCAGGATATGTAAAGAAATGGTTTAAATATTTACCTGCTAATCATATAGCTGATTTATCTTATTTTCATCAATTATTTATCAATATATGGGAAAGAAAGAAAAACCCTTTACAAATATTATCTGAATATGAAAACATTAGAAGAGATCCTAATGAATCTGTTCAGGATTATTGTACTAGGTTTAATAGCATTTACAATGCAATTCCTGCAAATATCAAACCTCCACTAGAATTAGCTCTAATCAAATTTCTAGATTGTTTTGATATTGATATGTCTTATCAATTGAGAGAAAGAAACCCTGAAACATTAGAACAGATGCAAAGTAACACAGTTAGTGTAGAAGCTAACTTGTTAGCTAAAAGATCTAGGATGAGAAATGAAAGAAGAGTAACCATTAAGGATGAACCATCCACATCAGACATTAAAATAGATAGTTTAGCTAAAAGTGTGGAAAGAATAATGTATAGATTAGAAAACATGGAAAGAAAACCTCAGTGGGATAATGTGTCAACAAGGTCCTCAAATCAGAAATCCCAACTTTAGGAAGAATCCCAATACTAGTAAATCAAGAGAAACAACACCTGATCAATTGATTAGACCACCTTTCCAAGAAAACTATGCAGAGAGTTCACAACAAAATGACAAAGACTAGGACACCTAGATAAACTTAATGGGAATAAATGATGAAAATACTATTTTTCTTACCCAAGAAGAACATGAATTATACATGTTACACAAATTACAGTTATAATTTGCAGAGTCCTTTGACTATAAACAAGGATATGAATCTGCAATATATGAAGTTCACAAACAATATTGCCTTAGAATTAAGAAGACATAGAAGCCCCTACTAAGAAAATAGTCCAAACTCAGACCAAGAAAACAATAGAAGCTCCTGTTTCCAAAGTACTACAAATTCTCCCTAGAGAAACTCAGAAAACTTCCAATCCAAAGATTGCATCCAATCCAAATATTGTAGACATCACATCTGTTGATACTTAAACATCAACTGCCATTCAAACTATTCCAGACAATAAAATTGAAAATAAAACAGTAGAAACACAAACTGAAATACCAACTTTTGAGAAAAAAAGATAATAACACTCAAACTAAAATTGATAAAGAGGAAAGCATTCAGTTAGGAAAGACTCAAATCCCATTTAATATACAAACTGAAATAGCCAAATTGAAAATACTAGTTCCTTTAATAGAGCTGGTGAAAAATTATTTATACAAAGCCCAAATCACTGAAACACTGAACATAAGTGAAGGAGAAGATGTTGTTAACCTCAATGATGACCAACCTAAGTTACTATTTGGTCCTGAGGTAAATGGAAAACATCAAGAAGGTGGTGTCCCTCCATTCTACATTAGATTGAACATTCATGAAAATATCCTACACAATGCTATGTTATATTCAGGAACATCTCACAACTTAATGCCTAAGGCAATCATGGAAGCATTAAATCTAGATATCACTAGACCATACAAAGATCTTTTCTCCTTTGATTCTAGTAAATTTAAATGTCTTGGCCTGATAAAAGACTTGTGTGTCACTCTATTCCAATACCCAGCTAAGAGTATTGTCATGGATATTGTAGTTGCTGACATCCCTCCAAAGTATGGAATTCTATTATCTCGCTCATGGGGAGAAAAATTATAGCGATCACTCACTAGAAAATTTGGCGCAATTTTCGACGGCCAAATCGTCTCTATTCCGACACATAGTCGTCACAAGAGCGACAGTTCGAGGACGAGAAAAACGTGGTTTTCCATGCCGTCGCATTTCCGACGCATTTAAAAAGTGTCGCACTACCGACACTTTTTCTGTCACTTCCAAACAAGCGTTGCTCTTCTGACATTTCCCAAACCGTCGCGCTTCCGACGTTTGTAAACGGTCGCACTTCCGACGAAATGTGGTTCGACATTTTTAACGTCGCTCTTCCGACGTTTGTAAACTATCGCAATTCCGACGAAATGTGGTTCGACGTTTTGGATGTCGTTGTTCCGACGTTTGTAAACGGTTGCAATTCCGACGAAATGTGGTCCGACGTTTTGAACGTCGCTCTTCCGACGTTTGTAAATTGTCGCAATTCCGACGAAATGTGGTCCGACATTTTTAAGATGTCGCAAGTCCGACACTTACAAGGCGTCGGTATACCGACGACGGGTTCAATTTAAAAAAAATAAAATGAAACTTTAAAATAGGACAGTAAATCTCCAATATTTGTTATGAATTGTGGGCGTTCCAATGACCGTGAAATATTAATATAATAAACCACCCTGCGGCGCTTCGACTATAAACAATCATTTTTTTTTCGCAAGAGAAAAAACGTTGTTTTGAATATATTATATGAAGTAAAACAGTCCATGAAGTCATTACATTTTCACATCTGAAGATTGGAACCCAAATATCCATCCAGAAAAGTGGAAGTCCCACCCCAGACAATGATAGAAAAATACCCCATGTCACATAAAGGGACATGATATAAAACCCAGTAACGGTCCACATGGAGATTATCGACAATCTGAGAAAGCATCCAAATATGCCCGAGGCATCTATAAGAAAGTGAAATAGCAGTATGTAGAATAGTAAAGCAACAGATATAGTACCGACGTCCATTGTTCCAAATACAAATTAAAGTACCCAAAATCCTTGAACAGAGAAAAACGCTAATCATGTGAGGAGTGTGATATGGCCCAAATATAAAAAGACCATGAGACCATATCAATAAACCAGCAACATAGACCAGCATCGCTAGTTTTGAAGGCAGAGTGATAAACATTAATCATTTTTTTTCACAAGAGAAAAAATGTTGTTTTGAATATATTATATGAAGCAAAACAGTCCATGAAGTCATTACATTTTCACATCTGAAGATTGGAACCCAAATATCCATCCAGAAAAGTGGAAGTCCCACCCCAGACAATGATAGAAAAATACCCCATGTCACATACAAGGACTTGATATAAAACCCAGTAATGGTCCACATGGAGATTATCGACAATCTGAGAAAGCATCCAAATATGCCCGAGGCATCTATAAGAAAGTGAAATAGCAGTATGTAGAATAGTAAAGCAACAGATAGAGTACCGACGTCCATTGTTCCAAATACAAATTAAAGTACCTAAAATCCTTGAACAGAGAAAAACGCTAATCATGTGAGGAGTGTGATATGTCCAAAATATAAAAAGACCATCAGACCATATCAATAAACCAGCAACATAGACCAGCATCGCTAGTTTTGAAGGCAGAGTGATAAACATTAATTATTTTTTTTTCACAAGAGAAAAAACGTTGTTTTGAATATATTATATGAAGTAAAACAGTCCATGAAGTCATTACATTTTCACATCCGAAGATTGGAACCCAAATATCCATCCAGAAAAGTGGAAGTCCCACCCCAGACAATGATAGAAAAATACCCCATGTCACATACAGGGACATGATATAAAACCCAGTAACGGTCCACATGGAGATTATCGACAATCTGAGAAAGCATCCAAATATGCCTGAGGCATCTATAAGAAAGTGAAATAGCAGTATGTAGAATATTAAAGCAACAGATAGAGTACCGACGTCCATTGTTCCAAATACAAATTAAAGTACCCAAAATCCTTGAACAAAGAAAAACGCTAATCATGTGAGGAGTGTGATATGTCCAAAATATGAAAAGACCATCAGACCATATCAATAAACCAACAACATAGACCAACATCGCTAGTTTTGAAGGCAAAGTGATAACTTGTCAACACATAAAATAGTATCATAAAGCGGATACAGGAAAGGCTCGCTTGTTTCCATTAGTAACCCGCTACAGCATCCACCCTGTTCATAGCAAAAAGGTTCCTATAGATATACAGAGAAAGAGTATAATACGTAAACCATATAAACATGGCTCTGTATTTCAAAAAACAGGTTTAAAATATAAACAGGGCAACATTTTTTTTTTCCAATTGTTATGAACATAATTCACCCATGAAATATTAATATAATAAACCACCCCGCAGTGCTTTGACTATAAAAAATCATATAAACATGGCTCTGTATTTCGAAAAACAAGTTTAAAATAGAAACAGGGCAACATTTGTTTTTCTAAGTAAAGTTAATCTATTAACAGTGGGAATAAAATTACACCGAAGTCAAAAACATTGCCTAGACTCATGGCAAATTTGTCATCAAAAAATAAAAAAATTAAGAAGACTGCCCTCATACAGGGAAACCAGTCTTGAACGTTTACAGAATTCAAAAATATTACAGAGGTCCAGCACAGTAATCTAATCTAAAACATGCCCAATTAAGTGGGCCTGCGAAGAAAGAAAACCAAATTAACCAAATAACTCCTCTGGTGGTTCCTCCACGATTCGGCACCATCCTTCAGAAGGTACAGGATCGCTAGGTGCTACATCCACATTCATGCCACGGCTCCCCTCCTAAAGGCCCGAATGCTGGCCGAATTTTTCCGAGCTCAGACCCACTGGACGGGTGCATTCTTCATCCGTTTGGGCCTCCTCGCGGAAAACCACAGTGACTGAGGCTATAATTCGAGGGCGGTTGAGAGAGAAATTAAACGAAAATTGCGCAGTGCGCGTCGTGGCCGTAGAAGGTGAACTAGTGGTAGGGAAACGAGGAGCAGGGGAATGCATACATTGGCTAGATCCTACAATCCGACCCCGCCCACTCCTCATATTTAGATAGCGACCTGCATAATAATCGTTGGACTGGCTGGAAGACGACTCATTTTAGGGGCTGGAGGGAGCGCGCAGGGGTTGACCTCTAGTGCTCCCCTTGCGGCAACGCATCCTTTGACGTAGGCGAAGCATGGGTGCAGTCTCAGCAGTGGGAAGAAGAGGAGACAGAGAAGCAGAATTCCAAGAAACAGAGGAAGACAAACATAGACCAGACCGAGAGAAATGCAGATATGCAGCAAAGTCTAAGCAGCAGTTCAGCTGGCCACTTCTCCTTCTCGTCACAGTGAGCACGCAGTGTAACCCAGCAACTGGCTCGTCTGAAAAACCATAGCGAAATTCCATTTTATCGACCCCGACTGCAATGCAATCGAAGGATGCCCGTCATAATTAATCTCTGATCATTAATGAGAGCTGAAGGCTGGATCATATTGGAGCATGCGGAATCGCTAACAGGACTGGAGGTCCGACCTTGAACAGTGTTAAAACTTAATGCGATTTAATGTGAAAACCTTGGAACTTAAATATCGGCTAATTGAACAGCGTTAAAAATTAATGCGATTGATATGAAATCGCCACATCCATGTCCCATCGCCTTAAACGCCATTGAATGCACCCGCAGACGGAGCAGGGCAAGTTTTGATTGAGGACACATGGCATAAATTGATTAAAGCGGATCTTTGTTTGGGCCGTCGCGCAGTGGAAATCCGGACCAAAAAGATTAGGGAAAATTTGATCAGAAATTCGCGTCACAACTCTCCCTCCATACGCTAGCCCAACTTCAGACTCGAAAAATATTAGGGTGGAATTCATTTGGTTTTCGCGTCACAAAATTGGCCGACGTCAGCAGGCTATTTTGGAACGTGAATTTGGTTTGAATTAGGGTTTATCGTCGTTTGAATACAATTTTGTTTAATCCCATCTTATAAAATTTGTGTTGGTTTTCTTTGATAATACACATATTTATAATAAATCATGGTAATACCACACTAAACATGTGGAAAAGTTATATAAATTATTGAGAACAATCATTTTTATGTAAAAATATCCAAATGTGCTTTTGGGAAATAAGAATTCGCGTATTTGGTTCATATTGTTTTAAAGGAAGGAGTGAAGTTGGAGCCTCAAAAGATGCAAGCTATTACAAAATGACCTATTCCTAAGAAAATCAAGGTTCTTAGAAGAATTTTTAAACTTACATGATCAGTATGATGATAATTATGATAATTTCACAAAACAATCACTAGCTATTTTGAGGGATGAGATATTAGAACTTCAGCTTGATGAGGATTTTTTAAGAGCTTTATTTCTTCTTTTGAAATCAAGAAAATATTCTACCAAACTGAAAATATGTGTTCTTGAGATAATTTCTGAAAATTATGAAAATGAAATTAAACTTTTGCATTCTCAAATTCAGTCATACAATTTCCAAAATCATAAAGAATTCTTTGAAAATATTCCTTCTCCTAAGCAAGAGGAAATTGCACTATCTTTTGACTTGCATATTGAGGATGATTATTCTTTCAAACACAAGATAGAAGAAATAGTTTCAAGGCTTAATATTCAGAATACAACTGAGCAACCAGTCATTGAAGGCCTAGAAGTAAATAACATACATCATACTTCTATTGATCCTATATCAGATTATATGGACAATATTTTTAGTCCAAATCTGTAAACATGTTTTCTCTATAAGGATCAAATACATCAAAAATGGCCTTTACACATCATATCATTTATTATAAAGGCACATGATCATAATATACTTCCAATTTTGATCACAAGAAATCAATTTATCCATTTATTGTTACAGCTACTTGATTGGCTTCATTGGCATTTTTGTATTACCTGATTCAATAAGATTTTTAGTAGATTGAGTAGGTAGATGAGTGCCAATAAGCTCAGAATTTTGAGCATTTTTTTTTAGTTTTCAATTTTCAGCTAGTTTTTCATTAAGTTGGTTTGAAAACTTTTGTGTGTTGTTCTAGTTTCAGATCATATTTCAGTTTGCAGAAGACAGAAGACATTTACAGGTTCACCAAGGTCAATGGATGAGGACAACTGACCTGTTGTTCTTGACTTTTCACCAGGAAAATCCATCCCCAAGTGGAGCCAGTGTTAGACTCCTATACCAATAGGTGTCATATTTCATGATTGACTTGATGGGATATGTAATATGTTCATACCTTTTCTTGTTGCAAAGGTTTTCCATATTATCAAAAAATCAAAAAAATTTAAAAAATGTAAAGAATATATACCCTAAAAGAAAAATCAAAGGGTAAAAAGAATAAAAATGGCCAAAAAAGTAAAAGAAAATGAACCCCACCAAAATAAAGGCCAAGGAAAGTGTGCAAGTATAAATGCCACTACTTTTTGCTCTTATGTAATAAAATAGTACCAGTAATCCTGAATCCGGTATTGCCACCATGAATAGCGCCAGCAATGGTTTCCAGTCACGACTTTCAATTTCATACCAGAGAGGAGATAACAAAATCAACGAAGAACCACATGACCGCGACAGATATAGAGAAATGGCAATGACTTTATAGCCGACCAGTTCCTGCATACTTTCAGGCTGACGGCAGATCGGCAGCAAAGAAAGAGCGGATAAAAAATGCCAAAATTTGCTGCACCCAATAAAGGCAAACAAGAGAGTAAGTAGTTGTATGGTGGCAGATACGCGATTGCCGGATGACATTGATTTACCATATCACTTCATCATAAAGTAAAGGCAGACTATACCGACATATTACGTCCTGCAGCGTTGCTAAAGAATGTCCCCTCTTCATCTTCCCAGGATTTACTAATTTCCCGTTAACGGTATTGAGTACCAGATACTGTTTATCTGATTTTGGAGGGTCTTAGTCCTCAAATGGCTGAATAATAAAAAGCTCGGCATTTGTGTTATTCTATATTATCACCGCTTCGTCATCTTCATGGCAATCCCACGAAATATGAATACCACAAAACTTCATAAATCAATAATTTGTTCGCCGGTTATCATTGATTGCAGAAATTGATTACCTCACTTTCGTTATAATAATGGCTTGAGCAATATCCTCGCCACAGCTTATCATTGATTTATGCATTAACCTTTACCAAAGACCTTTCATTATATTAACTCTTTGGTGATACCCCAAAACCACGACGAATTGTCGTTATTTATTTCATAAGGCTATATAAAAACTACTTTTATGCCCTTCGCTAAATATAATCGCTATATTAAATTCCGCTCTCCTATGGTAATTAGATTAATCTGATTTAATTATCATATAATAAAAGTATATTGAAAAAATAATTAAAACATGTTTTATTACGTGTTTTAATACAAAAATAATTCTTCCCCTGTGTATTTTAATCCCCTGACTCCCTTTACCAAGGTTAAAACTATAAAACCTTTGTAAAATCCCCAATACCTCCCTTAACTACTAACCTTGGTTAAATCATTTCCCGATCACTTTCCTGCATTTTTATAAACAAATTGATGAATCCTCACGATTAATTAACTCTGCCAACCAGATTCCCCCGATGAGATTAATTAACGTTTAATTGCGTCGGGCCCTCCATATTAAATCCCCGTCACTTCCACGTCCCCATCGTCGTTCGATCAACCCATCTGAGATCAATGGTTATTAATGATATCGCTAGCCATCTGCGTCCGAACAATAACGCGCGATGGCCCGACGGTTTTCAAACAGTGCCATGCCACGCGTCAATCATTCTATGGAATCGCTCGCCCTCCGCCCAAAACCACTTTTCCGCAAAAGCGGTGCGATGGAAACCGCTTACCGCTTGCCTCCCGTGACTCATCCTCCGTACCTGCTGACGTCATCCATTAAATAAATAAAAAAAAACCCTGTCACCCTTTGGACTTTGTGAATAAAACAATTTTTCTTGCGTCATTTTCATTATTCTGTGAACGACCAAAGTCTCATGCAGAGAATTTCAAAAACAAACTGTCAAGCGCCATCAACTGTATTTTGCTGAAGACAATTGCATACCAGTAATCCAGAGTTCGTACGCCATAGCCTGTACCTGTTTAATCACTATTCATCTCCCAAAAAATAGGTATTTACTCCAATTCCCATTAAAACTCTGTGAAATCCTAGCTTTTGTTTTAAATTCCGCACGAAAGACAGAAACAGAGTTCAATTTGGTCTTGTTCAATCCCCAGAATTGTAAATTGCATTCCCAAAACTTGTAATTGTGTTTTTTCTTCACAAAAACCCGAAATTCATTTCTGAATCCACAAGAACCAGAAATGGAGGTTCCAGTGGCTCTGAACGTCACACCTTTGAATGCCCCTCACAGAGATTTAGACTATCTGCCCCTAGCAGATAGATATTTTCAAATTAAAGACCTCGTTCTTAGTGATAATCCTCTTCGAACCTTTTGCCGCTGCAGAGATAACTTTATAAACGGTTCTGATATTATTGGATTATGGGAATCCAATCTCCCCATGTATCTTCTCCCCTCAGTCCATATTTTTTCTGAGTTAATTCATTACTGCCATGCAAACTATGACCCCAATCAAAGAGCAGTTTTGTCCCTGAGTCAGAACATCCTTTTCCCAATCACTACTCAGTCGATAAATGAAATGTTGCAATTTCAACCTGGTCAAGCCCTCACTCCCCTGTCCATGGGAGAATTACTTGAAAAGTCTGCCAATTTGTCCCATGAAGAGTTAAATCACATTTTTCAAACCTTCATGTTACCAGAGCATCAGCCCAAAGGCCCTCCCCCCTATGGTTATACTTTTTTCACTGATGTGGGCAGGCTTATTTTGAATATGATATCCTTTATCATGGGTTTCAATACTAGTGAATATGTTGATCAATTAACCCTAGTATTGTTGTCTATATTTACCCCTGGACAGTCCCATGCTGTCAAGTATGATTTTGCATCCTACATTGCTGATAAAATCCATGATCAGTTCATGAGATTTGAGAAT
This sequence comes from Pinus albicaulis, assembly GCA_034641835.2. Classification (NCBI taxonomy): domain Eukaryota; kingdom Viridiplantae; phylum Streptophyta; class Pinopsida; order Pinales; family Pinaceae; genus Pinus; species Pinus albicaulis. The sequence goes on from CM076579.1 coordinate 1,066,180,013, forward strand.
GAAAAGTGTTCAAATATTCTTCTGTTATATATCATCTCATGATTTATTACCAATCAGAAATTTTCCCTTTCCATGTTCAGAAACTTGATGCCAAAGGAAATCCTAGGTCTGTGATATTTTGGTCTTCCATCACCCATAATTCCTCTGATTCTCCTTACTCCTATAATGAGTTTATTGACCTATTTGTACACCATGCAACCACTTTGTTAACAGGAGTTTCCCCTCCTAGAGTCAATAATGAAATCAAGAAAATTCTACAGCTCTCAAAACAATATAGGGTAGGTGACTGGTACTTGTATCAAAATCACACTCAGATCAGAATATATGGATGTGAATTGTGCCCATTCAAGTTGCCCAAATATGTCCCCATGAGACTCTTTGCACTAGAGTATTTCAGGCAGATGATTAACTCAGATATATTTCATTTCTGCAATGCAAAGAAAAAGGCTCAACTCAGGATCAAAATTCAATTAGGTCCCTTTGTTTGTAACTCTAGAGATGCTGGAAAGGAAGCAGAAAGAATCTTAGAAGAATATCTCAGATTACAAAAAAGTTTTTATTGGGTGCCTTATGAACCAAATATCTTTATCTGTGATAGAAGAATGAAAAATAAACTATCACCATACATTCATCACAAAATTCCAGAAATTGAACAATATGCCAATATGGATGAATGGATGGAAGGAACATTGGTAGAACAGGATAGTGAGCAGGTCAATGTTGAAAATGTAATGAAAGACTTTGAGAAAATACTTGACCTAGACTCTTTTGGACAGGTGCAGATAACAGGTATTGGTCCTTCTTCTGCAGGGACTTCTCAGCAAAATTAACAGGAGATCAGTGCATTGGCCACAGTACAATCTAAAGGAAAAGAAAAGGAGCCTGACATACAAGTATTTGAAAAATTCACAATGACAGAGCAACCTGAGACTTCTAAAGAACAGGGTCAAGTACAAATTCCTCCTATTTAGATCAATGAGCCGGAAATTTCAATTTTACAAACTCCTATCAATATAGAAAAAGGCAAGAAGAGAGATGCTGAAGTTGCTACCCCTGTTGGTGGATCTTCAGAACAACCTCATGCTAAAAGACAAAAATTAAATCCTCTTCCAGAAGTAGATTTTGTTTAGGAAATTCCTGATAGCCAGAGAGAAGATTTGGATAGTCAACAAATAGGTACAGTCAGTGGGGCATCCACTACTTTACAGAGAAAAGAGCTGCAAAAGCAATAGAGTGTTGAAATATCTTCTTTCAAACCACCAGTTAAAGATGCAGTAGATATAAAGAAAACCTTTATCAATATAAAAGCCAGGAATGATCCACTAAGACTCCAGGTTTACAATCGGTATTTAAGATGGCTCCTAAGAATAAAGAAATATTGATGTCAGCTTATGACATTCAGCAAGGCAAAATGATAATGAGTCACTTCAAACCAAAAGTGCAGCAGCCTCAAACAACTGCAGATTATATTAGAACAAATTTTGAAGTCTTAGCAAAGGATATTCATCCTTTAGATCAGATTGAGTTACATAAGCAGACTGGTGAAATGATCTATTCTACTATGACCGATAAAGCAATGGCAACTCAGAAGTTGCAGGATTCTTTGGAGAACACTAATGCACAATTGCAGCTTGAAAAAGCCTCTTCTCAAGCCAAAGACAATAGGATAAAGACATTGGAGGAAATAATCATTGGATTGGGTCACAATCCTAAAGATGTCAAAGGTATAGAGGCCCTAATCAAGAAAAAAGATGATGATATTGTAGCTTTGAGAAAGCAGTTGAAATTTCCAGCTTCAAGACATCCACAAACTGAAGAGATGATAAAGAAAAATTTTGAAGAAGAAATGATGGACTTGCTTTTGAAACTGAATGAGCAACTAAATGAAACATAAAAAGAGCTTGAACAAGCATTAAAGAACAAGCGATCTACATTCTTCACCAATAAAGGATGTATGATTTAGTCAAATTGGATATAGAATAAGTTCAAAGTACAAGAGAAGAATTTGGAAATAGGCCTGAGGAAGCCAATCAACTCATACAATTTCTAAACACTCAAACGAGACACCAACTTGCAGAACTTGGTATTCAGGACAAGACCGGAACAATTTTGGAAATAAAATGAGTTTTTACTAAGAGAACCCTTATGCAGAATCTAGAACGAAGGTGCTCAGATATGCAAGAAGAAATCATTGCCTTCAGAGAAAGATTTGATATTTTTTTGAAAAAAGGATTGCTCAGTCCTATAGTTTCAGAGGATAAACTAATGGACCTTGAAAGCTATGTTGAAAAATTGGACAAGTATGCTGACAATCAGGCCAATTCTTCAACCAGTACATTAGAAGCAGCATTGCCAACAGGAAAAAATCTTCATGACAGATTGGAAAATTTATTTTATCTTGAGCATGAAGTAAAGCATTTGTTTCCAATTTAGCCTACCTTTTTCAGATATACTGAGGCTGATGAAACATTGAGAAAACTTCAACGGACCAGAATACCAGAAGATAAATGGTGGGAAGAACTGTTGGAAATTTTGTAAAATTTATCCTTATATGAAATTTTGCCTATTTACTTCGATTTTATTACATCCCGCCACAAGCCTAAATGTTTTATGATTCTCCAAAGACTCTTGGAAAATAATGCTTTCCAAAATGATGAATATTCTTTAGTATCCAACGAATCATGTGATTTTTGGCTTGGAAATCCATTTCCATTTTACTATAGGGATGCCTCCTTTGCTTTTCCTTTCCTTCTAGATAAAATGAAAGCATTTTTTTCTAATATTTCCCAAGATACCAACAAGAATATAAGCTAGGGAATGCCAATATCTTGGTATGGACACTACTAAGGTTAATGTGCCACCCAAGGATAACCATATTGTGATTATTTTTCCCACTTTTTGATATGGAAAGAACCAATCTCCATACCTATAGTCATTAAATCTTAACATAAATCCCAAGTATTTGAAATGGGTGCACTTGGTTGATTGTTTTTTCTAACATATCTTCCAAATCATTAAAAGTGATGGTAGACTTGAGTAGGTTTACTTATATTCCAAATGAAACCCAAAATGATTTTAGAGCTCTAATGAGTCTTCACATACTAGTCCTATCTACTATATCCTGCAAGAAATAGGATAACATCGTCCACCAATAGAAGGTGTGTAGATAATAGCATATGTAAATGTGTGAGTGATCAAAATAGTAGCATTTCTTAATTTGTTTAGGCATGTATCTCTTGTTTTTCATCTTCCATATTCAAAAACTAATCACGGATTTGGGTGTTGATGCCATGTATATTCTAAATGGATTGGTATCCATACCTTTCCAGATGCCCCCACACCTGTGACCGGGTAAATTTTATTTTTTTAACATACTAGTTAAATAAATATTGTTGTAATATATTTTCTAATCTCTCTCTCTCTCTCTCTCTCTCTCTATATATATATATATATATATATATATATATATTATTTTATATATAATTTGTTTTATTCTAATTCATAGGCATAGCTATTGTAACTTTACCACCCAATTACTACAACTAGATACAAGCAATAGTTTTATGTAACCATTGTTGCAACCTTAAGTTACTGTTGTTGTTCCATTACTCAAATAAAATAATTCTCGTATAAAGGTTGTTGTCATGTCTCTATGCGTAAACTTCAATATTTACAAGGACTTGTTACGTATAATGATCTCTTAATATATATACTTTCTTTCATATATAATATTTTTTATTCTAAGTCGCGGATATCGTATCCCCAAGCCACAACTCCTACAACCTCAAGCCATAGTTGGCGCAACTTTAATGCATAGTTATTGCAAATAGATACAAGCAAATGTTCTATGGAACCGTTGTTACAACCTTAAGTTACAACTATTGTTCCCTTATTCAAATAAAATAATTCCCGTATAAAGATTGTTACCGTGTATCGATGCCTCAACTTCAATATTGACAAGTATTTTTCAGGTATAATAATCTCTTAATATATATATATATATATATATATATATATATATATATATATATATAATGTGTTTTATTCTAAGTCGCAAATGTTGCATCCCCAAGTCACAACTTCTGCAACCTCAAGCCACAGTTGTTGCAACTTTAATCCATAGTTACTGCAATCGGATACAAGTAATTGTTTTATGGAACCATTGTTGCAACCTTAAGTTACAACTACTATTCCCTTACTCAAATAAAATAATTCTCGTATAAAGGTTGTTGTCATGTATTTGTGCCTTGGCTTCAATATTTATAAGGACTTGTTAGGTATAATGGTCTCTTAATTCCCCATTGTTTTCAAAGTGAATATGGTTGATTGTAAATCCCACCATTTTCCTCTCACCATACTTTCCACTATCTTATAAATTAGTTGCAGGGAAGGGATTATGTCACTCTTTGAACTTCCACATAATCCAGAAATTTAATTCATTATTTAAAATTCCTGCAAGTTTTTTTTGTAGACGGTCGCAGCCATATTTCTGTACGGGATTGTATTTAAACACAACAACCAGCATTAACGTAATTCACCAACCAGAAATTAAACAAACAAAAATTTACCCCCCAGTTTTGTAAATTCAAAAGGAGGACACGTGGAGAATTAATATTGGATCACATGAAATTGAAGGGAATCTGAAAACCTGAAAACCGGACCCGAATTTTTTATAAGGCACATTGGATTGAGAATTCGCGTTACAAATTAGGCAAACGTCAACATCCCATTTTGGAACGCGAATTTGGTTTGAAATTCAATCTATTCGGACTTTTGAAGTCCGACGGAAAGGGTTATTTAATGTTTTGATAGTTTAATTTTATGTATGCTTTAATATATACATATGTTATATATATATCATATGTGAAATGAAAGGTGGGCCATAGAATTTAGTTTTAATTTTATTTTTTTTAAAAGAGGGTTTATTATAATATGTTTTATATGTTACGACATATAAAAATAAAAAGGACAAAAAAGCTTGGTAGTTTTTTTTATAGACAGTACGTAAATTTTTTATTACACAGCAGTGTGTAAAAAGTGAAAGACTGAGTGTAACTTTTTAAGTGTGTATGCACAACAGTGCGAAAGTGAAAAACACAGCAGAGTGTTTTAGAGACAGAGTATGTTTGTTTTGAACAGACAGTGAGTTGGTTTTATGCACTGCGTTTTTTAGCAGTCATAATTTTGTAATCCCTCTCAGTGAGGAAGAAGTGTAATAGTTTTTTTTTGAGTTATTGAAGGGAATAGAAGTTTGTTTTCAAAGTATTGAAACTTTGTCTCCTGTCAAAGAAATTTTTATTTTCTCTGTGTTAAAAGAAGGGAGATTTATTCTCCATTCATTGTTCTGGAATTTTTCAATATTCCAACATGTGCAAGAAAACAGATGTTGTGGTTCCATCCCCAGCTAAATCATTTGTCTTTTCCGCAGCTTGCCTTACCAACTTGGCCCCAATATTTTCAACTAGGTCCTCTAATTCAACCAATAAAAAGGCCAAAACCATAGCATTGAGATACATTTCATTACACTGTCAATAACAATAAAATTTGACTCATCCATAACCCTTTCATTTTATTGTTGTGAAAAGCTTTATGCATTACTCTAATGTGGCTAGTCCATAGGCCAAGTAGACCACTGGGTAACAAATATGTTTCCTTTCACCTTTGAGTTTTCAAATTATGCCTACCAAATCTAAGACATTTAAGAGGGGGAACTAATACAACGTTAAAAATAAAACCATAGCACACATCTACAAATTACCTCCTTAGCTACTGTCACACCATCATTAACTATTTTCGGAGAACCATGCTTGCTCTCCAAGACAACATTTTTCCCTTCGCCCCAAGGGTGACTCCAACAAGATCAGCAAGTTTGTTCACACCGCCTGCAAGACAAATTGACAATGCTTTCGGTAAGTGTGCAATTGAATTCCAGACCATATGCAAAAACAACCCTCCATGAAAAATTAAAATAACACATTAAAATAGAATATAAGTGGACAAGGAAAGATCCATCGCAGTGAAGTTTCACGTGCAGGTGACCTTCCTTTAAACATAATTTTTTCTCTGACCTGCAATTTTTTTGTCACTGAACCATCCTTGTTGAAGTACAACTCCTTTTCCATATCTCTTGTATTAACTACCTTCTCTCTGTCGCGTAATCTCAGAGTCCCTCTTCTGCTTGAGCGATTAAAGGAAATGGGTGAAAAAACTGAAAGAGAAGACAATTGTCTGCCATAATTATCAAACATTGCACCCAACTTCTTCCCCTTTCCATTGTTACCCAATGTGGTAGATGTGGCAATTGTTGTCATACTGCCCAAAGCAGAGGCCATCTTCTCTTATCCTGAATATAGAATTACAAGATCTTCATATTAGTATGAACCTTAAAAAAACATGACTCCCATTGCTAAAAACCACTTTTAAGTTGTAACAGGCAAACTAAACAACTATCGCAACTTTTGGCAACTTCTGGAGCATTAAGAGAGAAACAACCAAAGAGAAATACAACCACAATCCTCATTTTAATGAGACCGGACTATATATTTGCATTAAGATAATATAAATAAATCACGACTATATTAAGGCTAGCACAAAACAATCTTTAACCAGTGTCTCTCGCGGCCTTCAGGTTGCCATGCTAGAGGTTGCATATTTTTAATTTAAATTCTTGACCTCTCGTGCCCATCTATGAATGCATCCAATGGGATATCTACATCAAATGCTCTTTTATATCCCCAAAAACAAATTCCCTACTACAAGAGCACCAGTATTGATGGATCACCCCACACCATCCCACCCACTAGAAACGGTGAAAAAGGAAACCCGAGAAAACTTTTAAAATATCTCAAGATGACTATATGGGTGGTTCTTATGAATCAACCAACCATTCAGAACATGCTCATCAATCCAAACCATGAGTATTATGTGACAATATTCAAGCAGGCACTGAATCAGATTTCTGAAGCTATGTTAGAGAAACCCTAAACTCTCACTGAAAATAGGTGAAATGTGGCACCACTCAGGGATTGACATGTGCCAATTGGTACAAATGGTAGACAATTGGCATGCTCAAACAACGAGGTGATGCAGGAATGACATGAGGGAGAAAATATCAGAAAAGCCCCAAATCTGGAGAACTAAAGCTCATCACCAACCTGAGATTGACAACTTTACATGATGTAACCTATGAAATCGTAAATGGAAAAATCATAGTAACAATAAAGTAACCTATGTAACAATAAAGTCGGATTCATCCTGGGAGTGGTAATGGGAGAAATCATAGTGAACAACGGGAAACATGCATAGTTGCTTACAATCAAATAGATGAAAAAACACATACAAAAAACCTAGATAATAATCGTGAACAAGCTTAATATTGAATTATGAACTGTAAAGGAACTTACAAAATGTGACATTACGAACCTGGTCAAGCGCACAAGCAAAAATATCCTGGACATGACCCTGGTTGACAAGTTGTATTGCTCATGAAGCAAGAGGATTTGTACCTGCACTGCCAAGTCAATCAAAATCCATCATTATCTATACAATAAATACAAGTAATTGATGTAGTATTTTTTACTCTAAGATGCATTCTTATGATAATGTTAGAACATATGTTGAAAATTTCAAAACATACTTGAATAAGCTCCTCTTCGTTTCAAGAACAATTTATTGGAGTCGCATGAACTTGGAACAAGCCTCCCACGATCTGAAAGAGTAGCAACTAAGTCAGCAGTGACTTTTTTGTTGCTACGCTGGATCAAGGGAGGTTTGCTCCAAGATTAAATCGCTCCAATAAATTATTCTCTACTAAACAGGGCCAACCACGTGAAGGTGGAAGCTCTTATGGCCCCTCCCCCCCCCTCACATTACTCTCAATTCCCCAATACCCAATCTATATTTCATTTTTTACTTTCATGAGCATAAAAAAAAATATTCAATAACTAATAAAAAAACAATTCAACAAAATGTACGCAAGGAAACATTGCAATTAATGCTTGACATAAAAATAGTATGATAAATGAGTTTTTTATATAACGCAAAAAACGTTCCAAGTATGGTAACGTTTGTCTTATAATAATACAATATTTTACATTATCAATTTTTCTTTTTCTTCTTCATATTTCTAAAGCTCCTAATTACATCATCAATATCATCGTGCTCTGCTCCTGTTTCGTGCCTTTCGACCCGCACTGCTGACCTAGTTGCGTAGTCACAATGTCTGGTCTCATCCAGTGACGGGGCATCGCCTACAAAAACAGATAATATTAAATTTTAATTGTCAGTTTTTAAATATCATTGAACTAGTTCGGTAATATTAATAAAAAGAATTGCAATGAGATTATTTACCTGGTGCACCAGTTGTCGCCACTGACCTAGTTGCGTAGTCACGATGTCTGGTCTCATCCAGTGACGGGGCATCGCCTACAAAAACAGATAATATTAAATTTTAATTGTCGGTTTTTAAATATCATTGAACTAGTTCGGTAATATTAATAAAAAAAATTGCAATGAGATTATTTACCTGGTGCACCAGTTGTCGCCGCTGACCTAGTTGCGTAGTCACGATGTCTGGTCTCATCCAGTGACGGGGCATCTCCTACAAAAAGAGATAATATTAAATTTTAATTGTCAGTTTTTAAATATCATTGAACTAGTTCGGTAATATTAATAAAAAAAATTGCAATGAGATTATTTACCTGGTGCACCAGTTGTCGCCGTTGGGACTGTTGCCCTGTCTTCCTCTCTGGTGGTAAGATCCTCAAAGGAAACATTCTCTGTCATTTAAACAAAAAAAGTTATAAGGACAACCATCAAGGTATAATTAGAAAAAATTATAAGTGGAAATTAATTACCGTCACGGCCCTCACTGATAGTAGCATTGTCGGCCTGGTCCCCACTACAATGATCAGGTTGCACATGAGGATCATCTACATCTGGCTCTAAAACTGGGTTATTTTCCTCGTCGGTAGTGTTGCTCCCCTGATTTAAACAAATTTGTTAGACATTAAATTTATGGACGAAAACAAACATATTGAAATGTTAATGTTTTACCTTATCAGGCATCCTGGATCTTGGGACCTGCCCCAAGCTTCTGCGATGTTCAACTACGGCTTGATAGCCGAAATGGAAAGCGATATTTTTATCTTCCTCTGTAGTTTCTATTCCGAAGTCATCACCCTACATTACATATGATTGTGTATTTTTAATCATATTTGATAGGATTACAAAAACGTTGGAAAGCGATACAATTAATTATAAGATGTTTAGCTACTTAATTACAATTCTTGCAGCTAATTTCAAGTAGCTGCCCTGGCCTAGCTTGTGATGGCCCTTTTTCTCAATCCTAGCTTTGGTTTCCTTTGAGGTGTCAGGAAACCTAGCATCAAAATATTGAAGTCAGATATGACGTAGCACACTTTTATTTTAGACAAAGAAAATTAAAGCTATTGAATTAAAGTTGTAATTTACCTTGCGGGTCCAGTTGGCATTTTTCCTTCTTTCTTTGCCCTTTTCTCTTTTCCGTCATGGATGAGTGCTCTCCACTCACTCTCTGAAACTATAGCTAATCCCATGAACCATTTCAAAGCAGCTCCCTTCAATGTTGAAGGAAACAGTTTGAGTTTTTGAGAGTCTTCCATATAGTCATAAGTTCGGCACACAACTTCAAACTCAAACAGAAATGTTTCAGGATCCTCACTTCGCAATCCATAAAATTTAGGGAGGATAGATGGTGAGATATTTTTCATCGTTGTATGAGTTTCCTCATCAACTATAGGGAATCCAAACAAGTTGTCTCCTTCCCTATTTCTTCCATTATTACCTTCACCATTGTTGTCTCCATTGTTTCCTCCTCCTCTACCTCTACCTCTACCTCCAAATCCATCTATTATTTCCTCTGCCATGATAGTTTCTTTAGAGTCCTAAAATTCCTCTGGTTCTTCTATCAAGGGAGGATGAGAGGGAGTCTCTTCCTTTTCTAAATGAGATTTAGTAGGTGGTATAGGAGAATCCTCTAATTCAGCTGCTCCTTGAATTCCAAAAATCTTAAGGCTAGGGTAGATGGTGGTGATTCTTGTCTATGCCTTGAAGAAGATGGAGTTGTGAAAATCGAACTCTTGGCTTTAGCTATAAACCTTCCCCTAGAATCTCTTGCTCTATGCATGTCATTTTTTATATTTTTTTAATAAAAGTTGGGCTAATAATTCTCTTTCTGATCTTCCAGATCACACTAGGTGCAAGAAGAGAGCATACTTAAGAAATTACTAAACCAATAACTCTCTTTTCTGATCCTCCAGATCACACTAGGTGCAAGAGGAGAGCATACTTCAAGAAGTTATCATTATCAAGTTTTCCCTTCTTTTATGATTTTGTGTTTTTTTTTAAAGAAATTGGCTACCTATTTACACTTCCCCGGCAACGGCGCCAAAATGTTTGGTCAATTTAGTGTGTCCTAAATTGCTGCATTTAATTTGTCAATCCGGGAATCATAAGCTGATGAAGTGCGGCACACTATATGTGCAAGATAACCTATTTCTTAACTTTTTGTCGTTTTTGGTTTTCTAAGGTGAAATGGAAATTCTAAAATAAAATCAAGTATGGTTATGTTTGTTCAAGGAAATGATATCCTCTATAATGATTTACCAACTTGAAACTTGAAAAGGAATTTGAAAATTACAATGACAAAATTTGAAGGAAATGAAAATGTGCTGCTGAAATGAAAAGATGCTGCTAGTCTAATGAATTAAAACAGTGAACTAGTGAGCTTGAAACTAAACTATTCTTGCTGCTGTCTAAACACAACACAAAATAAATTATGCTGAAAGAAATCCAAAATTGCATCAAAGTAAATCTAAATCAGATTACATCAATTTATCTTATGATCCCTCATCATTAGTCCAGCTATGATTTTCGGAAGTAACCATAAACAACTTGAGTAACTGATTTCTAACTTGCAGAAAGGAAACTAATATCAAACTACACATCCATAATTCAATCTTCACATCACCCAAATTATGGGCTTTCTGGATAGCAACCAAGACAGCAGAGCAAACTTAACACATCCAAATTCTATTGAGTTGAAACTAATACCAAACTTACATATCTTCATAATACAATCCCTCACCATCAACACCGGTATTTTGAGTAACCACAGATGTTATGAGCAATCCGATATATCTAAATTCGCAGAAAGAAACTAATACCATAAACTGTTGATATTTGATAGATAAATCCCTCAACAATGTCCAATGTAGACATTTTTAGCAACTCAGACTCAAGGAGAATCCATATATCTAAATTCTGCAAAAGGAAAATAACATTAAAACTAAGGCATTATAAGGATAAGGAGCAATCCTCACCATCTATCCAAATATTTTTGTTTCTGAGGCAGAACCCAGAACAGCAGGTGGAGTAACTGACATATCTAAATTTAACTACTAAAGCAAATAAGCAAAACTGAATTAAACAAAGCAGTACTGAAATTAAACAGAAACTAAGAAAAGCAAATTAGCAGCAGAACAATGTTAATTCCATGTCATTAGTCAAAAAGCTATGAAAATGTCCGGGCTGCCTATCTATAACCTGAAACAAGAACACTGATCAGTGATTAACAACATAAAACATGAAAGACAGAAGTGAAATGGAAAGCATGAAAGTTTATAAACAGAAATGAAGCATATGTATCATGAAAAATGCAATGTATAAAAATGTGAATGGATTATGGCACAATGAGTTTTAAAGAAATGAAATAAGAACTATACACTAATGCACAAAACCTTAGCTGAGCAGGGGCCCTCTACACCAGCCTTGGCAACGATCTTCAAGTACGAATTAAGTTGGAAAACAGAGTCTTCTTATATTAAAATGCAGTCATAACAGTAAGGTAGTATTACGGCACTAAGGCAACGTAATTACATTACAGAGCAGACTAATAAAAGATAACAGAGACTAATCGAGACTAACTCTATATGCGTATGCAAACACGTTATATATAACAAAAGAAATATAACTATCTCCTAAAGTTTATGCTGGTGGAGAACACGTAGACCATTACGTCCACGGATCTAGGATCATGGTCGTGTTGGAAAGTAAATCTATGAGGAGTGGATCCTTGAATTCGGCTATGGAGCCATGTACAGATGTCGACTTGTCCTCCGCAACTCAGAAACGGCCGTATGAACCTTTACGTGACACGAAACAGAGCCCTGTCACCGTAAGACTCTACGGTTGACTTCCATGTGGATGCCTTTGACCGTGGCTTCTTTAGATGAGTTTGCTCAAGCCAATAGGACATGAACCATGTCCACATCATTCCTGACTTGCCCATGTGTCTCGTTTTTGCTGTAGACACATGTAGCATAGAGTTTCACAAAATAGCCGCGGAAAGTTGCAGCAGCTGCGGAAAGTGGCAAGATTCCACAGCTAAATGAAAAAAATCTAAATCAAACAGCAGACACAAAAATATAGTTAAAAACCATGTTAGATGCTCTTTTGCAATTAACATACAATGATATTGACAACTTGGGAGGTTCAGGTGAGTGAAAAAGGTATAGAAAAGTGTATGGAAAAGATGTAGAATTGAGACTCAACAACTCCTCAATCTCATCTTGGAGGGTGTTGCTAGTCCTCAACCGTGCCAAACGTTGTGCTAGAACCAATGTGGGTAATGTAGCTTTGATCTATTCAAAAGCTTCCTCCTTCTACCGCAAGTCCTGATTTATTTGTTGGAGGATCGAATCACGCTGGACCTTAGTCCATAACTGCATGGTTTTCTCTAGTAACTGGGACCCCTGAGCAATCTGCCCTGTAATGGTGTTTGTAGCCGCAATCACCACCACAGTGCCCTGGGCTCATACCTCCAGGGGTGTTTCGGGCTATAATTTGGCCTATAAGTCAGTGATTTACTACTCTAACTGTGTCTTAATGACCTACATTTTCGTCCTGGAAGCCTTCAATGCTGCGACTAATCCTTCCACTTTAGCCCGGGGGGTGGCTGCGGTCGAGATCTCTTCTGTAACCTCTATGCAGAGCTGGTGGATCAAGGTTTCGAGCTCCTCTTCTTGCGTGACAATGAGGAGCACTTCTGTATTCTACTGTGCGATGGTCTATTCGGCCACACCAAGTTGTTGGTGTACTTGTTAGTCCCGATGGTGAATCTCTTGAAACACAATAGTGTGGAGACCCTGCAATGCTTCGTGGGGTAGCTTGGCTAGATTCAACTGCACCCTTGCACCTACTTGGAATTGTATTTCCTGGTCCCACGAACTGATCACAAGGGCGGTGCTAGGTAAGGAACAGAGATGGCTTTCTTCCGTAGCTAGTGTTGTACTACTAGATGCCAAGGGAATCTGTCCCTAAACCACACTGATCTGTAGCATGTCTCTCTTTATCTACAGGGTTCGAATCTTGGCCTGGATGGCATTGATCACAACCCTCTGTTGTTCCTCTAAAGCTACCCATTTTTCTTCTGTGGCCAGTGTGACTGCATCTAAAATTTGTTCGAGATATCCTTCAGTCAACGTAACCGTCTCATCTCGTTCCTTCTGCTGGGAGCACTGCTTCTTTTGGGGTCCCTTGATATGCTCGCCTGTTTTCTTTGTACCTACGATGTGTACTTCCTCCGTGCCCACATCTCGCTGCAAATCAACCTAGATGTCAGCCTCGGTGTTCTTCGTGGTGGTCTGCTTTGGCAAAGTTTCATTTTTCATGGTTGTGCTTGAGTCTTTCCCTCTGCCTATAGTCTCCGTGATGATAATAGGTTGGAGTACCTGCGGTGTCCTTTGTGTCGGATTTGAAGCCTATCTTCTAGGCAGCAGGCCATAACACAATCACATTGTCAATTTCCTCGTCTGCTACCATATAAGGAATTGACTTCCATGTTTTATCCTTGTGGGCATGGATCAGAATGTTGTGCATGGTAACCTGGAATGCTACAATACTTTTGTACTTTTTATATACTGTGGGGGATAGCCGAGGTCAAGAATTAATGGTTGTGGCCATGCTACTCTGGAAGAGGACCCAGAATACTTGGTTATATTCTATGCGCTGCGCGTCCTTTGAATCCCACAAATGGGCATATTGAGCCCCTTCGCACATATCTGGGGTGAGTTCGGGGAGGACCGACTCTGCAGGGGTTTCCCAGGAAACTAGGGCTATAAGAAACAATAGCCAGGCATAGCAAAAGGATTTTCCCTGCTCTTGAGATTCGCGAACGTTGGTCAAGAACTCGTCGCATAAGTATTGGGCCCAATTGAGGCAGACCCCCTTCACACAGTGACTGGCTAGTCGAATGACATAAGCAGGGACAGTGGCGACCTGGCACTTTCGCATTAGCCTGCAGGCTAATAATATGGTACCCATTTGTGTAGCAGGGTAGTTGATAGATTTGATGATGAAGCCCCACATATTCCTTTCGATATGGTAGGTTTTATGCACATATTCAGCGATGTCCCCCTCATATTTCTTGCCCACATGCTCCAGAGGGTGCGGCCCATTCATGGGAAGGCACGTAATTTGTGAACCAACACAGCATATATGGGGACTCTATCCCGAATCCATAGGCAGCCATCATGAATTAAGGTGAGCTGTTGTTGGGCTAGCCAATTCATGATGTTGTAATGGCCAAAGTGGGGCATCTGTAGTAGGTTCAAGAGCCTTGATCCGGCCAATCCGCTTACCTAGCACTGAGGAACGACTGTGACCCCATCATTCACATAAATTGTGTTCAAGTACAACGTGTGGGACAACTCATGGAAGGCTTCATAATTTTCCAATTCGTGATCATTGAATTTGACCTCATGGAGCTTCCCACAGGGGTCACTCAGGACAAGGACCTCTCCCAGGGTTAGCGGCGTCTGTAGATAGGTAACCATGTCATCGAGGTTCTTTGGTGTGCACGTCGAGGGCCTGTGTGGGCAGATGAAGGGAGGTAACCATTTGATCAGATTAGCGGGTAGGGCTTCCTCCTGTGCAACCTAAGCCTGAGGCATTTCTCGCGGGGACTTGGCATGCCTTGGGGAGATACTAGGCTTCCCTGTAGCCCATTTCACAGCTTTTGGGGGCTTCCCTGAGCCCTATGCCTACTCCTTTTCCTTCCTTGCGACTGGCGTTGAGATAAATTCTTCATCCTCAGACCCAATCTCCATTACATCATTAATTTCTGGGGAAGTAGGTGCAAAGGGCTCAGTAGGGTTAGTGGCTGTCATCCTAGCATGGAAAATGAATCCTAACTCTGGGTGGCTACTTTCAGAAGGGGGAGGTCGATCAGACATGAAAGGAACAGTACAAACTCAAAAAATATTATAGCTCAAGCTCGTTCGAGATAAAGAGGATAACTACAAGCTATGAAAGTGAGGTAGAACCCTTGTCTGAGCTATCTGAACCTTTTTATAGTGCTTGTGGGCATCCAATGGTAGGGTAAAATTGACTTGGAACTTACCATTAGGTAAACGGTAAAAAATCCCCAAAATCTTCCCTGTTAAAAGCCAGTGGCCTGCTCCTTTTAATGGTAACTTTTGCTTTTTACTAGATGTTATTGTGCCAATGGCTAGTTTTCGCACCTCCTGTGCACTTGGCATACCTGCTACGCTTGGGTTAAACACCTATGCCTTCTGCGCATCTTCCCCCAACATAGGCTTAATCCCTAAGTACTTCAAAAACAAAGATATTTTTGCCCGACATGTGTCATTCCAACAAAACCAAGCCTCCTTCGTAAGCAAGCCTTTCAGAGGTGTTGTGATCAATGCATACCTTCAAACGAACTTTCTGTAATAACTTGTGTGGCCGAGAAGTGAACGCAGTTGTCCCCTTGTTGTAGGAGTTTTCGGATATATGATAACTCTGCCTCATGTATCTGTACCCCCAATCTTAGCCAACGTGGGGTGCGTCTCAATGTTACCCATTCCTAGCCCAAGAAGTCTGGTAACTGTGCACATATTATCCAATTCTGAGTTAGAAACATCTTGTGGATCATCCTTACCTTATTTCGGGGCTAGGCTGCAGTATGTGACCATGATTAGTACCCGCAGTTCCCAAGTGGGCACTTCAGGTGTGACATACAGGTGCGATTCATCCCATGCTACAGTATCAATGTCCTGCAGAGCTACGTCCAACACCTCTGTCCCGCCTACTAACCCAAATGTTCCCAGAAATGCATCCTTAAAAGTCTCCCAATGGTGGGTGCACTGATGGAGCTCCACATCTAAGTACCATGAATAAGCAGATGAACCCACTCTATCCAAGCGAACAGATATTCACGTGCATCTTCGGGTCCAACGAATGTTTTGATTCATACGTCAGATGGGGCCTCAAATCATAGGATCATCATATCCCAACACTCCTCCCAATCCTGGAATGACTCCTCATGCATCTCCCACGTTCACGTAGGTGATCCATGCATGGCTAGCTTACAGGCCCATAACCTTCATTCTTTGGGAACCTCAGCTTCAAATGCTTGCAAAAAGTCCCTAACATTACTAGAACCATCAAAGTAAGGTAGATATTTTACCTCTGAGGATATGCAGCGGAATTTCTTTGTGATCCGAAGACATTGCAGTGCAAAGACATCATGTAACCGGTTTTTGAAATTCTCTATCTCCCCATTGGAGTCAGAGAAACATTCACTGTCCTTTTCCCAACAAAGTACTCCCTCCACCGTGGGGTTGATCCAATATTCAACCCGCAAAATCAACTTATAGCCACATCCTCTTCATAATGCACTGGTTCTATGTATCATTCGCCTTCCGTGGGATCTAATGGTACTATTACCCTTGTACTGTTATTTTTGAATATCATGCTTCTCTTCTTTAGGTTAATGATACCCCCCATATCGATGGCCCAATCCAAGCCTAGGAGTGCAGGGTAGGGGTTTGTATCTTCTACAATTTGAATTAATTCAAAATCAGCCCGAACCTTGACCCCTACAATATCCACCATGATCTTCGATAGTCTCCCCAAGGGTATGATCTTTTGTTGATTGGCCATACGTAGCTAGATATTGGACCATTCCAAATTAGGTTCCCCCATTCGTTGCCAAGTCTGTTTAAGTAATACATTTGCATCTAACCCTAGGTCCAAAATAACCTAATCCATCTCGTAATCACTAATCTGTGCAGTCAACCACATCTCCCTACTCGTGCGTTTCTTATATCTATAGAGTTTGTGTACATCCTTGACTTTCGGAGGGAGGCTAGGTCGTGTTGTACAACTATCTATTAATGCCTAAATATTTTCCATAGCATTTGGGTTGTGCAACAGCTTCATACATGCCTCTAAAATGGGTTTGAACTCCTCATTTGCCTTGAGGTATTCAGACGGCTACGAAGTAGACTCCTCTACCTCAGCAAACTCTTTGTGAGCTACGAAAAATGTTTCTTTTTCCTTTTTTAGATCCAAACCTTCCTATTTGATAACTTCTTGTCAGATCAGAGACTCAGTCGTAGTATTCTCTCCAGGCCCCCTGGTGGCCATCCCATTGCGTGTTATGACATTCATGCTTGGATCTTTGTCTTGTAGTTCAGACTTAACCCTTTGTACATTCTACGTAGGTGTCGGCTACTTCTCCTGCATATTTTATATCAATATGGGGAAGTCTTCAATTACATGGTCCAGCTGTCTGCAATACCGACAAGACTGCCTTGTAGGGTTTGGATAGTCCCTGGTGAAATGTCCTACTTCTCTGCAATTATAACAGATTAGTTTCCATCATCCCCGACCTACACTCCCACCCTTTTCGCCTCCCTTGCCCCTAGCTAGGGAGCCACCTATGCTCGAGAGGGATCTTGGTGAGGATGGATTTGATTGTACCCTATAGAGGTTCCCTCGATCAATCATCAAATCATACGTCCGACAGTTCTGTTCATCGTGTCCTACTGACCTGCAGAACCTGCACCATTGTTGCTTTACTTATGGGACATATGCAGTAAGGTGGGGATAGTGGCTTGTGTCATTCAGCCCTGCCATGCGACAATAATCGTACGATAGTGCCGGCCCACTTGACCCTATAACTTCCCTAGGGCACAACGGACTAGGTCCCCTGGCCTGCATATAGTCTATTAACAGAGGGTAGTTATCCTTGGTGTGACCATTTGTCTTGCATCGTATGCACCATATTTCAAGGCTAGCCTCTGTTCCTCTCTCCTTTCGCATATTATGGATCTCCATGTGCATCGCCTCCATTTTTCCTTGGATTTTTTGGACACCCAATTGAGTATCATCTCTGGGTGCAGCTTCCAACTTCATAGCAACTTCCATGGATTTTTCTTGTGATTCGAAAGTTTGGTGACCCATCGGTACATGCAGGTGAGGCAGTATCATAGCACTGAACCATTCTGTGTGCTTTATATCATCATACTGAAATCCACCTTCTCTGATCACCTTCTTTAGTCATTGATCGGCCTCCCACACCGACTCAAAAGGCCCTTGCTTGAAATCCTTTAGATCAACCACTATTTGAGAGTAGGACTTTGGCTTCTTGAATTGTTTCTTCAAGGAATTCTTAATCTCTTCAATGGTTGTGTTCGCATGCTGGATGATGTATCCCATGTACCAGTCTAGAGCTCTTCCTTCGAAGGTAAGGGACAGCTGTGCCCTCTTCACCGCATCACTAGCTATGTTCTGCACAGTCCATACCAATTCTACGACAAACTAGAAATGATCCATGTATTCATCTCCCACACCCTTAAAGGTAGGCAACTTCATGTTTGCAACCATGTCGTCTTCCGGTGGTGGTGGAGGTGTAGGTGAATTCTTGCCCCTACGCTGGTTTGGAAGTGGTGTGGCTAGAGGACTCTACGCAACTACTTCTCTTACCAGGATGTAGACAGATCTACCTCCTTCTCAGTTTGTCTGATAGTATTTGCCACTTCGTGTCGTACTCCCATCTAGATTAGAGGTCATTCATTTGGCGTGGCTACACAGAATATCTTTTTTTTGCACAGTAATATCTTAATTAGCAATGGTAAGGTCTTCAGAAACTTACCCCGGAATCCTTTGAAGAATATTCTCTCTACTTCAGAGTAGGAGATGAACTGATTGATGGAAAATTCTGTCACGAACCCTCCTAGTGCACTGTCCACCCAGTGGTCTACCATGCGAGTGATGGTGTTATCAATTTTTTCTAACTTCTGGATCAATTTTGGGATCCACTGTGTGACCCGCTCGTCTTTCCAACACTTATGAAATTAGACCAACCTTGTGAGCCACCCTTGGAGCTCGATCACAATGGTTACAAAGAAGATCTCATAGACCTCCATGAAAATATACTTATTTTTCCACTCTTCGGTGGTCAACCTCTTACTGTGGTTTTCTGTTATAGTGAATTTTTGAACTTGCTATTCGTACCAGTCATTGATTTCTTTTCTTTCAGGTTTCTAGTATTGCCTTGGCATTACTCGATCCCTCTGTCAAAATACTCCCAGTATCAGCAATGGAACCATTTGTTGGCTCGAGGGGACCTGACCCAGGTTCGGAGGCTAAGGTTTTCCAATAAATCCCTATACTACTGGCCCTTTCAATAGTGACCTGCTTGCGTAGGCCAAAGTCTCACCCGAAGCAGTATGGGAGGGTGTTGGAACCAAGTTTCCACACCCTAGGAGAGGGTAGGTAAGTCAAGTAGAGTTGTGTTTGACTTCAAAATTACCAGATCATATATCACAAAACCCAGATCTATAGATCCCTTCACATCTACATGCACAATACCGATTATAATCACAGTAAACAACAGAGCATAAATTCATAGAATAATAACACAATATATATATATATATATATATATATATATATATATATATATATATATATATATATATATATATATATATATATATATATATATATAAAGTATAATATATAGATCCCATTCAGGTGTCAACGCAGCATTAGCAAATAACACATTTATTTCTGTAGCTTAACACAAAACCATGCATAGCATAACAGATATCATAGATTCGCATTCAACAGATTTAGATATTCCAACAGCCTTCCACTTTCATTAATCCTCCAGATCCTTTTACAATACCCAAAACCCAACCTGCACACACAGTAGAAGGGCCCGCACAAAACAGGACTGAGGATCTCCGCGCACACAGCCAGCAGGAGTCCTTTCCCCAATAATCCAAACAGATCTACTAACTTGTAATTCGCACCAATATTAATACATACCTCTCTATTAACTCAAAATGTCCTTCTATTTATATTGATCTAGCCTAATATTTCCTGTGGTCCACAACCTATGGTTTGTGGACTCTAGGTCTACCCTTTGACCCATTACAATGCTTTCAGGGCTTGTACCCACCCAAAAACCCGTGCACTAGACCAAAATATGCCAAAAATATACAAAAATACTCAAAAGTGTCCCAATTCGCAGCCTTTGGAGGACCTTGTTCCAACAGATATCCACCTTCCCACTTTTGTATCCTTTTCTTGCCCCTCAACAAACTCTGCCAATGAACATGCTCACGTTTTCCATCATGGGCCGGGTACCTGTTAGCATAGGTACTGCCCCCCTCCATGATAATCCAGTTATGAAGTAAACATCTAAGACCTCAATATCTAATTCCTGATCGTGAATTATGAATCTTTCTTGATCAATGTCCCATACATTGATCAGGTACTGTAATAGCTCCTGTTGAGATCAGAGGCATGGTGTCATGAAGAATTTTTTAAGTGCGCAGCCCCTAAGAATGTCCATGCATCTTACATTGCCCAAGGTTTGCTCATCTTCTTCACTATGTTCTCTTTCCTTCCATTCGATCACCATTTTTCTCTTTAACACCTGCAAAATCATCAATGTGGTTGTCATTAGTCAAATTATTTGTTGTTGAAGTGTTTAAAATGGGCTAACTTGTTGAATTATAAGTTAAAAACCATGGTCACAGTTGGCGCGAGTTCATGCCCAATACCTGCGCCGACTGTCGTGCCCTAATTTGAACAAAACCCCCCCTGCAGATCTAAAATTGGGTTGCAGGCAATGAAATTACATCAAAATGCAGGCAAGTATTTGAGCTCTTACCTAGAAAATACGAATTCACGATTAGCCTTATGGATTGTCCGCTATCAGCTCTGCAAAATCACAGTGAAAAAGGGTAAAAATTGCTCACAAGAGGTAAAAGTGAAAAGCAATTTGTTTTTACTATTTTTGGCATTTTATAAACTTTTTAGAACCCTAATTAGGTTTTTTAGAATATTTTTCGATTATTTTTCTATTTTATCTCGAAAAATGGGTTTTACGTGTGTTTCTTGTGCAATAACAGGTCCTCAACATGACAATGATGAAGTAATGAGTTTTATTTTATACTTTTTCTGACTCGGTAAAAACAAGAAAAAGTCACCCCTGGAGTCATATTTCATCTCTTTTCTGACTCTCGAAAATTGAAAAGATTGTCATGACTCTTATTTTTTTGAACTCGTTGAAGGCTGCAAAACAATATCTACCCAGTATATGTTTACCCCTTTTTCAGACTGGGATAGATTATTTACGAAAAAGGAATACCTTAGCCTATTGCGACTAAGAGGTTCTCTCAGACATAATTTCTACCTTTTCAGATCTGTGAGACTACCTATGAAAAGGGACAGGTTGGAGTTTTTTTTTCTTCCTCTTTTCAAACTCTCTAAACATGAAAATATGTTGAGTTATTCCTTTGTTAGACTCGTTAAACCTACATGACATCAGAAACCGTCACCATGACGTAACTGAGTTCCTCCTTCCTAGGGCTCGTAAAATTTAATAGGATTTATTTGTCTGAAGGAAAAAATTATATGAAAATAACATGCTATCCCCTTCAAGCTTTTTTCCAAAATAATTGGGGTACTTGCCATAAATGGTGGGGGAAAATGGAACTAGTTCTCAGTCGTGTCAGATGTATGTCGCTCTTGAACATAACACTCATCTGCATTCGTGTCGGGTTGGGGACATCCCATTTCATCATTTTTTTCCTCCATGGGTTTGGGTAATCTATTTTGACCTCTCATTTTCTCTTTGCCCCGTCATCATGACCTCAGATTCCTTGATGTCAAATATTGCCAAATTCTGGAGTCATGTCGTCAATATGCTCAAGAGAAGTTTCCTTCTATAGTTTTCAAACCTCTAATCCTATGTTTGGTTCTAATTCACTATCATCTTATTCCTTTGTCTCATGTCGATGATGTGGGAAACATTATGGACCTCCTTCGACCAGGTCACTTCCTGTCGACTTCAGCTCATTATCCAGGAAGCTGATCTAGAGAATCCCTTCCGATACCTTGGAGCTTGCATGCCTCAATGGAAATTTCTTCGCATTCAACAACGGGTCCTCATCATTGGCCTTCGATCGAGTGATTCCGCGGGTGTTCGATGCTAACTCACTATTCACATTATGTGGATTATACTAGTTTTACCTTGAGAACCATTGTCATTACTGGTGGTTTCTCTCGTGTATATTAATAGATTTTATCATTGGTTGGTAATCAGGTGACTTTATTGCATGTTCAACTTCAGCTCACTCATTCGCATTCTTGAATTTGTACTTGTTCAGGTCGAGATGGAGCGCAAGACCCTAGGTTTTTTCTGATAAAATCCAAGCTACGAGACGATTTGGTTTATCATGATTATATGCATGGCACTTCTGATTGGATGGCTTTGACCATGCCCAAGTCTATTTATTGATCCTTCTTGCTGGATGACTGCATCCATACCTCAAATATCATTCTTATATGTACTCTTTTATGGATGGTTGTGCCCATGCCACATATTCATGTATCAGAGATATCAGTTGTACTTGTACTTGTAGGTCTTTCGACAACAGTGTTTAGTTTGAACATGTTCTCGTAAATAATTTCACTCCTCCCTCTCTCTCGGACTTCATGCTTTAGGGGGCATCTGTTACATATTATTTTGTCACCATCCCTGCAATCCCCATCTCACACATTGGAGAACCATTTCAGTGACTTCTGTGTATTTTCGTACCTTGAAAAAATTGTCATTTCATCCCTTGGCATGTGAAGAACATTTCCTCTGTTGACTATTCCTGGCACAGGCTCCCAAAAACACTTGATTTTTGGTCGGCGTTGGTAGGAATTTATGGCCTCGCGCCCATTGGCGCTTTGTCTCATTGGACTGCCTATGCCGAGATGTTTTTTGAAATTTTTCTAAACTAGAAGCAAAGTTTCCAATCCCAACCACTTTGTGAGCGGAGTCAGCATGGTTTGTTCGACTGAATAATGTAGAAGTTCTTCCTTTGGCTTCTTGTTTCCTACATTTGAGAAACTCCCCAAAGGATAATGCCTCCCTTCCACCTTATGAGTGATCAAAAACCACCTCCTCCTCTCTTGTAAACACATCCTTCTCACATAGTTGCAGCTAGCTAAAAATCCTTACTATAACTATTGTGAGAGAAAAGTAGAGAGGAACCCATTGTCGAGAGAAATTTTAGGCCTATTTCCTCGCTAAGTCTAATCCCCAATGAATTCTTGAGATGGGTTTGACTGAACCTGTCGAAGGAGGCTGCAACATCAAGGCTCTTTTGGTTGTAAAATTATTCTCTCTACTTATCAAAACCTGACTTCTTTTTTGGTTCCCTTTTTGCGTTTAATGTTTTTAATCTTTTGCAATACATTTGATTCTCCTTGACCAATTAAATAGTTATGAATGAAAATATGTTTTCATATGCTTTCATCGTTCTCTGATCCTTGTACAGGCACCCGAGTATCACCACTAAAGTACCGCGATGTGTAAAGATGAAGATGGAGAGATCGCTACCACAAGCTACGACAACTGCGTTGGAATAAAGGTAGGTCATCTATCCCAACTCAGCTTCATTCATAAACTAGGAATCCGAAGGATTAGCATGTTCCCTTGTTGCTAGACCCACCCTAGGGCTAGAGGGATCACCTCTATCCACAGAGAGGATTTACCTGCACAACACATTTACTACACTCTAAAAAATTTGATCCAACAGAGCTAAATTATACTATAACTATAAAATAGTTTTTAGTCGTAGTGCATACCATTAATAAGTTTAGACATTGCATCATTGGCTATGAAACTTTCATTCACACAGACCATTCTTCCATTAGATATTTAATGAACAAAATATTCACTAATGCTAGGATAACCAGATGGCTATTACTATTGCAAGAGTTTAACATCACCATTCTAGATTGAACAGGAAAACAAAACACAATTGCTAACTTTTTATCTAGGATTTAAAATGATAATAATGATATGTCTGTAGAGGATAAATTTCTAGATGAATGTATTTTTTCAATATATACTAAATCACCTTGGTATGCAGATATTGCTAATTATTTGGCTACAGGAAAATTACCATCTCATTTGTTTCCCAGCGAAAAGAGAAAAATAATCCAAAAAAGTGCTTCTTACTCATGGATCAATGAATAATTATACAAAATAGGACCAAATCTCATCAACAAAATATGTGTACAAGAAGATGAGATACCAGATATACTCAAATCTTTCCATGATGAGCCATGTGGAGGCCATTTTTCTGACAAAATAAATGCTTATAAAATCCTTCTCTTAGGATATTATTGGCCTTCCCTTTTTAAGGATGCCAAATAATAAGTTAAGATATGTGACAGTTTCCAAAGGATGGGGAAACCTGTTCTTTCAAGTGAAATTCCACTACAACCTCAGGTACTCATTGAACCCTTTGAGAAATGGGCCTTGGATTTTTTTGGTCCAATTAATCCACCTTCTAAACAAAAGAGGCATATTTTGGCAGGTATTGATTATGTTACTAAATGGGTAGAAACTAAAGCACTTTCTTTTTCTACTGAAAATGTTGTAGTTTCATTTATTTTTTAGCATATCTTCACTAGTTTTGGTGTCCCAAGGGAAATTGTTACAGATCAAGGTACACAGTTTACATTCTGAGTAGTACAAAAATTGGTGGAAGAATACAAAATCAAGCATTGGAAGTCTGTTCCATACCATCCCCAAGAAAATGTGCAATTTGAGTCTACAAACAAAGTGATTGAAGCCATTTTCACCAAAAATGTACACTTGCACAGAAGGGACTGGGTAGAAAAAATTCAAGAAGCTTAATAGGCCTATAGAACTACATGGAGAATCACTATAGGACATACTCCCTACGAACTTTTTTATGGAAATAAATTATTATTTCCAATAGAGTTCTAGATCCAGACTTATAAAACAATAGTCAAGTTGGGACTTGACTTGTCAGAAGCACAAAAGAAAAGGATGGGACAACTCAGTGAGCTTGATGACATAAAACAAGATGATATCCAGAAAAATAGCTTGGTTCAACAACAAAGAGCTACGTGGCCCGATAAATACATCAAGGAAAATACATTTCATCTATGAGACTGGGAATTACTCTTCGACTCAAAATTCAAGAATTTCCAAGGGAAGTTCCAAACTCACTGGCTTGGGCCTTATGAGATCGAAGAAGTTTTTGACAATGGAGCAGTAAGAATAAAGACTATTGATGAAGAGAAAATTCTTCTATTAGTAAATGGACACTGAATTAAGATCTATCAAAAGCCAATGACAGGAGAGGAATTTGTCAAGATTTTCCAAGACAAATCTGCTTTAAAGTTGGTTGAGAAGAATTCTTCTTCTCAACCTTAAAAATTTTATTTTTTCTCTTTCACATACTATATATATATATATATATATATATATATATATATATATATATATATATATATATAAAATAGAAGAATCAATAAAATTTTGTATAAACATGAAAACCAAATTTTGTTTGGCATGTTTTATACAGAAAATTCAAGGTGAAAACCAAATTTCTTTGGCACCTTAATTTTATTTTCCCATGATTTTTCTAAAAAACATTTTCTATTCTTCTAACCATACCTTTCTTAAAATAAGTGAACTACAAAATTGATGATGTTTTGCCACTTTGAAATATTTTTTCACCGTTGACAGTTTCTACAGCTAATTGACAAGAACATTTTATTATCAGATAATAGGGAGAAGTGATTGACTCCTCATGAAATAGAACACATACAAGATGGAAATCAGAGGTTAGCAAGAAAATAAATCAAAGGTATATAATTTTTTAATTTAACGATAGGGGTCAATATATTAATATATGAACTATATGGACATGACATTACCGAGAAAATCAAAATCATTATGAAAGGTGATAGTGTTATAACAAATACCTCATAATTTTCCATACCCATTTCATCATCATAACACGATTCAAATTCTTGATTCGTTTATTTTATCTCCGCCTCAATCATAATTATGAATGGATAACAATTAAATCACTCACTTATACCTTCATCTCATACCTACTTGCCCTCTCATTTTTCCATCACCATCCGCCATTTCTACTCCGAAGAAAACCCTACCAAGTTCATTACCCTGTCAACAAAACAATTTCTGGAGGTGAAAAATATTCAAATCATGGGTGTGATTGTCCAAACAAAGCCAACAGGGAAGAAATTTTTGGAAGGATATTCGCAGGAAGAGAATTATTACAAAAATCAAAATGGTTGGAATTTATGGAGAAATTTGATGGTTTTCACAAATAAGTCACCAAGACTTTTGCAAGGGCTTTTGATGACATAGAAGTGGAAATAGGAGACATCAAATTCACAATGACAAAGTCTCTAATTGCAGAAGCTACTATATTTTCGTGTATTGGAGAAAAGTGGTTTCAAGAACATAGGAATCAAAGGAGATGACTAGAGGGTTTTCTTGAAGAAACCAAGCATGGACATTACTATCTTCACAAAAGGCATTCCTAATTCTACATTAAAAAGTAAGTGGAGGAATTTTCTCTTAATCCTCCAAAAATTTGTTACTTGTGGAGGACGATTCAATTTTTTGTTTTTCTACCTTCTAAGACTGTTGATGAATTTTCTTTATGAACATGAAATGAACCTTCCATATTTCTTGTTGAATAGTCTTAAAAAGATGTCAAGGAATTTTCAAAAGGGAATTCGGTTCATAGAAAACACAATGTATCAGCATGGGCTGGTTAAAATACTTGTTGAATTTCATCTTCAAAGTATAGGGGATACATGGGAAGCCTTTCTAGTTAGGAATCATTTTCAAGAGGAAAAAAATAAACAACCTAGTAGTAGCAGAACTCAGAAGGAAAGGAAAATTGAGACACCACTAGAAAAAGAACCACAGTAGTAGCAATATTTGTCAGAGGATGACATGCCAATTGTAGAAATTTTAAAGAAAATGAATACAAAGGATGTTAGAAGAAAGAAGGCCAACAAAAAAACACAAATTTTGTCTCAAAAAGAGAAGCCTAAAACCCCAAAGACCCCTGTCACAGGGTTGAGGAGAAGTACCAGGCTAAAGACAGTGGAGGAAGTGTCCTTAAAATACATAGAACAAATTGATTTAGAGGCAGATGAAACAATGGAAAATTCCCTGAGAGCATCACCACCTGCCTACATTTCACCTCCTCGGAATCTAGGAAAAAGCATAGGAATTTATCTAGTACAACAAGAGATTTGTGATTACATAGAATCACTGGAGAAAATATAAGCAACTAATAAATTAATTCCAAATCTAGGTGAAGAGAAAGACTAGTTTAATGAACCACAATAACCTCTAGTTCTCGACATCCTCAAGAATGAAATCTTCGAACTTGATACATTAAATAGGTATATTAAAAATGAAAACCAATATTTGAAAGCTCATAATGAACTTCAAATTTCCAAGAGTGACAACCTCCTCCTACATTTCAGTCTATGGTACAAAAAGAACAAGAAATTGAAGGAAGCAAACATAGCCATGAAGAAAAAAATCATTAACCTGAAGTACAAAATCCTCATGAAGAAAACAAGGATGGAAGTAACAGGAAAAAGGGTGAAAAGAATGAAATTGGATGTACTGGAAGAAGTATCTAAGGATATGCAATGGCTGAACAAAAATGAAAAAATTTTGTGGTTGTATGAGGACATACAAAAACCTCAGTATGGGGGAATGTAGAGTCCCAGAATTGTTTTGTTTTGACACCTTTTTTTCATCCATATTTTCCTTCTTTTCCTATCACTGTAAACCTAATAAGGCAGAAAAAAAATTATTTTGACAAGGTAAAGTATTTGTGTGTCCTATTCTTCATATTTGTTAATATACCCTATTGTTTTATTAAATATTACATTCAGCTATGAAATTGATACAATTCTACAACTATTCCACATATTCGAAACCACCTGCATTGTTAGCAGGGTTCTGGTGCATCGACTCAGCAAAGGATTATATGAGTGGATATAGGGTGATCCCCTCATGGATTTCCTCCTAATTACCCGGGCCTATTCACTAAAAAATCATGCATTACCTCAGTCAAAGATAGCAGTCAACACGTTGCAGCGTCCAGGAACAAAGTTTGGAAATAGCACGACTATGTCGATTTTCTTTCTAAATAGAAAATCGACAGATAAGAGATATTTCATTTGTTATTTTAAATTGTATAAGGATTCTAATAGATATCCATAGGCTTAGAATTGGCGTATTTTTGAACGAATTCTATAAAATCATAAGAACTTTGTGTATTTGGGGCGCGCTAACTTTCATTTCTTGAACATTTTTTTTGAAGATTTTTATGTTAATCTGAAGTTCCTTTTCATGCAATTTGATGCATTGAATAGTGTTAAGAACCTATTGCGTTGCAGACGGCCCCTACAAGAAGACCAGGTCATTTTACTTTAGTTTTTTATTTATGCATCTCAACTGCATTACTATATCGTAATTTCTTAAATGCTTTTGATTCCTGGTTTATTTTCAGATATCAGTTTCAATATTTCAGTGCATTGGTTGTGTTTATTTTTTAGAATAATTTCTTGAATTCATTCTTCTATATTTCATAGAGTTTTGTTTATTTATTTTTTCGTTTACATTCCAAACTAGAATTTGTAGTAGAATTTAGTTTATTTATGTCTTCATAGCATTTCGATCTTCATGTTTGGCTAAAATCACAACTGTATCATATTTCTTGTTTTTATAATTTAGAATTAGTTCATTGTTTTCTGCAACATAAAAATTATAAAATCAACTTGATAAAAATACAATTGATCATTTCTTTTGAAAAGAGTCATCTAGAAAACTATTTTTTTTAAAACTCAATTCAATTGAAAGTAACCATAGAAATAACATTTAACATAGATAATAAAATTTCTTTAAAAACATCACTAATACATAGGAATTTAACAGTGGTCCATAAGTTCAAAAATTAACAAAACTCTAAAAATACAAACCTCACTTTAAATGACAAAGACTTCTAACATATATAGTGCACTTGCACTTCATCAATTTACTGACTCTGGTCAATAATTTATGCTTGAAATTTAAGAATATTAAATTGACTAAACAATTAGTTAGGTAGAAAAATAATATTTATTCAAATATCTAAGCTGAATCAATGCAGAAATAAGTGGATAGGATAGATTAGGTTTTTTTTCTTCAAAAGAAGAAAAATAAGGGTTTGCAATTCCAAATGCACCCTTAGGAATGAAGAGAAAAATCAGTCTTAGGATTAGGTGAAAATTTGAAGTTAAAAGAATAAATGTGATTAATTCCACTTAAAAAGGTTTATTTGTGTAATTTTATCCTAAGTTTGAAAATATTGTGTAAAATGCACTTTGGCCTAATGTTTCAATGTATTAATAGATTCATCTTTCACGCTCAATCAACAACAGCCAACATATGACCCTGACTTTTGGCCCCTCACATCCTCGCCTTTACCATCAGGGTTTGGGTCTGAAAAGGTGTTTTTCCTCCCACCAGTCTGATGCGACATGGTTCGGCTTCATCATTTCACACCCCACCCTCATGATACCATTTACCACTATGACCCCCCTCTGAAAACCGCTTACCACCATTCCATTCCCTCTTTTCCTATCGATGCACCTCCCTCCACTCACATCCTATTACATGCCTATAAGAATTATCCAATCAATTCACTTCCAAAGGATTACGTTAATTCATAAATGTTTCCTGGGTAACCATTTGAAATTCAACAAACCCACATCTACAATGGAAAAATCCCCAAACCTTTAAAAAAAAATTCACGCCACTATTTTTCCTTTCCTACTGCAAAATTGTCTCAATTCACCTGAATTTCCAGGTTTTCATGCACCATTGTTGATTCTCCCATTAATCAAGCATCTGATCTAGCATGACATAAAGCCCTAATTCAATTCCTATCTGTGAAAAACCTTCACATTCCTAGAAAAAATTCATCTTTTTTTCCTTTTTCTATAAATTTCCATTGATAGTATGCCTCCCAAGAAGAAAAACCAGGAAGAGTCTGTCAACCCTCTCGTACACCCCCCTATAGACCTGCACCACATTCCTCTGGTGGAATGAGACTAAAAAATCTCTGAGGCTCAGTGTTAGTTCGATCTCTTCGCACTCTAATATTGGCTTGAGGATAAATTTGTAGATAAAACTAAAGGAATTTGACTCTAGGAAATGTCAAGCCTACTATGTTCCAAACTAGAGAGCCATCATAGCCCCTAGTGGTGATATTATACTCACAATTACTTCTAAAAATATTGACCAGGTGATGCAAGCCTCTCTTGTAGAAACCAACAATTCATTTTCCATAGAATCCTTAATTGAATTGTATTGGAAGCTAGATTTTGCAAAAATAACATGGATTTTTTACCTCGTCTTTCTTGAAAACACCAAAATTACCCAGAAAAATCCAACTTACCCTTCTTCTATGTTCCCAGACTAGACCAAGAAAATAATATCCATGTTATCCTACATTTTATTCTATTATTTTGATCAATGGGTAGATTAAGCCCTCTTAGGTTTCTTATCAATATTTTCTTCAGATAATAAGCCTTCCATCATTTTCAATTTTAGTCAATTCTTGGCTGACAGTATACATGAGAAATTCCTGAAGTTACCAAATGAATGAGTGTTCAAGTATACTTCCATTTTGGTTTATATATTTATCTATTATCAGGCAGATAGATTCAATTTTTCAATGCACAAATTCAATGAGTAAGGGAATCAACAGTCTGTAATATTTTGGACTTCCCTAGTAATGAAAGATCAAGAGGCATTCACACTTAAACATTACATTGAGTAGTTCATACATTGAGCAATGATAATTTTAATCAGATCAACAGAGCCGATAATCGATGAGGGACCAAAAAGGATTTTACATCTGGCAGAGCAAGAAAAAAATGGATACTAGTATCTATACCAAAACTATACTGAAATCAGAGTGTATGGGTGTGAATTGCCACCCTACAAATTTCCCAAATACTCCCCAATGAGAGTATTTTCATTGGAATACATAAGAAATATGATCAATTCAAATGAAATACACTTTGTTTCAGCCAAAAATAAATCCCAATTTAGAATTAAGACATGGGTTGGTTCTTTTGTTTGTAATAGCAAGTCGGCAAGAGAAGAAGCAGATAAGCATCTCAAAGAGATGAAGTTCAGTTTGAGTTTCACATGGTCCTATGATCCTATGGGTATAATTTCTAAGTTGAGGGTGGAACACAAAAAAACTCTTTATACTCATACTCAGAGGTCAAAAATTGAAAGATATGTAAACTAGTAGACTTGAACAGAAAATAATTTGTAGGAAGCTGAAGAACTGATGGTGTCTACGTCAACTTCACAAAATCATATTCCTAAGGAGAAAGCAAGAAAGAGGTAGAGAGAAGAAGAGTCACCTTTAGTGACAGAGAGTGCAAGGAAAGAGTTTAATATTATGTACAAAAAAAGGACCAAGTTGAGTCCTAAAGTAGATTTAGAGAAGAATGTAGTAGAAGGAGTTGCCATGATAGTCAAGGAAACACCATATTCATCTCAAGCAGGAAAAAAATTTGTTGCATCTCCAACAGTGTCATCAGTATCATAGGGATAGAAAGACACAGTTCAGACTTCAAAGGTTGTTCAAGGAGAAAAGGAGAAGAGTATCTTTGATAGATAAAGAGAAATCAAGATTAAGAGTAAAATTCTCGAGAACAACACTTACACTTAGTTTTGGAAGAATACTTCCAGTTCACAGAGCAGACTCTTATAAGCTTTTGGTTTAGAGAAAGGGAGGATGAAGATGGCCTTCCTTGAGGCTCAAATTCCCCAACCCAAAACAACAATGGATTATAAAAAGACAACATTTGAGTTTGATATAAAGGACATCCATCCCATTGGTCAAATGGAGATGCACAAGAAAACTGGTGAGTTCATTTTTTCTACTTTAACAAATACAACCATGAATGTTTCTAAACTGCAAGTGTCACTTTCAAACATTCAATCTCAGCTGAAGATGGAGAAGATCTCTTCCCTGGCCAAAGACACGAGAATCAAATCATTGGAGGATTTGGTTGTGAATATGGGCTATGATCCAACAAATGTAATGGTAGAAAAGGACACGATTAAGAAGAATAATGCTAACATTGCAAAATTAAAGAATCAGTTGAAGTTTCCAGCAACTGAAGATCCTCTCGCTAAATCCATTGAAGAATCTGAGACATGGAAGGGAGACATGATGAAATTGATCATGGAACAAAATTCTCATATTAGACAAATGGAGATATAGATGGAAAATATGATTAAAGATAAAGATAATAATTAAAATATGGCCATGGTTCATAATTTGGATGTTGTGCCCCTCACATCAATCCCCACCATAGTAGCTACAACATCAACAACACCTTCAACACATTCTATAGATGCTGCTGAAAAAATTGAAAAAGGAAGTTGAAAACATGTCGATTAAGACTTACGAGATAAAGAAATTGCAGGGGAAAGTCAACACTCTAAAAGATTAGAAAACTATAAATGAAGATTCACATTTGGATGAAGCACAAAAATCTCAAAGGTTGTTGGAAAGAATACACAAAATAGAAAAGGAGTCGGATATTAGACATACCTTGGCCCAAGCCAAGGGAAGTATATGGACAAACATTATAAATTCCATGAATGATATTTGGTCATGTATCCAAATCATTTTTGAATAGAAGGACCTGATAAAGAAATCCTCAAAATAAATTATAGAAATCAGAGAGAAGCTGGGTGACAAGCCCACTGAAGCTGCCAACGTCCTCAGATTCCTAAATTCGAAGAATAAGTATGAGATGGAGGACTTAAGAATTGATAAAAAAACTGAAACCATCTTGGAATTCAAGAAGTTTCTAACAAAGAGGAATCTCATAACTCAGTTAGAAGAAAAGTGTCAAGGACTAGAGATATCAGTTAATAGGTTTTTTAGTAAAATTGAAGCTTTGAATAAAAAAGGATTACCTAGTGTATTTGTAATTATTGATAAATTAATTATCCAAGAAGATTACAATAAAAAGATGAAGTGGCCAAAGATAGTTCCAAATTTTCCAACATAAAGGGCAGTATGACAGGCAGAGCGTTCCTAGAAGCAATGGGAAACAATTTTTCCATTCAGCATGAAGTAAATCACATCTTTTTGGTCAAACCAACTTTTGAAAAATACACTAAGGTAGATGAGATTTACAGGAAGGTAAAAAAATTGACCATCCTGGATGAAGAAGGGTGGGATAAATTGTGTGAATTACAAGATTAATTCGTAATTCAAATGTAGTTATAGGATCATCCAACGCAACAAACAACACAACAAAAACAACAGGCCAGCTCCCCAATAGATTCCTCTAAATCAAAGCCACCTCTCAACGTAGTTTTCCACCTATCCTATTAGCCCGCACAATAGATAATTTGTTTAGATTAGTGTTAAATATACACTGTCAAGTGAGACAAGAGTTTTTTAATATTGTATAAGTACTTCACACTTTGAATTATTCTGGGTTGATTATTGAGCATTATTTTTTGAAAGCTATTGTACTTTTCCAGTCAATGGACTGATCAATAATACAAAGACATTCTTCACATGAAGGAAGTGGCCAAAGATAGTTCCAAATTTTCCAACATAAAGGGAAGTATGACAGTCATAAAGTTCCTGGAAGCAATGGGAAACTATTTTTACATTCAACATGAAGTAAATCACATCTTTGTGGTCAAACCAAATTTTGAAAAATACACTGAGGTAGGTGAGATTTACAAGAAGGTAACAAAATTGACCATCTCGGATGAAGAAAGGTGGGATAAATCGTGTGAATTACTAGATTAATTGGTAATTCAAATGCAGTTATAGGATCATTTGGCACAAAAAACAACGCAACAAAAATAACAAGCCAGCTCACCAATAGATTCCTCCAAGTCAGAGCCACCTTTCAATGCAATTTTACACCTATTCTATTAGTCTACAAAATAGATAATTTATTTAGATTAGTGCTAAATATACACTATCAGTTGAGACATGAGTTTTGTAATATTGTATAAATACTTCACACTTCAAAGTATTCCAGGTTGATTGTTGAACATTATTTTTTGAAAGTTATTGTATTTTCCCAATCGATGGATTGATCAATAATACAAGGAAATTATTAACATGATTCATGTGGTGTACGAATTGGTGATGTTCTTCTTTTTTTTATATGTTAATTCATTATTTCCTTCATTGTCATTTCTTAAAATAATCTTAATTACATTACAGAAACGGTAACGAATAGGATTTGTTGAAATATGCACCCTATTATGGTTGTAAGTAATTTTTATGTTTTCTTCTGAAGTCAAACTAAGGAATTCTTAAATTCTCTTTAATTTCTACTGAACCTTTCTATTCTTTTGCTTCATATCATTTTAATTCTAAAAAGATCCAACTAGTTCTTCTATCTTGCCCCGTGAAACTCCTTTAATAGTTGATGCAGATCCAGTTATTTTTATAGGCTCCATATCCCAATGGAAATATAAATCATTCAATCAACCAAAATGATCCACTTGATCACAAACAAAAAAAACATTGCGCATTCATAACTAGCCTCAAATTTACATAAAACAAAGCTAAATTTTATAGTGAGATCCCTCTCTGAAGCTGGCAGGGCTAGATCCCAACTTCCAAAGAAGTTTTGATGTTATTTTCTATGTTTACTCTCAGGATCTCAAAAATTACAGAATGATAACATAGTGGTGACCATCCTGGGGAACAAATGAAAATACTATGATTTTCTATGAATTCATTACCCTAGTTAAAAAAGGTATATTTTAGGAATATTTCAGAGACTATTTACCTTTTACTTTTGTAAATAAGAGCTTATACCAGATCTCAACCTTATCCTAAACCTGCCAATATTGTAGATGACCCTGAAAAATTGTTGAGGAGGAGAATTTTAGCTGAGAGTCAAGGAAGTAGTAGTCCGCCCCCTAGGGTAGATTCTCTTCCAAATAAATTTGTCACATTACATGATATTGAATTTGATTTGGCTTTTGAGCATAGCTTGTTTAGGACTAAGTCAGAAAATTGGGTAGACAAAACTCTCATAGATCAGTTTACCTTACAACGTCATTCATTTGAAGTAAATTATGCTCAACCTAATCTTGATATTCAAATCCTTCAGGAATTTGATAAATTACAAGACTTAGTATCAGGCCTTGACTTATGTGTTCACGAGGCCTACACCCAACAATCTGTTGAACTCTCTACCTTAACTTATTTTGCAGTTTCATCGAGTTCATCTCATTCTATTCATCCAATAATATATTACCAATATTTTTGTAATTTCCACTACCACTCCTGTAGTTTCTGACCAGGAAACTCAAATTCCACCTTCTACTCAAACACCACCTTCTACACAACCTCCACCTTCAACCCAACCTCGACCTTCAACCCAACCTCAACATTCAATCCAACTTCCACCTTCAATCCAACTTCCACCTTTAATCCAACCTTCACCTTTAATCAATCCACATATTATCAATCCTCATATACCCATCATGGTAGCAATATATGCTCCACTTGTTCTTCAGGCTCCTTTGGCATACATGCCACGGGAATATCAAACTAGGGTACCCTAGTTTGATGCAATTAGACCCATAACTGCTCAACAACATGTTGATAGGATGAATTTTAGTTTTGATCTGTAATAAGTGGATGAAGAAAATGTTAACATGATATTATTTGCTCAAATTCTTACTGGAGAAGTTAGGAAATGGCAAAGCCTTGCCACCTGCTAGAATTAATGATCTCCCTGTGTTTCACCAATCATTCCTTAATAGGTGGGAATTTAAAAAGAAAGCTCTTTAGAATCTATCATAATATTAAAGTATTAAGAGGGAACCTAGGGAAAGTGTCTAGGATTATTGCACCAGATTCAATAGTGTATATAATGCAATTCTTGAAAAAATAAAACCCCATCAAGGTTTAGCCTTAATAAAATTCCATGATGGCTTTGACGGAGATATATATTATCAACTAAGAGAGATAAAATATGCAACTTTAGAAGAGATCAAAAGAGATGCAGTGAGAGTAGAAGCCTATTTGTTATCTAAAAGAGCTAGGATGATAACAGAGAGGAGAGTGACAATGATATATTATTTGGTTATAAAAATGGGGAGAATGATGGAAAGAATCAATCTAACAGATAGACTTCCCCCAAGATAAAATCAACCTGGTCCTAAAAAATGAAACTAGAATGTTAGGAGAAATCCACCACAAATTAAACAAAGGGAACAAAGGGGACCAGACCAGCAAATCAAACCTCCTTTCCAAGAAAATTATGTTGATGACGAAGGTGAAATAGTTGAAGAGGTAGATGAAAATCAAATAAATATGATGGGAAGAAATGATGACAAGACAATTTTTCTTACTCAAGAAGAACAAGAAAATTTTCATTTATCTCAAACAGGACTTGATTCTGAGGAATTAGATGATTATAAATAGGGTTTTGAGAATGCTATCATGGAAGTTCACAAACATTACAACCTTAGGAGTAAGAAAACCTCAGATACTCCTAGCAAGAAAACTTTAGACATCCCTGCTAAAAAGACATATGATCCTACTGTTAAGAAAATCACAGATACTACTGCCAAGCCTAAGCTATTGAGGCTTCAAGTAAAAGGAAAGTAGAAAATCCTACTAAAAAGATAATTGACACTACTTCAAAAAAAACCCAGACAGATATCCCAACCAATAGTTAGCAAAAAGAGCCTATCCCAAAAGATGTTGTTGATAAATGAGATTTCCTAAACATGACTAAAGTTTAGACATCCTTCAATATTGAAAATGATTTGGAAAAAAATCAAAATACCTATTCCGCTAACATAACTGATGAAAAAAAATGTGTACAGATCTCAAGTAATGAAAGCTCTCAAAATAGGGAAAAACACAGACACAACCAATTTTAATGATGACTATCTTGAACTTTTATTTGACACAAAAGTGGATGCAAAAACTAAGGGAAGGAGGTGTGCCTCCCTTCTATGTTAGCCTAAATGTTCATGACAAAATTTTTCACAATGCCATGCAAGATTTAGGTGCTTCACATAACTTAATGCCGAAGGCTGTCATGGAGAAATTAGGACTTGAAATTACCATACCATACAAGGATTTATACTCTTTTGAATCTAGAAAAGTGAGATTCTTAGGTATTATCAAAGATCTGTGTGTTACTTTGGCACAAATTCTAGCCAAACATTTGGTGATGGATATAGTAGTTGCGGATATACCCCTTAATTATGGCATGTTGTTGTTACGTTCATGGGGAGCTAAGTTGCAAGACACCCTATAGATGGATATGACCTTTGCCACCATACCATTTTTTGGTTAGAAAAGGAGATTTTATAGGGAAACCTTGATTAAGTTCATGGTAATAAACCAAGAAAATCCACACAACTATCCTCTTTACTTTGTCCATTGAGACCTAGATTCATTCATTCTCTATAATAATGGGGACATTAGTACTTAGGTTTCTAACTCAGAAATTGATATCTGTGAAATAGATGAAAACCAAACAAAAAAAGTGGAACAAGACACTGAGCTTGAACCTCTTTGGAACATGGACTTTTATGGAGCTTGTAGCAAAGAAGGCTCTGGAGCAGGAGTGTGGGTTTCAAATTCAGGAACTAATCATTCCGAAGGAAATTCATTCAATATTAATTTCCAATGCACTAATAATATAGTTGAGTATGAAGCATTAATACTAGGATTACAATTACTTAATAATCTTGGTGCTAATACAATTTCCATTCATTAGGATTATGAGCTAATAATAAAAGAGATAAAAGGAGAATAGTCTTCAAAACACCCTAGATTAAGAGCATACAAAAATGTTGTGCTAGAATTTTTGGAGAGTTTTGTGGAATATGACCTTTCTCTAATCCCTAGAAATCAAAATATTATTGCTGATATTCATGATTTTTCTACTAGTACCTGTAAAATTCTCCATCCCAACCATCAATACACAGTGGAAGTGAAACACAGGTTAACTATTCTAGACAATGTCAGATATTGGCAAGTCTTTGGCAATGATAAATAGATTGAAAACTTTATGCAATCCAAGGATGAGTTTGAAGAAGATAATATAGATGTAGAGTGTGATTTAGAAGATAATATAGTTTTACATTTTGATTTAGAGAAACGGTTAGACAAAAATCATGTAAATATAAATGTAAATAAAGTAGATTTTCTTGATATAGATCAAGAAATAAAGGAACTAGATATACTTCAATTAAAGGATAATGTTTTACCTATAGGATTTGTTTCATTAGAAGAGTTGTTTGAATTCAATGATGTAGCTAAGAAACCCAAGATTGAGGCCAGAGGAGCAGATGTAGAAAAATGCAACATAGGTAGTGAAAAAA
The DNA here is from genome assembly GCA_034641835.2 of Pinus albicaulis. NCBI lineage: Eukaryota > Viridiplantae > Streptophyta > Pinopsida > Pinales > Pinaceae > Pinus > Pinus albicaulis. The sequence goes on from CM076579.1 coordinate 1,066,218,651, forward strand.
CCCAAAAATGATAAAACTATCTAAATCATTATCACCTGCTGAAAAGCAGAAATACATTTCTTTTTTCAAAGAATTTACTGATGTGTTTACATGGAGTTATGAATATCTAAAAGCCTATGACACCAGCGTAATACAACACAAAATTCCCATTAAAGAAGATCAGAAACCCTTTAAAAAAAAACTTTGAAGAATAAGCCCAATACTGATGCCTTTAATTGAGAAATAAATCAAGAAAATGTATGATGCTAAGATCATAGTTCCTCTTAGCTACTCTAAGTGGGTTTCCAATATAATTCCAACAAGGAATAAAATAGGTTAAATCAGACTATGTATAGATTTTAGAAACCTAAATAAAGTCTCACTAAAGGAAAATTACCCTTTACCTAAGATGGATCACATTTTACAAAAGGTAGTTGGCTCTAGTAGGATTTCTTTGTTAGATGGTTTCTCAGGTTACAACCAAGTTTTGGTTCACCCTGATGATCAGGATAAGACAAATTCTACTACTCCATGGGGTACCTTCATGTATGTGAAGATGCCTTTTGGGCTAATGAATGTTGGAGCCACATTTCAAAAAGCAATGGATATTGATTTTACTCATGAAATTGGCATATTTATTGTTATATATCTAGATGACATCACGGTTTATTCCAAAACTGATTAAGAGAATTTGTTACACTTGAGGAGAGTTTTTGAGAAGTGTAGGAAGTTTGGTATTTCACTTAACCCCAAGAGCACACTTTGTTTCCTTCAATAAGGAAAACTTTTGGGTCACATCATTTCTAAAGAGGGTATTAGAATTGATCCCAATAGGATTGAAGCCATCTTGAAAATCAGTCATCCTAGAAATATTAAACAACTTCAATCATTTAGTGGTAAAATAAAATACTTAAGAAGATTCATCCCCAACCTATCAGAAATCCTTAGTATAATTGAAAGCATGCTAAAAAGAGACTTGGAAATAAGATGGAACATTGAATCCAAGCAGTCATTTGATCAATAAAAACGAGATCTGACAAAAACACCAATCTTAATCAGCCCCGATTTTACAAAGGATTTTATAATATGTTAATTTTCATTTGAACACACTGTTACAATAGTTATTTTACAGAAAAATAATGAGGGATATGAGAATCCCATTGCATTATTTAGTAAGGCTCTAAGAGATTTTGCATTGAAATACAACATAATGAAGAAACAAGAATTTTCTCTTATAAAAGAAATTAAAGATTTCAGAGTATCTATTCTTCTTTCTTACATAATTGATTATGTATCAAATTATTTGGTAAAGGATATCCTCACTCAAAATGGACCAAATGGTAAAATAGGTAAAATAATTTCCATTATTCTTGAATATGACATGGAAATCAAACCCACCAAGGTCATTAAGGGATAGGGACTAGCCAAATTTATGATTGAGTCTAATTTTCATGCCTTGGATATAAATTTTGTAGCTGCATTAGATGATCAAAGGGAGTAGGAAAATCCACAAATAGATGAGGCTTTTATAACCTCACCCTGATATGCAGACCTCATTTTTGTATTATTCAAATTAAAATATCCTCCTAGTTTGAATAAGACAAAGGCTAGATTTCTTAAGCTAAAGGAAGTGAAATTTTTTATCTTAGATAAAATTTTATATTGGAAAGATGTTGGTGGAATTTTACTAAAATGTTTGTTGAGGGATGATGAAGAAAATACTATGTAGGAATTTCATGTAGGAGAATGCGGTGGACATTTTTATTGTAAAATTACTACCAACAAGATCCTTAGAGCTGGTTATTACTGGCCCACACTTTTTCGTGATGTCCATAATAAAGTTACCTCCTACCACAAGTGCCAAATTTTTGAAGGAAAAATAAAACTACTGCCACTACCTTTGAAACCCATATCTGTTGAAATCCCTTTTAAATGGTGGGTTTTGGATTTTAATGGAGAAATCCATCCACCATCCTCATCCCAACACAAATTGGTACTCACAACCACTAACTATTTCACAAAATGGATTGAGGCCACACCCTCAAGACAAGCAACTAATGTTGTTATTATCAAATTCCTAGAAACCATTCAAACTGTCGAAAGGATCATATATCATTTATGCCTTCAAAGGTCATAATGCATTTTTTCTCAAAGATTTGGATGGAATAGAAATTCCTGGTGGACATGTGAATGGCAGGATGCTCAATCATTATTTTTCACAAGAGTAGAGGTGTTTCTTATATAATTTCATTGTAAATATCATTTCCTTTACTATTTTGATTGGGTGATATATTGACCAAAGTTGAAGCTCGCAGAGAAGGAACTAAGCTTCTAATTTATGTGCCACCATAATTATTACAACAACAAAAAAGAAATTAGATGCAAACATTGCTGAAATAGAACATTCAAGGCTATTGATCGAAGGTTCTTAGCACTTCACATGGAGAGTGCCATCCCCAGCTAGAGCCACTGTTGGGGTCCTATAATTTATAAGATCTCAAGGTGATTGGATATTTTATCTCAGTATATGATGTTGTAAATAATATTTCAATTTGCAAATGATTTCCAAATATATATATATATATATATATAAGAAAATGAAAAGAGGGTATTTAAAAATAGAATAAATAGACTAAAGAAAAATAAACGAAAAATAGAGAAAGAATAAAAATAAATAAAGATGAGAACCCCACAAAATAAAAACAAAAAATAAATAATATTGGAAGTGTTGCAAATCTAAATGCCACTACTTGATAGATAGTTTCATTCTGTTAAATAAAATAAAGCTTGTGTGCAGCTTGCTCAAAATGCCACAATTCTTACTCATTGTTTAATCATATAACTTAATCATGGTTAAACAAGTTTAAATTTTTCTTAATTAGATTAGAGAATAAGGTTAGCCAAACTGTTGAATCTTGGCTAATGTTAGTTAGGTAGAAAAATAATATCAATTCAAATATTTAAGGTGAATCAATGGAGAAATAAGTGGATAGGATAGATTAGGTATTTTTTCTTCAAAAGAAGCAAAATAAAGTTTTGCAAGTCGAAATGCACCCTTAGGAATGAAGAGAAAAATTGGTCTTAGGATTTGGTGAAATCTTGAAGTTAAAAGGATAAATGTCATTAATTACACTTCAAAAATTTTATTTGTATAATTTTATCCTAAGTTTGAAAACATTATGTAAAATGCACTTTGGCATAATGTTTCAATGTATTAATGTTTTTATCCAAAATTCCACCATAAAGTGAAGGTTGCAATATGACAAAAAAAAAAAATTCTCTTTCGATTAAGTTGGGCCCATATTTCAATCGCCTGATCCATATCCATGCCAGATCTACGTCCATTCTCTCTTTTCATCCCCCCTTATCATCCTACCTTTACCGTCGGGGGCTCTAAAAAGGTGGGTTTCCTCCCGACGGTCTTACGTGACATGGCGCACCCTCATCATTTCACAACCCCCCCCCCTCCTCATCATGTTGTTTACCACTATGACCTCCCTCTGAAAACCGTTGACCACCATTCCATTCCCGCTTTTCCTACCCACACACCTCCCTCCACTCACATCTTGCTGCATGGCTATAGTCGTTAGCCAATCAATGCACTTCCCGGGGATTACTATTAATTCATAAATATTTCTTGGGTAACTGTTTGAAATTCAACGAGCCTACACCTACAATGGAAAAATCCCCAAATGGTTGCGCCACTATTTTTCCTTTCCTACTGCAAAATTGTCTCAATTCAACTTGATTTCCAAGTTTCCAGGCACCATTGTTGATTCTCCCATCAATCAAGCATTTGATCCAACACGAAATAAAGCCCTAATTCAATTCATGTCTGTGGCAAACCTGCACAATCCTGGTAAAAATTCATTTCTTTCCTTTTTCTGTAAATTTCCATTGACAGTATGCCTCCTAAGAAGAAAAACCAGGAAGAGTTTGTCAATGCTCTCATGCATCCCCTTGTAGACTTGGACCACATTCCTTTGGCAGAACGAGAGTACAAAATATCTAAGACTCAGTGTGAGTTCGATCTCTTCGAATTCTACTGTTGGCTTGAGGATACATTTGTAGATAAAACTGATGAAATTGGAATTTGGGAGTCTAATATTCCTCATTATATCTTTCCCCAAACATTTCACTCCCCTCAATATGTGAGGAAATTTCAAGCCTACTATTTCCCAAACCAGAAATGCGTCATAGCCCCTAGTGGTGACATTATACTCAACATTACTTATAAACATATTGACCAGATGATGCAGGCCCCTCTTGCAGAAACCAACACTCCATTTTCCATGGAAGCCTTAACTAAATTGTATTAGAAGCTAGATTTTTCCAAAAGAGCACTGATTTTTGACCTCTTCTTGCTTGAAAACACCCAAATTACGCAGAAAAAATCCAGCTTACCCTTCTTCTATTTTCCCAGATCAGTCTAAGCAAATAATATCTATGTTATCCTACATCTTAGGCTATTATTTTTATCAATGGGTAGATGAACCCCTCTTAGGTTTCATATCAATCTTTTCTATATATAATAAGCCTTCCATCATTTTCAATTTTAGTCAATTCTTTGATGACAGTATACATGAGAAATTCCTGAAGTTACCAACTGAAGGAGTGTTCAAGTATACTTCTATTTTGGTTTATATGTTTATATATTATTAGGCAGATAGATTCTAGTTTGCAATGCAGAATTAGATGAGCAAAGGAATCAACAGTCTATAATATTTTTGACTTCCCTAGTAATGAAAGATCAAGATGAATTCACATTTAAATAGTACATTGAGAAATTCATACATCCAACAATGAGCATGTTAACTAGTTCAACAAAGCTGAGAATCAGTGAGGAAATAAAGACAATTTTACATCTAACATAGAAAGAAAATATTAGAGACTAGTACCTGTACTAGAACTATACTGAAATCATAGTGTATGGGTGTGAATTTCCACCCTTCAAATTTCCAAAATACCTCCCAATGAGATTATTTTCATTGGAATACATAAGACATATGATCAATTCATATGAAATACACTTTGTTTTATCAAAAAATAAATCCCAATTTGGAATTAAGGCATATGTTGGTTCTTTTGTTTGCAACAACGCGTTAGCAGGAGAAGAAGCAGTTAAGGTTCTCGAAGAGATGAAGTTCAGTATGAGTTTCACATGGTCCTATGATCCTCTGCGTATAACTTCTAAGTTGAAGGTGGAACAAAAAACCACTCCTTATACTCATACTCAGAGGCCAGAAATTGAAAGATATGTAAACCAATTAACTTGGACATAAAATACTTTGCAGGAAGATGAATAACATCTGGTGTCTAATTAAACTTCACAGACTCATATTCCTTAGGAGAAAGCATGAAAGAGGTAGAGAGAAGAAGAGTCACCTTATGTGATAGAAAATGAAGGGAAAGAGTTTAAGATTATGTACATTTAAAGGACCAAGTTGTGTCCTAAAGTAGATTTAGAGAAGCAGAAGGATTTTCCATGATAGTCAATGGAACATCATCTTCATCTCAAGCATGCAGCAAATTTGTTGCATATCTAAAAATTTCATCAGCATCATAGGGACAAAAAGACATGGTTCAAACTTCAAAGGTTATTCAACGAGAAAAGGAGAAGAGTATCTTTGATAGATACAAAGAAATAAATCTTAAGAATGAAATTCTCAAGAACAACACTTACACTTAGTTTTGAAAGAAAACTTCCAGTTCATAGAGTAGACTCTTATCATATTTTGGTTCAGAGAAAGGGAGGATGAAATGGCCTTCCTTGAGGCTCAAATTCCATAGCCCAAAACAACAACAGATTATAAAAAGACAACATTTGAGTTTGATACAAAGGAAGTCCATCCCATTCATCAAATGGAGATGCACAAGAAAACTACTGAGATGATTTTTTCTACTTTAAAAAATACAACCATGACTGTGTCTAAACTATAGGTGTCACTTTCAAACATTCAGTCTCAACTGAAGATGGAGAAGATCTCTTCTTTGGCCAAAGACACTAGAATCAATTCATTGGAGTATTATGTTGTGAATATGGGCTATGATCTAGCAAATGTAAAGGCACCAAAGGAACTAATTAAGAAGAAGAATGTTGACATTGCAGCATTAAGGAATAAACTAAAGTTACCAACAACTAAATATCCTCTCACTAAATACATTAAAGAATCTAAGACGCAGAAGGGAGACATGATGAAATTGATCATGTAACAAAATGCTCAGATTAGAAAAATGGAGAGAGATATGTAAAATATGATTAAAGAGAAAGAGTAGAATTCAAATATGGAAATGGTTCATTTCTATGTTTTTCCCCTCATAGAAATCCCAAGCACAATAGCTGAAACATCAACAACACCTTCGGCCCAATCTGCAAATGCTGCTGAACAATTGACAAAGGAAGTTGAAAACATGTCCATTTAGAATGAGGAGATAAATCAGCCGCATGGGCAAGTCAGAGCTCTGCAAGATCATAAAACCAGAAGTGAAGCTTCACATTTGGCTGAAGCACAGAAATCTCAAAAGCTATTGGAAAGAATACATAAAATATAAAACGGTCCAGCTATTGGACACACTTTGGCCCAAGCTAAGGAGATTGTATGGAGAGACATTCTAATTTCCATGAATGATATTTGGTCATGTATCCAAATAATTATTGAATAGAAGGACCTGATAAATAAAGCTAAAAAGGAAATTATAGAAATCAGAGAGATGTTGGGAGACAAGCCCACTCAAGCTGCCAACATCATTAGATTCCTAAATTCAAAGAATAAGTGTGAGCTAAAGGACATAGGAATTGGTGATAGAACTGAAACCATATTGGAAGTCAAGAACGTTATAACAAAGAGGAATCTCATAACTCAGTTAGAAGAAAAGTGTCAAGGACTAGAGATATCAGTTAATAGGTTTTTCAATAAAATTGAAGCTTTGAATAAAAAAGGATTACCTAGTGTATTTGTAATTAACGTTAAATTAATTACCCAAGAAGATTACAATGAAAATATGAAGGAAATGGAAAAATATAGTTCAAAATTTTCCAACATAAAGGGAAGTATGATAGGTAGAGTGTTCCTAGAAGCAATGGGAAACAATTTTTACATTTAGCATGAAGTAAATCACATCTTTGTGGTCAAATCAACTTTTGAAAAATAAACTGAGGTAGATGAGATTTACAGGAAGGTAAAAAAATTGACCATCCTGGATGAAAAAGGGTGGGATAAATTGTTTGAATTACTAGATTAATTTGTAATTTAAATTTAGTTATCGGATCAGCCAAAGCAAAAAAAAATGCAAAAGAAACAACAAGCCAGCTCCCCAATAGATTCCTCTAAATCAAAGCCAGCTCTCAACATAGTTTTCCACCTATCCTATTAGCCTACACAATATATCATTTGTTTAGATTAGTGTTAAATATACACCATTGATTGAGACAAGAGTTTTTTAATATTATATAATTACTTCACACTTTGAATTATTCTAGTTTGATTATTGAACATTATTTTCTGAAAGCTATTGTACTTTTCCAGTCGATGGACTGATCAATAATATAAGGAAATTCTTCACAGGATTCATGTGGTGTACGAATTGGTGATGTGATTCTTTCTTTTATATGTTAATTTATTGTTTCCTTCAATATCATTTCTTAAAAAAATCTTAATTACATTACATAAAAGATGACGAATAGGATTTGTTGAAATATGCACCATATTCTGGCTGTAAGTAATTTTTATGTTTTTTTCTGAAGTCAAACTAATGAATTCTTAGATGCTCTTTAGTTTCTAACGAACCTTTTTTTTCTTATGTTTCATATCATTTAAATTGTAAAAATATCCAACTAGTGCACCTACCTTGACCTGTGAAACTCATTTAAAACTTGATGCGGATCCAATTAGTTTTATAGACTCCATAACCAAGTGGAAATATAAATAATTCAATCAACCAAAACAATCCAATAAATCACAAACAAAAAAACCATTGCACAGTCATAACTAGCTTAAAATTTACATAAAACAAAGGTAAATTCTACAGAGAGGTCCCTCTCTTATGCTGTCAGGGCTAGATCCCAACTTCCAAAGTGGGTTTGATGTTATTTTCTGTGTTGACTCTCACAATATAAAAAATTACAAAATGATAACAAAATGGTTTTTTTTAGAGAAGGATTGTCTAACTATTTTTTTGTATGAAGAGTGATCAGAGGCTCAATATTTAGCTCAAAAATGAAAGTGCTAAAAAATGCTCCAAACTAGAATGACTAGATATAGCTCATCGCCAAGATTTATGGCGCAATTTTTTTCATCAAAATCAGAGTTTGTATGAGTAAGTTATGATCCGCTGTCCATTTTATCAAATAGGTAAAAAATGTGTAGAATAGTGACACATTGATGAATTGGTAGTCGAGTTAGCATCTCAGGAATATCCAGGGAATATTCTCCAATTTTCAGCCAATGACACTGTGACAAGTGTCATAGTCAGATTCGCTAATGTTGCTTGGGAATTGAAATTATTCCTCCTATTCTAAGGTTGAAAAATAATTTTTTTTAGGTTGGAATATTCTAGCCAGAGCTGGACACGTGGTGCAGCCAGAGGCTGCCATGTGTTCCCTCTGGTGTGGACCCCTCAAACCTTAGATTGAAATTCAAATTTCTTATGTTATCAAAGTTCCAGATATATTATATACATGGTGCATATATTATCTAAATCATAAGGTTTAGGCCTTAGCCTAAGTGGAGGACTTACGAATAGCGGAGGATATATGTGTGTGTGCGTGTGTGTGTGTGTGTGTGTGTGTATGGTGGACATGGCGGATAGGATAACTCATGGAGGAGACTCCTAAACTAGTAGAAGCGATATCTATTTGGCAGACGGTGCTAAAATCAATGGACAGCGACATGAATTATATTCCAAAGTTTTATACTTTGGATATGTATTATTGCAAGTTGAACAAAATATACATCGAGGGTCGGGGTCGAACCCATGACCACCCGCGTGCAACTCTAACGCACTTCTATCTCCTCTACACCATGGGTCTTAACCCATAAGGATTCCACTAAGACTTAAAGTTTGTTCGCACTAGAGTTGGGGGTCTGGAGGGGGCCATCCCTATAGGCCAACCCCTTCCCATATGCTTGAGAGAAGATAACCAAGGGGCTTATCACTGGCGAGAAATTCAAATGGTTAACCCATGATTAAGACACTAATCTAGGATTAAGCCACATAACCCGTGTTTAAGAGTTAAGCGCGCTTAGCACTAACTACAAATTTATTAACACTTAATATGTTCTTATCTATCAGTTAATGGCGCAGTTGGAGGAGTCCGCAAAATGCGGCAGAGCTCTAGTTTTAGTGGCCTTAGCTGGCCAGTTTCCAGATTTAGTGGAAAAATTGTAGGAAAATTTGGTTTTGACATAACTAAGGCAATATTCGACAAATTTTGTCTCAAGGAGAGTCATTCTTGGTATATTTTGATGGTTTGGAGCCATTGGAGCAGGTTGCAGAGGCGACAGGAGACTGTAAACAACATTTTTTCACAATTGAAGCTAACAAAAATGCCCATACCATGGAAGCTGGACCAAGGAGATGCAGTATAGGAGCGGTGAAATCCTTCACCAAAACCATGTGTATTTGACTCAGTTTTCTGTGTTTGTTGTGTGTTTATATGCTGATGTTCAACATTTAGTTTCCATGATTTTATGTTCACTAAATAAACTTAATCTCATCAAGTTTGTTGGTTCATCAATCATAAGCACATCTATAAACCCTTGTACAAGAAGAAAACATAAGAAATTTCATTATAAATATGAAATTTATATTATCACAAAAATAACTAACAATCAATTTCAGATCAAGTTGGTATCAGAGCAAAGGTTATTTGCTTGCTTTGCTTGAAATTTTGCAAGAAGGGTTTTAATAGTTGCAATTTTGTGATGCTTACAAGGTTGAAGTTCTAGAGAGGATAAGAGAAGCTATTGGTTGTTAGTCCCGAGGTTAGGAAAAGACAAAAGAAAGCTCAGAGAGCATCATATTCACCCAAATCTCCACTCATACTTTCACTTGAAGCACCTCAAGTTCTATCTCTGGCAGTTGATATTGAAGAGGTACAAATTGCACAAGAAGCTGAGGCGATTGAAAAGGTACAAGCATCAGAAGTTGAGCTTGAATCCTTAGCCATTATGTCAGGTGTTGGAGATACTCAAGGAAATTCAGAAGACAAATTTTTCAAGAGAGACTTTAATGACAGTAAGATAATGGTTAAAATCATGTTTTATTCATTCACTGCAGAAAGGGCAGGAGAAGGTTCTAGGCCTCCACGTGGAGAATGAAATTTAGATGATAAGAAGGATGAAGAGAAGAGTTCAAAGGGTAGTGGAGGAAATCCACCTCCATCTCCACCATCCTCATCCTGATCATCTTCATCAACATCATCTTCCACTTCCACCACAAAAACTACCCACACTCATTTAAAAACTCCAAAAAGAAAAACTCCATTACTCAAGTTGGACATCAAGTTTGAACTTACCATGTACAATGGTGAAGTAAATGTAGAGAAGTTAGACAATTGGATCCATCAATTGGAATATATTGCAGAATTCAAAATCTACAAGAGGATGACATAAAGATCCAGTTGGCTTCATTAAGGCTAGAAGGAGCAGCACTAGTTTGGTGGGAGGCAAAGACTCGAGGAAATTTGAATCCATGGTAAGATATCCATTTCTTGGGTTGAATTCATTTATTCCATAAAAATACTATTTTATCCATTATCCTATACGTAAAAAGCAATTGTGATTTGGAAAAACTTTAGGCAACTCAAGGGCCAGAAAATTCAAGAGTACGCTCGGGAGTTTAGAAAGAGGGATTTGTTATTAGGAGTAAAATTGAATTCACAAGACACACTCTTGAAATACATTGGGGGTTTATATTCATATTTGAAACATATTATCCTTATGTTTAACCCAAGTAAATTAGATGAAGTTTGTGTGCAAGCCACACATCTTGAAGCAAGGGGAAAGAACATTCAGGAAGAGGGTAGTAAGAAGAATCCATTTAAGGGTGAGGGAAAAGAGAAGGGAGGAAAATGGAAGGGAAAGAAGAATGCAAGCATCAAGAAAAAAGGGGATAAAAATACATGCAAATATTGTTCCAAAGAGGGTCATGATGAAGCCCACTATTGGAAACTGCATCCCAAACTAAGGCCTAAGAAACCAAATAACAAAGGGAAACAAAAGATGAATGCCACCACACAACATGATGTTGGATCTAATTGCGGAGATGAGACCAAGATCGTAGCCATGGTTAACAAGGGAAAGGAAGCCATAGCAAGTACTAGTTCCTCAAATAGTCACAACAACACTCCAAATGAAGACACAAGGATATAATTGTTCCATGTGAGAGTGATTTCAAATCATACAATATTGATGCATTGTTTGATAGTGGGTCACAAGAAAACCTGATTTTAGAATACTTTGTCAAAAATATTAACCTTGAAACTGTACTACATCATAACCTATGCCCTTTGGGTTGGACAGTTAAGAATGCCAATTTATAGGTTACAAGAAAATGCATATTTCGATTTTCTTTAACTGCAAACTTTGTTGGTGAAGTCGAGCTAGATGTGGTTCCAGTTAACATTTCTGGGATTATATTGGGAAATATATATTTGTATGACAGGAAAGCAGTGTTTTATCGCCATGAGAAAAAAATGATTTTCTTAAGGATGGGGTGGAGTATATTGTGAGAGCTCATTGCAAAAAGCTGAATATATCTTTAGTTAATGCAGGGAAAATGAAGAGGCTAGTTAAGGCAAGTAAAAATTGTGTTCTTCTCATGATCAATAAAAATGATGATTTTGACTATGAATATTTTGAAGGATGTGATGACAAATTAAAATCTCATTTCTTTTATGTGGTAATTCAACCTGACGAGATGTTTCAAGAACCAAGTGGATTACCTCCCAAGAGGGGAATTCATCATGATATTAAGCTATAGCAGGATGTTCCACTTCCAAACATTGGTATGTATCGCATGTCAAGTACAGATGGCTTGGAAATCAAGAAGAAAATCCAAGAATTTCTGAACAAAGGTATCATACGCCCATCTACTTCGCCATGTGGTTCACCGATTGTTTTGGTACCAAAAAAGGATGAGACTTGGCGCATGTGCATAGATTTCCATGCACTGAATAAAATCACCGTAAATAATCACTATCCACTCCCATGCATTGATGATTTGACTGATCAGTTAAAGTATGAAAATTATTTCACTAAGCTAGACTTATGAAGTGGTTATCATCAAGTTAGAATAACTGAGGAGGGCATTTCGAAAACTGCATTTAAAACTAGACAAGGATTCTTTGGGTGGCTAGTTACGCCATTCGGTCTAAAAAATGCTCCAGCTACTTAATGAGGGTCATGAATGATGTACTAAGACCATTTCTAGATGACTTCATCATTGTTTACGTAGACGATATTTTGATGTTCATCAAATCAAGAGATGAACATGTCATGCATGTCAACAAGGCACTTGATGTCTTGCAAAAAGAGCAGTTATTTTTAATGATGTCAAAGTGTGAGTTTGGAAAGACTTATTTAGTGTATTTGGGACACATTGTTGGATGAGGTGAGTTGAGGATAGACCCTGGAAAAGTAGAGTTCATTATGAATTGGCCCAAGCCCAATACAGTTATATAGGTAAGAAGCTTTCTCGGGGTAGCATAGTATTGGAGGAAATTCATTGATAAATTTTCTTCCATTGCAGCTCCGTTATATGCATTGACAAGTGTCAAGAAAGTCTTAAATTGGCGAGATATGCAGCAAAAATAATTTTCAGCTTTAAAGCAAAATATCGGTTCAGCATCGATATTGGCTCTTCTGGATCTTAGACAACTATTTGATATCCAAACATTGTTGGCAATATGATGCAATATGTTGTCCTTTATGGCAACCTACTTGATGAAATTCTACTTGATGGAAACATACTTAATGAGTTGCGTTTTGATAAGAAACCTACTTGTTAAAGATGTAAAAATGATATTTCTACAGGTTAGTTTAGCTGTGACAGAGAAAGGAATTCCAGTAAGTGTCAAAAAAATGAAACAAGAAATATTTCTCAATGTATACGTAGGTTGGATGAAGGAAACCCGTGTATGGAGCCAATGTATACGCTACTTTTATGAAGACAACTCGCGTATACATCCAAAATTAATATATACGTAGTTTTTATGAAGAGAGGTCACGTATACACGCGGGTACGAAGAAGAAAATTTGTGTATTCCTTTTGCGCTCTAAAATTATGATACCAAGGTGTAATATTCCAAAATTTTCCTACAATCAATTAGAATATTAACTTTTTCTATTTTCACTTAGGAGTTGAATAATTGGGTGAGAAGTCCCATTCATAATAAAAACATGGATAAAATCCCTCTTAGTATGAAAGGGGATCATCAGTGGAAATAGATTTCACACCCTCATGTGTGAAAGGAGACATTTGCAAAGAGGCTAGGTCAAGTTTGACCAAGTCAAACAACGCAGAGGTATGAGGTGGAAAGCATCTTGTGGGGCAGCACAGTGAAAGAGGAGAGAAGTTTCCCTGATGGAGGAAACCCTAAAGAGTGGGACCCATGGAGAGGGAGCTCTCATGTGTTTGAAAGGAGAGCAAGGCAGCCATTGTCACTCATGCATATGATTATTGATTTTATGTTTGCTTAGACTATTTGCAGTCTCCAGATGTTTAGCTGAGTTGCAGTGTTGTTTAGCATGAGGGATTACTGTTTAGGATTTCCTCTCCTTCTTGAGAGGCCTCTTGAGGGATTGCACTTCATTCTCTTCACATCCAGGCTTGAGGCGAAATCATCCTCCTTCAGCTACAGAGCAGTTTATGTTTAGAGCTGAGTTGTGTTGCAGGGTGTTGCAGTGGAGGATCCCAAAACACCATTCCTTGGCTCTTTTTTTAGAGGAGGGAGCCTTATTTCCTTTGGGAGATCATTAAGGAAGGATTTAGAGCATATTTCAGATCTTGGCACTTGGCCAACACATTCTATTCCACCTACAACGCAGTATCCCTCAGTGACTATGTTATTTTCAAAGTGCACTTGCAGTGAGGGTTTGTAGTGTTGATTGGAGGGTGAGATCTTCAGTAATAGGATCAAAATTTCACTTGGAAGATCCATTGGAGGATATATTGACATCAGATGCAGCATATTCAGTTTTCTCTTTCTAGTTCCATTTTTTGAGTTGCAGCTGCTACCCTGCAACTCCGGCATTTCTGTAGATTTTCCATTTTGTGATTATTTCAGCCAATCATTTCAAGGATTATGTATTGTTGTTTCTAGGGGTTGATATCTTGCTCCCAATATTTTATTTGAGCTTTATATTGTCATATTTGTGTATTGACACCATTTTTCAGCAGTCATTCCTTATATACTATGCAGTCATAGCCTAGGGCATTCTCAGTGTAGCAGTATATCTCATATTTCATGTACATGTTCTATTGAGGCTATCATTGCCTATATTGAGTGAGTGATTCCTCAATTATTTGTATATCATTGCTGCTATATTATACATTTTTTGTCTATTCGGATATTCATGTGTTCATGGTTGTAAATAACATTGTTATTCCACTTCTTGTTCAAGAATTGTTTACAGTCCCTTCATCGGGAATTTTATGAAGACAACTACGTGTGGGAGACTTGTTTAACCCACCTAGGGGGATTTATTTTGAGCCACCTCTTGGATTTAAGTCTTATATGCATTGATATAAGGGATCCAAGTCTTGGTTTCAAATCCTGTAGCAACCATTCCTAGAAAATGTGTTTTCCAGTCATGCCTTGCTAGGAATTCCCAATTTGGGATATTACAGTGGTATCAAAGCATCTTTCTTGGCTCAGCCTATTAGTTTCAGCCGAAGAAGATAAAATAATATCAAAATGATGAAGAAGATGAGATTGCTCTCATCAGTGTTCAGAAATAAGAAGAGCCTCTCCAAAGAGGAGGAGCAAAAAGAAGAGGAAGGACCATGCACTTCCTATTCTCACGAAGAAAAACACAAGCATGAAGGACACTTGGACCATCAGATTCTAAATGATTACCTTGTTGAGTACAAATATCAACCTAGATCCTTCAAGGAGACTCTAGCTTTTCCACAATTCATCCATTTGAAGGAAGAGAAGAGACCCTGCAGCAGAAGAGAAATCAAAGGCAATAGATTTCTGTTGTCTACTTTTGATGGGTTATCTACAGCAAGAGCTTGGGTGAGGAAGCTAGAAGCCTTTTTCCTGCTACATCCTGTAGTGGAGGAAGAATCTGTTGAGATCTCAGTGCTGCACCTAGAATGTGAAGCCCGCGTTTGGTGGCTCAGCCAATTGATCCATTGAAGAGTGCCTACTCTTGCTAAGTTTTCTCAAGAGCTGATCAAGGAGTTTGACAATAGAAGATCAGAAGAGGAGGAGCCCTCACCACCACTTGATGAATTTGGTTCTGACGCTATCACATTCATGGAGGGGCAGCCACATGCATCAACATTTGGGGAATCCAACACATTGGAGGAAGGAACTCTTGAAACACTACAAGAGATTCCAAAATCTCACCAAGGTATGGAGGAATTTCCACTATCTATTGTTGCAGCAAATTCTTTTGATACTTGTGGAAATTTTCTTTTACATGACCAAGGGTCAAATCCCATTGCTGATCTAGAGCAACATGATTGCACTGCGCTGTGAAAATGGTTCAAGGAGGAGATGAACCATCATCCTCATTCACCTTTGCTGAGTTGCACACAGCCCTTGAGGTTGGGGTGTAAACTTTTGGAGGATGAAACAAACCATGACACTCATATGGAAGACCATGAAACCATCATTGAGTTAGAGTATGAGACATCCATTACATCCTTAAAGAGATTAACAACGCTGTTGAACAATGATGAAGGGAAGATGTTACCTTCATCATATTTGGATCCTTGTGGATTCAATATTGTCATGGATGAGAGATATTCTCTAGGAGGTCTCCAAAGAGCTCCATTCCAAACCTACATGGGATGCAAAGAGAAAGATTTGGTTTGGAAGGATGGTAGCCCTCATGAGAGGAGTAACAAGGGGAAGAGAAGGAGAAGACATCCACAAGTTATTGAGTGGATGTGGTTGATGATAAAGGATCTAGGAGGCTACTTTCAGATATATGACACCGGGCAGCAGGAGGCTTGGTTGCACTGGCTCCTCTTGAAGGAGTTTGGCCATCACTTGGCATGCCCTCTTCCTAAGAGGATGGGGATGGATAAGAGTTGGCAGGATGCTTGCATTATTGGGTAGCACAGAGTATGGATGCATGGTGTTGATGTGACACACATATCATTCATTATGTCTTCATCACTTGAGTTGTATGATGGGAGCATAAGGAGGCAGTAAGCACTTGGGTTGCTTGAGTTGTGCTTGAGAGAGCAAGGGAAAAATTTCTCTCACATGTTGTGTGATGTTGCAGGAGTAGAAGAGGGAACTCTCATGGTGCAAAGGGGCTACTCCTTGGCCTTGCGTGATCAGGAAGCACTTCCATCTTGGGAGGTATTCCATATTTGTAGCAGCATTACTAAAGGAGTCTTTGACAAGGAGCATGTTAAATAACAGAGCTTTGTATTGATAGGAGCCTATTTGCATGAGCTCATAGCGCTATAACTTTCGAGCAGGGAATTATGGATGGAGTGTCCCCAGGATCACTTCACATTGGATGCACTTGGTGAACAAGGAGGAGGTAAGAATGATATAGTAGTGGATGGAGACATTTATTACTATGACATATTCTTCTTGACTTGGATTTCCAAGCATGAGAAGGAGGATCCTCTTGCAGCACATGGTTCATTCCTCTTCATAGCATGCCAAGATACTATGGAGGATTTACTCATGGATCCATGTACCATATTACTTCTAGAATATGGTAAGAAGATTGTTTTTACATTCATTAACTTGTATACTCTTACCATTACTATGCAGTGCATTGCTCCATAGGAGGGCAAGCTTTTCACTTTGCTCCATGATCATTGTTGGGCCCAACTATATGATGGAGGCAACCATATTTTATGTGGCCTTGGGAAAATGTTTTATCATCACATGAATGTTCAGTTGTTGCACCCAAATATTTATCATATGAATAGATGCATGATTAACCATGTAAAAAGAAACATTTTGGCTTGTACTTTTCTAAAGCAACAGTTTGCAAAACTGCGCTGTACATGTTTAGGAGACTGTTGGTATCTTCAAGCACCACATGAAGCCATCAGTATTTCTTTCATTATTATATTGATCATGTCTTCATTTGCTGATATTTTTTCTATTCTTGTTGAGAGCATGATTTGGAGATTGACACAGGAGTTGGGTGTGTCCTTGAGGGGAGAGAATTCCCACATTTTCTGCACTACATGTTCTAATGGGAGCATGGGAGGAGGTATGGCCACCATAGCCACATATTTTTTATGTTTTGAGGTGGGCCATGAGTTTGATAGCTATCCATTGTATAACCATGGGAAAGTACTTGATCATGTATTGTTGACACATTCAGCAATTTACTATTCATTAGTAGATGAGATGGTTCTTGTATGTTACTTGCCATACTATTATCTGAAGTTGTAGTGGATGAAACTGTACTGTCTCCTTTTGAGACATTGTTTGTATCATGTAACATCATGTAAAACCTTTAGAAAACTTCTCATTAGGATGTTCTATGATGGTCATGTCCTATTCATCATGGATTGAATATTTTGGGCCAGCTTATTCTTCAATGTTGGAAGAGGAATCTTTGGATGATTGTTCTTCATTTTTCCACTTGAGGGCAATAATTTTGCAGCCCGGGATCAGCACACAATCTACACTTACCATAAGTGGAGAGAAGGATAGCATGAGGTAGGCTATGATGCTTACCATATTTAGATTTTCAGCCCACCTTCATTTTCAGAGCTCGAGGTGGAAGGAGATTTTTAGGAGTTTTCATGTTGGGAGGTGACTCATTTTGTTTGGATGACTGCTTGGGGATGGAGAATCCATTTGGGGAAGATGTTTTCCCAACACTTTTCAGTCTCCATGCCTTTGGGGCAACTTCTCAGTTCTATCCTTGCAGTTTCTTGAGGACAAACAACATTTAGGAGGGGAGGACTGTAATATTCCAAAATTTTCCTACAATAAATTGGAATATTAAATTTTGTTGCTTTCACTTAAAAGTTGAATAATTGGGTGAGAAGGCCCATTCATAATAAAAACATGGATAAAATCCCTCTTAATATGAAATGGGATCATCAGTTGAACTATATTTCACACCCTCATGTGTGAAAGGAGACATTTGCAAAGAGGCTAGGTCAAGTTTGACCAAGTCAAACAATGCAGAGGTATGAGGTGGAGAGCATATTGTGGGGCAGCGCAGAGAAAGAGGAGGGAATTTTCATTGATGGAGGAAACCCTAAAGAGTGGGAACCATGGAGAGGGAGCTCTCATGTTTTTAAAAGGAGAGCAAGGCAGCCATTTTTACTCATGCATATGATTATTGATTTTATGTCTGCTTAAACTATTTGTAGTCTCTGGCTGTTTAGCTAAGTTGCAGTGTTGTTTAGCACGAGGGATTCATGTTTAGGAATTATTCTCCTTATTGAGAGGCCTATTGAGGGATCGCACTTCATTCTCTCCACATACAGGCTTGAGGCCAAAGCATCCTCCTTCATCTACAGTGCATTTTCTGTTTAGAGCTGAGTTGTGTTGCAGGGTGTTGTAGTGGAGGATCCCACAACACCATTCCTTTGCTCATTTTTCAGAGGAGGGAGCCTTATTTCCTTTGGGAGATTATTAAGGAAGGATTTAGAGCATATTTCAGATCTTGGCACTTGGCCAGCACATTATATTCCACCTACAACGCAGTATCCCTCAGTGACTGTGTTATTTTCAGAGTGCACTTGCAGTGAGGGTTTGCAGTGTTGATTGGAGGGTGAGATCTTCAGTGATAGGATCAGCCTTTCACTTGGAAGATCCATTGGAGGATATATTGAAATTATATGTATCATATTCATTCTTCTCCTTCCAGTTCCATTTTCTGAGTTGCAGTTGCTACCCTGCAACTCCGACATTTCTACAGATTTGCAATTTTGTGCTTATTTCAGCTAATCCTTTCAAGGATTGTGTATTGTTGTTTCCAGGGGTTGAGATATTTCTCCCCCTATTTTATTTGAGCTGTATATTTTCATATTTGTTTATGGACACCATTTTACAGCATTAATTCCTTATAGACTGCATAGTCATAGCCTAAGGCATTCTCAGTGTAGCAATATATCTCATATTTCATGTACATGTTCTGTTGAGGCTCTCATTGCATAGATTGAGTGAGTGATTCCTGAAGGATTTGTATATCATTTCTGCTATATTATACATTTGTTGGCTATTCAGATCTTCATGTGTTCATGGTTGTAAAATAAGGTTTTTATTCCACTTCTTCTTCAAAAATTGTTTGTAGTCCCTTCATCGGGCATTTTCTGAAGACAACTAGATGTGGGAGACCTGTTTAACCCACCTAGAGGGATTTATTTTGAGCCACCTCTTGGATTTCAGTCTTAGATGCATTGATCTAAGGGATCCAGGTCTTGGTTTCAAATCCTATAGCAGCCTTTCCTGGAAATGTGTTTTCCAGTCATGCCTTGCTAGCAGTTCCCAATTTGGGATATTACACAAGGCGCATTACCATGGTATTAGCCCACAATATTGAGTGCTATATCATCTATTTTATTTCATCCAAAGAATACCATCGAAAATTGTGTGGTTTTGGCTCATGGTATTGATAAAGACTAATCTTATATAAGGAGTGGAAGACCATAGTGAGTGTGGGAATGAGTAAGGGCAGTTACTGAAAACTTCTCTCTGAAGTATATTTGCATGGGATGAACTTTGTTTTGTTGGTATATCTGAATATATGATGCACCCTTGGATACAAGGATGGATCAGGATCTCTAGACGTGAAATGACTATGTAATTGCATAATATAATGATGGGATGTTTGGATCTGTGACCTAGTGCATGTTTGCTGAAGTGAAGTGAAAAAATCTGGGTAAGACTATAGATCTAAAACATTCTAAAAAAATTATATTTACATATCTATTTTCTAGTTTTTCTCTATGAAAGAAATTATATACGTGGCTTTATCTTAGGAAAATAGCGTATGGAAGTGAGGGTTTTTCTGAAGCTTGTTGAAGAGGTTACCTGTTTAATTCTATTGTATTTCTGTTGCATTTCTTTTATTTTTCAACGAAGTATTCATATAGATATGGTTTGTTTGAATACTGTATATGCTACTAAATTGATCAATGAGTGATTATATATGCTTAATGATGACTCATTGGTTAAGGGTTCTAGAATATTGGAAAGATATCTGACTGAAAGCCTCAGATATGGTTCTGAGACTGATCATATTCTATGAAATCAATATTCTCAGATCTATACGCAGGTTGGCATGAAGGAAAGCACATATACACATAGGTTCAGTGAAGTAAAGTAGCATATGTATTTTATGATAATGAATGTTCAGGGTTGATATTGATTCTGCATACTGATTCTGAAGTCTGGTTTTATTACTTTGTTTTGGTTTTAATGATCCCATTGTTCTGATTGAAGTCTGAGTTATTGATGATCTTTATGATGAGTTGTGTTGAAGCTGTGGGATCCAGTGTGAAAATTGATGAAATGTTGTTTGCATTAATTATGAGGTTTGAAGCCTTCAGTGTGGAAGTAGAAGCTTCCAGTTAGTAGAAGCTGGTGTTCTAATCAGGAGGTTGAAGCTCCCTTCCAGTAGTGGATGTTAAACGAGATCAAGGGGTTGGAACTCCCTTCTAGTAGTAGCTGGAGAACGAGAGAAGGTTGTAGCCTTCTGCAGGTAGATGCTTGTGTACTGATATGAGTTTGCATCAATACAATAATGTAAGAAGTTTTCCATATAATAAATATTGAAGACAGGGAAGACAACAGCGATGGTTTTCTCCTGAATTGGGTTTCCACCTTAAATCTTGGTGTTAATGTGTGATTCTTTTGTGTGATGATTTATTATGTTATTATTGCACATATTTACTACTTAACTATCTGATGCATTAATGATAAGATGGGTTAAATAATGTTTTTGAAAGATTACCTAACAATAAATTCATCTCGGTATATGCGAGTTTATGTTAGTGTATCCGCGTATATACGCTAGTTGAGTTCATTAAAGTTGTATATATAAATTTAGTAAAGAAAAGAAAAAGTTTTACTACAATATATAAATACTGATTCACCCCCCCAGCCACCCCCCCCCCCCCCCCACCTCTCAGTATTTTTCCCAACAATTAGTATCAAAGAAGGTTCTTCTGAATAAGCTTAATCTCTAGAAGGAAGATCAGCTAAGATGAGAAACCAAGATGGGACAACATCTATCAAGCCTCCTTTCTTCAATGGAAACAATTTAATCTTTTGGAAGACAAGGACAAGATCCTATCTTCAGTCTCTTCGAGCAGATGTATGGGTTATAGTTTAAGGAGGTTATCAATATCCAACTTTAGTTCCAACAGATGCAGTAGCAAGAAAGAACTATGAAACCAATGCAAAGGCGATCAATGCATTATTGGGAAGTTTGACTAAATCAAAATTTTTCAAATTCATGGAGTTGAATACATCAAATGAGATATGGGACAAAATAATTTTAAGCTATGAAGGTGATGCTAAGGTAAAAAGTGCTAAACTCCAAACTCTCAGAATTCAATATGAAAAACTCATAATGCATAATGAGGAAAGCATTGCCATTTTCTTTTTATGTCTAGATGATATTGTAAATTGTATGAGAAATTTGGGTGAAACCATAACTGACACTACTCTAGTAGAAAAGGTTTTAAGATCTCTAGCTCCCAAATTTGAGTCAAAAGTGTCTGTTATTGAAGAGAAGCAAGATATACAAAATCTTACTATTGTTCAACTTCATGGGATTCTGACTTCATGTAAAATGAGGAAAGGAGGTCCATCGGAGTTCAAATAAGTTTTCCTTAGAGCTGCTACAAAAGGAAAGGAAGTAGAAGAGCAAGAAGGATCAGGGTATGTTTCAGAAGAAGATGAGATAAATTTTGTAAAGAAGCTACAACTTGGCACTGGAAGGTTCAGAGGTAAGCTTCCTTTTAAATGTTTTTCTTGTGGAAGAGTTGGTCATTATGCTGCGAAATGTCCCCCATAAAGATAATCATGAAAAGGGAAAGGAAGTGGAAAAAGGAAATAAGAAACGATTTATCAATAGAAATTTTTTTTATACCCATGAAGATAGTGATGGTTTATCAAATAGTGAAGAAGGAGAATTTGATCAAGATATTAGACTGCTCATGGCTTTTGAAAATGATTCTAGTGAGGTTAAAGATACTTTTATGGATTCTTTAAAATAAATTGATTTTTTTGAAGAAATAAATCAACTCAAAATATATTTGGAAGAAAACAAAATTGCCATAGATACTCTAAAGAATCAGCTTATAGAAAAGGAGAAGCACAATGAGAAATTAGAATGTGAAATAGTAAGTCTAAGAAAGGAAATTGAGAAAGTGAAAACTTTAAATCTTAGATTTTCTAAAGGATCTGAAACCTTAGATGAAATTATCAAGGTACAATGCTCTCCTCTTGTAAAGACAAGTCTTGGATATATCACAGAATCCTCTCAGTCTTCAGCACCAAGCTATCTAAATGCAGCTAAATCTAGCCAGCAATATTTTTTCACTCAACAAAAGAACAAAGAGACCACCCAGGTAAATCATGACCACTTCAATTCAAGGAAGAAAAATTACAGAAATATCAATAAGTAGGTAAACACAAATAGAAGGTTTCGTGATCATAGAAATTTATTCTTTAATGGACAATGTTTCTCATGTCACAACTTTGGTCATATAGATATATAATGTGTTGCATACAAAACCATCATGACCAGAGAAGCTAGAAAGCAAATAAATGAGGTTGGAGTAAAGAAGAATACTTACAACAACTTTTCTCCTCTTCAAAGAGAAATTGAATTTTTTTATTGCAATAACTTTGGACATGAAGAATCCAAATGCAGGAGAAAATTTTAGCCAAAATAACAAATACCCACAAAATCCAAGGTATGGAGAAAGAAGGACTCACAAGTTGAAAGTTGTGGCATAGCGTTATTTGCAGAAGTAGAAGAAAATCAATGGTACATTGATAGAAAATGCTCAAAACACATGACAGGTGATAAAAATAAAATTCTTTCATATAATGCATTAGAGAAAGAAACAAATGTTACTTTTGGAAATGACTCTCCAGCTATCATTAAGGGTAAAGGTTCTGTGTTTCTAAAAGAAAAGGTTAAAGCTAACAATGTTATGCATGTGGATGGGTTAAAGCATAAATTTTTGAGTGTAAGCCAAATGTGTGATCAAGGAAATGAAGTTGTCTTCAGTTCAAAAGAATGTGTAATACATGAACTTGACACATGAAAAGCAGTAATAAAAGGAACTATAACACCAATAAATCTATACATATTGAAAGGTGGCCAAGAACAATGCTACTTAGGTTAATCTTTAGAAAATTGGTTATGGCACAGAAGACTGGGACATTTTATCTTCTCTCAAATAAGAAAATGTAGCAGACTCAAAGCTATTTGTGATCTTCCCAGCATCACTCTGCCTGAAAGTACCATATGAAAATCATGTCAATTTGGTAAGCAAACTAGGGTGCAATTCAATGCCAAAGAAGGATCAGCAAGTTAGCCTCTTGAACTTATACATACTGATCTATGTGGTCCTATAAGTAAAAAGTCACCTCGTGGAGAAAAATACTATATTTTATTTATTGATGACTTCTCTATAATGTGTTGGATCGGTTTACTAAAACACAAAGATGAAGCATTGAAAAATTTAAGATCTTCAAAGCTTTGGTTGAAAATGAAATAGATCTAAAAATCAAATGTCTTAGATCTGACCAAGGAGGAGAATATATATCAGATGAATTATTTGACTTCTATGAACATCATGGAATAAAAAGATAATTTTCTATAGCTGTAACCCCACAACAAAATGGTGTGACAAAAAGAATGAATAGAACAGTTCAATAGATGGCTCATGCTATGCTTGATGAATTTGGAAATCCTGATACCTTTTGGGGAGAAGCAACACATACCATAGTAAATATTCTTAACAAGGCTTACATTTGTGTGAAAAGTGATAAAACTCCTTATGAGCTCTGGTATGGAAATCTGCCCACTGTAAAGTATTTTAGAGTTTTTGGAAGCAAATGTTCTATCATGAGCAATGATGAAAAACTTGTTAAGTTTGAGCCTAGAGCATATGAAGGAATATTTCTTGGTTACTCTTCTAGAAGTAAACCATATAAATGTCATAATAAAACGCTTCAGAAGATTGTTGAATGTATTGATGTTGTATTTTATGAATCTCTCACAGCTCTTAAAAGGGAAATAACTACAAAAAATTAAGATAATGATGATGTATATTTTTGCTCGTCAAATACTAGAAATATAGAAGGAGAAACCAATGAAGCACCAGAAGAAGATATATCTGAAAAGGCTCCATCTAGGTATGTTCAAAATAATCATCTAGAATCTCAAATTCTGGGAGAAAAGGGATCAGGTGTACAAACAAGAAGAACTCTTGTAGGGTCCCTTAGCTATCTAGCATTCTTATTCACTATTGAACCATAGAATGTTAATCAAGCTAGTAAATATGAATGTTGGATTCAAGCCATGAACGAAGAACTTGATCAGATTGAAAAGAATCATACTTGGGAATTTGTTTCAAGACCTCATGATAAAAATGTTATTGGAACAAAATGGATATTCAAAAACAAGTTAAATGAAAATGGAGATGTTATTAGAAACAAAGCTAGACTTGTTTGTAAAGGGTGTGCTCAACAAGAAGGTATAGACTTTGAAGAAACATTTGATCATGTAGCCAGACTTGAGGCCATAAGAATGTTTCTTGCTTTTTCAAGTTTTCAACAATTCAAATTTTATCAAATGGATGTAAAATCCTCTTTCCTTAATGGTGATTTATAAGAAGAAGTTTATATAGAACAATTAGAAGGATTCACTATGGGAAAGGATGAAAAACTTGTTTTCAAACTTAAAAAGGCTTTATATGGTCTCAAATAGGCTCCTTGATCATAGTACTATCATCTTGACAAATATCTTCAACAACACGGTTTCACAAAAGGATTTGCTGACAGTAACTTATAAAAAAAAATTGAGAATGATTAATTATTGATTATTGTTGTGTATGTTGGTGACATCATTTTTGGAAGTAATGAAAATTCCATGAGTCAAAAATTTTCTTCTGTTATGCAACAATAATTTGAAATTTCATTACTTGGGGAACTAACATATTTTCTTGGCTTACAAGCGAAACAAGCAACATATGGCATATTTCTATCACAAGAAAAATATCTCAAGAAAATTATGAAGAAGTATGAGATGGAAGACTACAAACCTTTGAGTACTCCAATGGTAACTGGATGTAACCTCAGTTCTCATGATGATTCTCCCATGGTGAATCAACCAAAGTATAGATCCATGATTGGAAGTCTAATTTATCTAACCGAGACAAGACCAGACATTATGCATGTTATTGGGATTGTTGGAGGATTCCAAGCTAACCAAAAAGAGTCTCATCTTCAGGCTATAAAAATAATATTCAAATATCTACAAGGGACTCAAGGCTTTGGTCTATGGTATCCAAAGAATGTTGATCTCACTCTTCATGCTTACACAGATCCAGATTGGGCTGGAAATGTTGATGATTGAAAAAGCAGTAGTGCTGGTGCATTATATATGGGGCCTCGATTAGTAACTTGGTTCAGCAAGAAACAAAGTTCTATTGCCTTATCTATAGTTGAAGCAGAACATGTGGCTTTTGCATCATGTTGCACAAAAATTCTTTGGATGATGTAGACATTACAATATATTCAAATTAAATGTTCACCTCCCATCTCCATTCTATGTGATAATACAAGTGCCATTAGTATCTTGAAAAATCCTGTTATGCACTCCAAGAACAAGCACATTCTATCAAGCATCACTACCTACGTGAGCAAGTTCTTGAACAAAAGGTTAAATTGGAGTATGTTCCATCCAAAGATCAAGTTGCAGATATATTTACTAAACCTCTTCCCAGGGAAGCATTCAAATATCTCAAACATAAGCTACGAGTTGTCTCTACCTCTCTTACCAAATCTTCTTAATTTTAGAAGATTATTTTTGGTACGCTGGTTTCATAAATGCGAATTTCATATATACGTGAGTTTCTGTGCATAAAATTGCGTATGGTTTTTGGTCACAGAAATTTTATGTGTCAGCTTTCTGAATAGTCTGTGGTACTATTGGGTAATCTCTGTTGTTGTTCCAATATTCATCTTATTGTACCTTTCTTTGATATTTATCTCCTTGATGAAGATGCTTTGATGAATTGGCTGTTGAAGGTGTTCAGGATGCACAAGATTAGGGGGAGCACCTGCTTTGTTGAAAAGGTTGCATTTTTTCCATTCTGATTGGTTTTTTGATTTAAGATCTCTCTTTTGAGATCTTTTGGTCTTGGATATAAAAAGTCATATCTGTAATTTGATGAAAAGGTCATGTTGAGACCTATGATGTAAATTTTTTATATTCAGTCATGTAATGACTTGTTTAAATTTGTAAACCCACTTGGTTGGGTAGTTGAGTCAAAATTTGCTAACCCACTTGGTTGCAAAGTTGAATCAAATAATTAATTCCACTTGGTTGGATCATTGATGTAAGTATGAGTCCTTGGTGATAGGACAAGTCATAATCGGTTGAGTTATAGATGTTGGAAATATTGTCATTGATGGCAAAGGAATTGACAAAGACAGGAGAAGCACCTAAGCTATCCACAAGGAAAAAGAGACAGAGAGGTAGCAGAGGCAGCAGATGAGACAGAGAAGTAGAGTTGAATTAGATAACAAACGGGAGAGCTGCTAGGAAGAGTTAAGGTAATAGATTGAAGGAAAAATTGAATATCTGGCCAAGATTTGTGCATGCTGATGAAAGACTGTAGAATTGTGGTTGAGTAAATCTGGAATATATATGACCTGTGTGATCAATTTCATAATGGGACAAGGATTCCTACAGTGCCCAGAGAATAATGAAGTCATCGTTGCAGAGTTAGGATATGTGTATTATATGTGTATTGCCTGCTGTAATTCTTATATGGAATCCCCTGAACCTCTGTGTGAATAATCTCTGTAATGGAGTCGAATGATGTCCTGTGTAATTGGAAGGGTTGAATGATACTCTGTATCTGATGAGGGAGTTGATGGGAGATGGCGCAGATTAATGGAGTAGCAGAACACTTTGTGACAACGGAACACAAAAAATTAAAGCTCAATTTAATTATAATAATACATTTAAAAAGCGACGGAACCCCGCGTAGAAGAGCGGAACCATGACCGTATGAACAGTAAAAGTGGTTTACGGTTTTCATCACACCACCTATGTGGAGTAAGCAGTATTTCCTGGATGAGGAGTGATTCCATAGAATACTCGACACACGTCCCTGTTCGATTTTACAAAACCTCTTTTCACTATGCGCCATCGCGCGTTATAGTTCGACCTAGGATGCCCAGCGATATCATTGAGCGCCATTGATCTGGGAAGGGGTCATCAGACGGTCATCATTTGTTGAAGATGCGCGAAGATTAACACAGGTACGGTGGGCCATCACTCGATAACGTTTGGCATCGGAGGTCGAGCGATATGCTTATACGCCGTTGATATGGAAGCTTACTAATATAATGGTGATCGAACGCTTGACTTGCGCGAGGTTTACTGTGGTACGATGGGCGTATTGGAATGGCTAGTGACTATATTTGTGGGCCCAGGGTCAAAGTTTTACCATATTATTTGGAAGGGTTAAAATGCGAAGGGTTAACTTTAATCCTAAAGTTCTGTTCAAAATTGTAAATATATTTATTTATCAATTTCTTTAAAATTGATAAATAAAATTAAAAAGAGATCAAAAGCCCCGTGGGATAAACTAAAAGGAATACTGACAGAGGAATACCATTAGCAGTTCGTGGTTTTGACTCATGGTTTTAATAAAGGGAAAACTATATAAGGAGAAGAAAAATAAAGAACGGGGTGTGCATTGTAAGGGTGGTGAATAAAAATTTCTAAAAAGAATATCTGTATGGGCGAGCTCTGTTCTTAACTGAAAAATCTGAAACTACGATGCACCCATGAATATAATGACAAATCTCTGGTGTGAATGACGAACGAAATCATGAGGAACTGGTATGAGTATACAAAAAATAAATAAATCAGGTGACCGGAAAGGTATGTCGTATATGAAAGTTGATGAAACGTGGTCCGCAGTGGTCCTGAGGGTTGAAGCCTTCAGAGAGGGGGTTGTAGCTCCCTTCCAGTGGTAGCTGGTAAATGAGAGCAGGGGGTAGTAGCTCCCTTCCAGGAGAGGCTGGTAAACGAGAGAAGGTTGAAGCCTTCTGCAGGTGGGTGCCACCGTGCTGGTATATGTCTACACCAGCATATATTGTAAGAAGTTTTCTCTACAATAAATATTGAAGACTGAGATTACAGCAATGGCGGTTTTCTCTCGAATTGGGTTTCCACCTTAAATCCTAGTGTTCATATGTGTTGTTTTGTGTGATGGTTTGTTCTGTTCATGCTTAATGCTTATCTGATGCAATACTCTAAGTAAAGATATAATAAGATATCTGGACAGACATATTGGATGCAGTACTATAACATATGGTTTTAAGAGAAAGAACAGAATAATTTTTCAGTCTTAAATACTGATTCACCCCCCCCCCCCCTCTCAGTATTTTTCCAGCAATTGGTATCAGAGAAGGTCCTTCTGAAAAATCTTAGCCGCTAGAAGGAAGATCAAGCAAGATGAGCAATCAAGATGGAATAGCGTCTATCAAGACTCTGCTCTTTAACGGAAACAATTTAATCTTCTGGAAAACAAGAATGAGATCCTATCTTTAGTCTTTGGGAGCAGAAGTATGGGCAATTGTTGAACAAGGATATCAATACCCAGCTGCAGTACCAACAGATCTGACGGAAAGAAAGAATTATGAAACAAATGCAAAGGTGGTCAATGCTCTATTGGGAAGTCTAATTGAATCAGAATTTGTCAAAGTCATGCAGATGAATACAACCAAGACAATATGGGACAAAATCATTCTAAGTTATGAAGGTGATGCAAATGTAAAAAGTGCTAAACTCCAAACTCTCAGAATTCAATATGAGAATCTAAAAATGGATAATGAGGAGAGCATTGCCAATTTCTTTCTACGTCTTGATGATATTGTAAATCGTATGAGAAATCTGGGAGAAACAATAACCGAATCTACTTTGGTTGAGAAAGTCTTAAGATCACTAATGACAAAATTTGAGTCAAAAGTTTCTGCTCTTGAAGAAAAGCAGGATCTTCAAAATCTTACTGTGGTGCAACTTCATGGCATACTAGCTGCATATGAAATGAGAAGAGGAGGACCATCTGAAGTCAAAGAAGCAGTCTTTAGAACTTCTACAAAAGGGAAGGAAGTACAAAAAACAGAAGGATCAGGATATATCTCAGAAGAAGATGAGATAAACTTTTTAAAGAAACTTCAACTTGGCACAGGATGGTTCAGAGGTAAGCTTCCTTTCAAATGTTTTGATTGTGGAAGAGTTGGTCATTATGCTGCTAAGTGTCCTTATAAAGAAACACATAAAAAGGGGAAGGAAGTAGCAAAAAGGAATAAGAATCGTTTTAGCACTAGAAAGAGTTACTATACTCATGAAGATAGTGATGGGTTATCTGATAGTGAGGAAGAATGTGAACAAGATCTTAGACTTCTCATGGCATTTGAAAAATAATCTAGAGAAGAAAAAGATACTTTTGTGGATGCTCTAGAAGACAGTGATTTTCTTGATGAAAACAATAAACTCAAAATTTGCTTAGAAGAAAGTAAAATAATCATAGAAACTCTGAAAAATCAGCTTGAAGAAAGGGAGAAACACAATGAGAAATTAGAGTGTGAAGTAGTAAGTCTAAGAAAAGAACTTGAGAAAGTAAAAACTCTGAATCTTAGATTTGCTAAAGGATCTGAAACATTAGATGAGATTATCAAGGTACAACATTCTCCTCTTATAAAGACAGGTCTTGGATATATTGGAGAATCTTCTCAGGTTTCAACACCAAATTATCTAAAAGCAGTTACAGCTGGTCTACAACATGCTGCCACTCAGCAAGGGAATAAAGAATCTTTACAGATAAAGCATGATCATCTCAATTCAAAAAACACTAACAGGAATGTCTTTCAAAGAAACACCAATCAACAAGTAAATTCATATAGAAGATTTTATGATCACAGAAATTTCTTCTTCAATGGACAATGTTTCTCATGTCACAATTTTGGTCATAAAGTTGTTCAATGTGTTGCATATAAAACCATCATGACAAGAGAAGCAAGAAAGAAAACGATTGATATTGAAACAAAGAAGAATACTTATAACAACTTTTCTCCTCTTCAAAATGAAGTTGAATGTACCTATTGCAATAAATTTGGTCATGAAGAATCTGAATGCAGGAGCAAAGTTCAGCCAAAAGAACATTTTCCCTCAAGCTCCAAAGTATGGAAAAAGAAGGGATTACAGGTTGAAAATTGTGGCATAGTGTTATTTGCAGAAGATGAAGAAAACCAATGGTACATTGATAGTGTATGCTCAAGACACATGACAGGTGATAAAGACAAACTGCTTGCATATAGTGCTCTAGAAAAAGAAAAAAATGTTACATTTGGAAATGATACTCCTGCGGTCATTAAGGGAAAAGGGTCTGTTTTCCTAAAAGAAAAGGTGAAAGCTAATG
This sequence comes from Pinus albicaulis, assembly GCA_034641835.2. Taxonomy (NCBI): domain Eukaryota; kingdom Viridiplantae; phylum Streptophyta; class Pinopsida; order Pinales; family Pinaceae; genus Pinus; species Pinus albicaulis. Next base: position 1,066,249,491 of record CM076579.1, read on the forward strand.
AAGTCATGTATGTGGATGGATTAAAACATAACTTGTTAAGTGTAAGTCAAATGTGTGATCAAGGAACTGAAGTTGTCTTTAGTTCAAAAGAATGTGTGGTATGTGATCTTGATACAGGTAAAGCAATTATAAAAGGAAAAAGAACTCCAAACAACATGTATATATTGAAGAACCCCAAAGAACAATGTTATTTGAGTAAATCTTCAGAAAATTGGCTATGGCATAGAAGGTTGGGGCATCTGAGCTTCTCTCAAATCAACAAATCAAGCAGACTTAAAGCTGTTCGTGATCTTCCCAATATTACTCTACTTGAAAATATCATATGCAAATCTTGCCAATTCGGTAAGCAAACCAGGGTACAATTTAATGCCAAGGAAGGATCATCAAGTAAGCCTCTTGAACTCATTCATACTGACATATGTGGACCTATGAGGAAAAAGTCACCACGTGGTGAAGAATACTATATATTATTCATTGATGATTTCTCTAGAATGTGTTGGATTGGGTTGATTAAACACAAAGATGAAGCATTTGAGAAATTTCAGATCTTCAAAGCACTGGTTGAAAATGAATTAGATCTAAAAATCAAGTGTCTTAGATCCGATCGAGGAGGAGAATATACATCAGATGAATTCCTTGAATTTTGTGAACAACATGGCATAAAAAGACAGTTTTCTGTAGCTGGCACTCCACAACAAAATGGTGTTGCAGAAAGAATGAATAGAACAGTTCAAAAAATGGCTAGAGCTATGCTTGATGATTCCGGAACACCTGACACATTTTGGGGAGAAGTAGCACATACAGCAGTAAACATTCTCAACAAGGCACATGTTCGTGTAAATAGTGATAAAACTCCATATGAACTCTGGTATGGTAATCCTCCCACTATAAAGCATTTTAGAATTTTTGGGAGCAAATGCTTTATCAATAATAATGATGAAAAACTTGGCAAGTTTGAACCCAGAGCAGATGAAGGAATATTTCTTGGTTACTCCTATAGGAGTAGGGCATATAAATGTTACAATAAAAGACTTCGAAAGATTGTTGAATGTATTGATGTTGTTATTGATGAGTCTCCTGCAGCTCCAAAAGAAGAAAAGCAAACAACAGATGAAGATGATGATGACACATATCCTTCTACATCAAATAGTAATGATACAAACAGTGAACCCAATGAAGAACCTGAAGAGGATTTTTCTGAAAAGGCTCCATCTAGATATGTTCAAAAGAATAATCCAGAATCTCAAATTTTGGGAGAAAAGGGATCAGGTGTACAAATAAGAAGGAATCTTGTGGGATCTTCTAGCAATCTGGCATTTCTGTCCACTATTGAACCTCACAGTGTCATTCAAGCTAGCAAATATGAATTTTGGATTCAAGCCATGAATGAAGAGCTTGATCAAATTGAAAAGAATCACACTTGGGAATTAGTACGAAGGCCTCATGACAAAAATGTCATTGGAACTAAATGGATATTCAAAAACAAGTTAAATGAGAATGGGGATGTTATAAGAAATAAATCTAGACTTGTGGGCAAAGGGTATTCTCAACAAGAAGGTATAGACTTTGAAGAAACCTTTGCTCCTGTAGCCAGACTTGAAGCCATAAGAATGTTTCTTGTTTTTTCAAGCTTCCAACAAATCAAAGTTTATCAAAAGGATGTTAAATCTGCTTTTCTCAATGGTGATCTAGAAGAAGAAGTTTATATAGAACAACCAGAAGGATTCATTTTAGGAAATGATGAAAAACTTGTTTGTAGACTTAAAAAGGCTCTATATGGTCTCAAACAAGCTCCAAGGGCATGGTACTATCGTCTTGACAAATATCTTCATCAATAAGGATTTTCAAAAGGGTCTGCTGATAGCAACTTATACACAAAAACTGAAAATGAAAAACTATTGATTGTGGTTGTATATGTTGATGATATCATTTTTGGAAGTAATAAAGAGTCTATGAGTCAGAAATTTGCTTCTGATATGCAACAAGAATTTGAAATGTCTTTGCTTGGGGAACTAACATTCTTTCTTGGCTTGCAAGTGCAACAAGCAACATATGGCATATTCTTATCACAAGCAAAATACCTCAAGCAAATCCTGAAGAAGTATGGCATGGAAGACTGCAAACCTGTAAGTACATCAATGATAACTGGATGTAATCTCAGTTCTAATGATGATTCCCCCACAGTGAATCAACCTGAATACAGATCTATGATAGGAGGTCTACTTTATCTCACTGGGACAAGACCAGACATCATGCATGCAGTTGGGATTGTTGGGCGATTCCAAGCTAATCCAAAAGAGTCTCATCTTTAGGCTGTGAAAAGAATATTCAAATATCTACAAGGAACTCAAGACTTTGGACTATGGTATCCAAAGAATGCTGATCTTACTCTTCATGCATACACTGATGCAGATTGGGCTGGAAGTGTTGATGATTGGAAAAGAACTAGTGGTGGTGCATTCTATATGGGGCCCTGGTTAGTGTCTTGGTTCAGTAAGAAGCAAAGCTCCATTGCCTTATCTACAGCAGAAGCAGAATATGTGGCTGTTGCATCATGTTGCACTCAACTTCTTTGGACGATGCAAACCCTACAAGACTTTCAAATAAAAAGTTCACCTCCTATCTCCATTATGTGTGATAATACAAGTGCTATCAGTATCTCAAAAAATCCTATTATGCATTCCAAGACCAAGCACATTCCCATCAAATACCACTTCTTACGTGAACAAGTGCTTGAACAAAAGGTGAAATTGGAGTATGTTTCTTCCAAAGAACAAGTTGCTGATATATTTACCAAACCTCTACCCAAGGAAGCGTTCGAATATCTCAGACAGAAACTGGGAGTAGTCTCTGCCAAGCAGAGGATGAGGTCTACTTAAATATAGAAGATTAAATTGGTTGTGAGGAGCTGTTAGGCATCTCTGATCGCACAGGCTCAGGGGGAGCATTGGTCATATGAAAATGATGAATTGTTGGTCATATTATCTTTGAAGATGCAGCATGATCTCAGGGGGAGCATGGCATTATCGGTTCAGAGGATCTTGATCATAATCTTTGCCATTGATGTCAAAGGGGGAGGAAAAGCAACAAAGGGCTTCTGTAAGGCCATCAAAGGAAGATTATTGCCATCAATGCCAAAGGGGGAGATTGTTGGAAATATTGTCATTGATGGCAAAGGAATTGAAAAATACAGGAGCAACACCTAAACTATCCACAAGGAAAAAGAGATAGAGAGGTAGCAGAGGCAGCAGATGAGACAGAGCAGTAGAGTTGAATTAGATAACAAACAGGAGAGCTGCTAGGAAGAGTTAAGGTAATAGATTGAAGGAAAAATTGAATATCTAGCCAAGATTTGTGCATGCTGATGAAAGACTGCAGAATTGTGGTTAAGTAAATCTGGAATATATATGACCTATGTGATCAATTTCGTAATGGGAAAAGGATTCCTACGGTGCCCAGAGAAGAATGAAGTCATCGTTGCAGAGTTAGGATATGTGTATTATATGTGTATTTCCTGTTGTAATTCTTGTATGGAATCCCCTGAACCTCTGTGTGAATAATCTCTGTAATGGAATCGAATGATGTCCTGTGTAATTGGAAGGGTTGAATGATACTCTGTATCTGATGAGGGAGTTGATGGGAGATGGCGCAGATTAATGGAGTAGCGGAACACTTTGTGACAAAGGAACACAAAACATTAAAGCACAATTTAATTATAATATTACATTTAAAAGGAAACGGAACCCTGCGTAGAAGAGCGGAACCATGACCGTGTGAACAGTAAAAGTGGTTTACGGTTTTCATCGCACCACCTATGAAGAGTAAGTGGTATTTCCTGGATGAGGAGCGATTCCATAGAATACTCGACACGCGTCCCTGTACGATTTTACAAAACTGCTTTTCACTATGCGCCATCGCGCGTTATAGTTCGACCTAGGATGCCCAGTGATATCGTTGAGCACCGTTGATCTGGGAAGGGGTCATCGGACGGTCATCATTTTTTGAAGATGTGCGAAGATTAACATAGGTACGATGGGTCATCGCTCGATAACGTTTGGCATCGGAGGTCGAGCGATATGCTTATACGCCGCTGATCTGGAAGCTTACTAATCTAATGGTGATCGGACGCTGGACTTGCGCATGGTTTACTGTGGTACGATGGGCGTATTGGAATGGCTATTGACTATATTTGTGGGCCCAAGGTCAAAGGTTTACCATATTATTTGGAAGGGTTAAAATGCGAAGGGTTAACTTTAATCCTAAAGTTCTGTTCAAAATTGTAAATATATTTATTTATCAATTTCTTTAAAATTGATAAATAAAATTAAAAAGAAATCAAAAGCCCCATGGGATAAACTAAAAGGAATACTGACAGAGGAATACCATTAGCGGTTCGTGGTTTTGACTCATGGTTTTAATAAAGGGAAAAATATATAAGGAGAAGAAAAATAAAGAACGGGGTGTGCATTGTAAGGGTGGTGAATAAAAATTTCTAAAAAGAATATCTGTATGGGTGAGCTCTATTCTTAACTGAAAAATCTGAAACTACGATGCACCCATGAATATAATGACGAATCTCTGGTGTGAATGATGAACGAAATCATGAGGAACTGGTATGAGTATACAAAAAATAAATAAATCAAGTGACCAGCAAGGTATGTCGTATATGAAAGTTGATGAAACGTGGTCCGCAGTCGTCCTGAGGGTCGAAGCCTTTAGAGAGGGGGTTGTAGCTTCCTTCCAGTGGTAGCTGGTAAACGAGAGCAGCGGGTAGTAGCTCCCTTCCAGGAGAGGCTGGTAAACGAGAGAAGGTTGAAGCCTTCTAGAGGTGGGTGCCTCCGTGCTGGTATATGTCTGCACTAGCATATATTGTAAGAAGTTTTCTCTACAATAAATATTGAAGATTGAGATTATAGCAGCGGTGGTTTTCTCCCGAATTGGGTTTCCACCTTAAATCCTGGTGTTCATATGTGTTTTTTTGTGTGATGGCTTGTTCTGTTCATCCTTAATGCTTATCTGATGCAATACTCTAAGTAAAGATATAATAAGCTATCTAGACATACATATTGGATGAAGTAATGTAACATATGGTTTTAAGAGAAAGAAAAGAATAATTGTTCAGTCCTAAATAATGATTATTTACCTCTCAAATTATTTTCCAACAATAGAGTGATGTAATTCATTGAAAAATCTGTCTAAATATTCAGCATAAACTCAGGGGGGCATGGTAAATTCAGTGCACATCATATCTACAGATCTCTTCTTTCTACAAGGAAAGAGAAACCTTGTTTTAGTATTGATCCGCCCTTTTCCCTTTATGTAAAAGGGGGAGAGTATTTTGGTTTTTGAATTATGGTTATGATTAATGTATCTACTTGTTGTAATCAAACACCATCTTGGTTTCCATCAAGTCCAAAGGGGGATATTGTTGGCAATATGATGCAATATGTTGTCCTTGATGGAAACCTACTTAATGAGTTTCCTTTTGATAAGAAACCTACTCGTTAAAGATGTAAAAATGATGTTTCTATAGGTTAGTTCAGCTATGACAGAAAAAGGAATTTCAGTAAGTGACAGAAAAATGAAACAGGAAATATTTTTCAATGTATATGCAGTTTTAATGAAGGCAACCCGCATATGGAGGCAATGTATACACTAATTTTATGAAGGCAACCCGCGTATACATCCATAATTAGTATATACACAATTTTTATGAAGAGAGGTCACGTATGCCTTTTATGCTCTAAAATTATGATACCAAGGGGCATTACCATGGTATTAGCCCATAGTATTGAGCACTATATCGTCTATTTGATTTCGTCCAAAGAATACCATCAAAACTTGTGTGGTTTTCACTCATGCTATTGATAAAGGCTAATCCTATATAAGGAGAGGAAGATCATAGTGAAAGTGTGGGAATGAGTAAGGGCGGTTACTAAATACTTCTCTCTGAAGTATATCTGCATGGGATGAACTCTGTTTTATTGGTAATTTTGAATCTATGATGCACCCTTGTATATAATGATGGATCAGGATCTATAGACCTGAAATGACTATGTACTTGCATGATCTAATGATGAGATGTTTGGATCTGTGACCTGGTGCATGTTTTCTGAAGTGAAGTGAAGAAATTTGGGTAAGACTATAGATTTGAAACATTCTACGAAATTAATATTTATATATCCATACACTAGTTCATCTCCGTGAAAGCATGTATATACATGACTTTGTTTTAGGAAAAGCGTGTATGGAAGTGAGGGTTTTTTTGTATCTTGCTTAAGAGGTTATATTTTTAATGATGATGTATTTATGTTGTTTGTCGATGAAGACTTCATATAGATCTGGGTTGTTTGAATACTGTATATGCTGCTAAATTTATCAATGAGTGAGTATATATGCTTAATGATGAGTCACTAGTTAAGGGTTCTGCAATATTGGAAAGATATCTGACTAAAAGCCTCAGATCTGGTTCTTAGATAGATCCTATTCTGTGAACTCAGTATTCTCAAATATATAAGCAGGTTGACGTGAAGGAAATTACGTATACACGCGAGTTCAGTGAAGTAAAGTAGCGTATGTATTTTATGATAATGAATGTTCAGGGTTGAGATTGATTCTGCATACTGATTCTGAATTCTGGGTTTATTATTGTGTTCTGGTTACAATGATCTCATTGTTTTGATTGAATTATGGGTTATTGATGATATTTATGATGAGTTGTGTTGAAGCTATGGGATCCAGTGTGAAAATTCATGAAACGTGGCCTGCAGTAATTCTGAGGGTTGAAGCCTTCAGTGTGGAAGTAGAAGCTTCCTACCAATAGAAGCTGGTGTTCTGATTAGGGGCTTGAATCTCCCTTCCACTAGTGGATGGTAAACAAGATCAGGGGGTTGGAGCTCCCTTCCAATAGTAGCTGGAGATTGAGAGAAGGTTGTAGCCTTCTGCAGGTAGATGCCTGCGTACTGATATGAGTCTGCATCAATACAATAATGTAAGAATTTTTCCATATAATAAATATTGAAGACAGAGACGACAGAAGCGGTGGTTTTCTCCCGAATTGGGTTTCCACCTTAAATATTGGTGTTCATGTGTGATGTGTTTGTGTGATGATTTATTCTATTATTACTTCACATATTTACTACTTAACTATTTGATGCATTACTGATAATCTTGGTTAAATACTATTTATGAAAGATTACCTAACAATAAATTCATCTCAGTATACATGAGTTTCTGTTAGTGTATCCGTGTATATACGTTAGTTGAGATCATTAAAGTCACATATAGAAATTCAGTAAAGAAAAGTAACAAGTTTACTACAAGATATAAACACTAATTCACCCCCCCCCCCTCTCAGTGTTTTTTCCAACAAACATATGCAAGTGATTACGCCATGGGAGAAGTTCTCATGCAGTATGGTAAGCCTATTTCGTTTCATTATGAAATTTTTAATGGAGTTGTGACTAACTATCCAACCTATGACAAAGAGTTATATGCATTGGTACAAAGTGTAAAGAAATGGAAGCACTATTTCATGGGTAAAGAGACCATTATCCATACCGACCATCAACCATTGTAGTACTTACAATCATAGTCAAAGTTATCACAATCAAGAAATTTTAGATGGATAGGATTTGTACAACGATTTCATTTGGTTATGAGGTATAAAATTGGAATCTACAATAAGGTAGATGAGATGCTCTCTAGGCCTATTGTAAATTCATCTATTATACTCAAGCACAATTCAATTATGCATGAAAGTTACATTGAACAATATGCATATGATAGTGATTTTCAAGATGTGTATGAAAGCTTGAGTCAAGGAAACAAAAATGAAGAGTTAGATTATCATGTGCATAACAATTTGTTTTATCACTTGAGAAAGTTATGTATACCATAGGGAGAAATAAGCAGTATCATAAGGGAGGCACACACTTCATTGATTTCTGGACATTTCGGTGTAGGAAAGATGGTTGTGAATCTCCAAAGGTATTGTTATTGGCCAAGCATGATTGATAATGTATCTCGTTTTATTATAGGATGTTATTTATGTGTAATAAGTAAGCCTATTAATAGGAAACTTGGATTGAACACTCCACTTCCAGTTCGTTCACATCCACAGGAGAGTATCTCAATGGATTTTGTAGGTGTTCTTCCAATGTCAAGGAAAGGTCATGATTACTTATATTTTGTTGTAGATAGGTCAGCAAAATGTGTCTTTTGATGGCATGTAAAAGAATAATTACAGCTGAACAAACAACTCATATTTTCTTTCAAAATTTATGTGTTCATTTTGGTCTTCCTACTATTGTAAGTGACCTAGATTCTAGGTTTGTGGGAATTTTTGGTCAAAATTATGGGACATTATGGACACAAAGTTGAAGGAGAGTACAAAATTTCATCCACAAATAGATGGTCAGACCGAGGTGGTTAATAGGAAATTGATTCATTTTCTTAAAGGCTATTGCAGCAAACACCCCAAGTTGTGGGATGAACAGTTGCATTACATTCAGCATGCATACAACAGGGCAAAGCATTCTTCCACAAACACATCGCCATTTGAATCATGTCTTGGGTACTTGCCAAGCTCATTGATGGGCCTCTAAATTAGACATAAAATAAGTACCATATAACCTTTCTTAGGCCCATATAACCTTCCTTATGCACATAAAATATATATTAAATCTCTCTTTATACACTTAATAATTTTTTCTTATGCTTTAATATTTTCATAGAAAGGTTTAAAGGTAATTTCATATTTTTCCTAATATTGGTTATTTTGTAGAATATTGTGAGAATATTTGGAAGATTATGCAGATTTTGAGAAGGATATAATTTAGGGACTTGCTCCCTTCCACTAGAAGATCAAGATTGAAGAATAAATGAGCACAATATCAGGAAATTATGGAGAAATCTTGGAGAGATTCAAGGGGTTTGTCCACCCTCCTTAACTATCAAAGGCGACCAAGCAAATTGAAGACTATCTACACTCAATATATGGTTTACTTGGATTCAAAGTGGACTCAATCACTATTTTCTAGGGATTTGTTGGTAGCTGCCCTTGAGGACAAATAAAGTTGATCAAGAGCTAATTGGGGTCGATTTCGGTTGATTTTCCGATCCATTCGATGCTATTCGATTCCATTTTCAATCCATTCCATCCCATGCCATTATTTTCCATTCTATTAGGATTTTGGTGTTTAAGACCTTCAAGATGTAATAAGACTGTATTTTTTGTAATGCAATGAGTAGGCAGATGTTGTTTTACTGATATAGTTTCAGGGAGCAAGGCTCATGGGTTAGGGCCCAATACATGTGCCTCAGCTTCTTTGATGTTTCATTCTTTCCTTTCTATCATTTATCTAGTTTTGTTTATGTTATTCAGTTAGTTCTTCTTCTGATAGTTTCATTGTTGTTTAGTTTTTCCTTTCACTTTGTTGTTGTAGTTCTTCATTTGATTACGAGAGTAATAAAGTAGAGGAAAAAATAAAAAATATATGGTCAATCATTCCCCTCTCATCTCTGTCAATGGAGTTCGAGCAGGGTTGACCTACCCATAGGCCAAAAAAGCTACTTTCTGTTCACTATTTTTATCACGCATTTTTCTAGTTTCATGCATCAATCATTTGGTTTGATTGCAGCAATGAGTATCAAGTGTCCCAGAAAATTTCATCAAGCCATCCCGCTTCATTTTCCAACTCTCTTTTCATGCCTGAACACTGTTTTTGCACCTTCTATTCCCTCCTTCTTCTCTCCTTAACATTTTCTGCACCCTTTTTATTCACAAAACCATTAAAAGTTTTACCTCCTCCTTTCTACTCGAAACTCCCACTTATCACACTTCGTATCTCACGGGATCTCTTCTCCCCTTTTCTTTTCTTTTCTTCGGCTCTTTTGCGATTTTCCTTTTTACCTTACCTTTGCCAATTATTAATGAAAAAGGTCAAAAATCCTTTAGAAATCAACCTTACCCTTTTTCCTTTAATACTTACCACAAATACTTTTCTCAATCACATTTCACAACCATTTCCATTTTTCCTTTAAGACTTACCACAATTGCAAATCAGGCTTTTCATTTGGTTCCCATTAACACTTACTGCTCCAAACGCCAATTGTGATAATTCTTCATACTCCTTTACATCGCAAATCACAAATCACATTTTTCATTTGGTTCCCGTTAAAACTTACCACTCCAAACTCCGACTGTGATAATTCTCCATACTCTGCCACATCGTAAATCGCAAATCACATTTTTCATTTGGTTCTTGTAACACATTCCACTCCCAATGCTAATTGTGATATCACTGCCATACTCTGCCACTGGCCCTCCTTTTCCACGTCACCCATCACATTTTGCAACCTTTTCCATTTTTCCTTTTAAGACTTACCGCAATCTAAAATCACATTTTCATGTGGTTCCCATTAATACTTCCCACTCTCGACACCAATTGCAATATTGTTATTGAATCCGCCCCCGAACGGATATCTCTTATCGCAAATCTCACTTCTATCCCTCCATCGCAATTCTGCCATCACACTTTCATTTGTGATATTATGTGCTTTAATAAAATCCAAACACCTTTTTCACTCCTTTGAGCCTTGTTTTGTTTGTTAAGCAGTCCATTAGCATATTTAACCCTTTCCCTCCGGACTGCAATCAACAATTTTTCAATTAGAATTAAGTCATGGATAATTTAGCTGTATGGATAGAAGCATGGGAGATAGAGCATAAGATAAGTAGGGTTTGTTTAGCTGATTGGCCAAGTTAAGTGTGATTTAAATTAGTTTCTTTTCTTCCATTTCTTTTTAGCAAGTTAAATTAGTTTCCTTTGCTGTCATTTATTTTCAGCAATTTAGTTTATTTTCCCTTTTTTCATTTCCTTTATGCAATTTATTTTAGTTTCATTGAAGTGTGACAGACTTCCTTGAGAACCCCTAGAATTAGCACCCTTTCATAGAGTGAAAGAGGATGACATGAGTAGAATGCATTTGTTGTGTATATAGCATTGTCATCTCCAAGTTTGTATGAACCCTGGGTTGATAAAGTAAAGTAGGGCAGCTCCTGGGTGTTGCAGCACTCTTGGTGCAATACTAGGGCTCAATACTTTTTGGCATCATTGTTGAGGACGTGTCTAGTAGATGCTTTGATTCTGTTTTAGCATTATTTTCTGCTTTCCTTTTTCATGTTGTTTCCAAAATATTGAAAAAAAACAACAAAATCTGATTTTCATGCCTCATAGGAGTAGGGATACTAAGAAATATTTTTTAAAATACTTCTCCAATACAAATCCCCCCACTTGACCACATGGTGCAGTAAGAACCACATCACCATACACTTTTGAAGGTAGAAGAGATGCATGTATATGATGACAATGAAGAAGATCTTATTGGGTTTCCCATTCAAGATATGGACATCAGTGTACATATGAAGAACATCCCTTCATCTTTCCTTCCCAGCTTCCATGGTATGAGGACAGAGGATCCAAAAACATTTCTTTTTGAATTTGAGACAATTTGTAGATCTTATGGTTACTTATCACACACTCAACAATTGAGATTGTTTCCTACAACATTGAAGGATAAATCTCTTAAATGGTTCATGATTCTGGGTACTAATTCAATAAGATCATGGAACGTTATGAAAAAGATATTCCTTGGAAAATATAAAAACCATGATCTTAAAGAAGAAATTTTTAGAATGAATCAAAAACAGGATGAGAGCCTTGTGGATCTCATAGATAGGTTCATGTTTAATGTTGAGAAGGAAAAATTGCATCATTTAGGATTTGACACACTAAAATTCCTCTTACTTAGAACAATTAGGGATGAGTGGATTGATATCCTTAATCTCATGAGTGGATGAGATGTATACCAATTATCATTTGAAGAAATTTGTGAAACATGCAAGTGCATATCAAGAGGAAGGGACAGAGTAAGTAAATCTGCCTCAACATTGGTAAGGCGAGATGAACTTGGAAATTTGTTGGACAACTTTAAAACATAAATTCTTAGCAATCTAAGTGAGCAAGTAGAAATTTTAAGAATGCAAAATGAGCAAAAATAAGATGTTGATATTTTTGTTGTCCATGTAGAATCATATGCTACTAAATGTTTTCCAGCGTTCCCCAGGTTTAAAGAAGTTTACCAGGAATAAAATGGAGCAAGGCAATCACCAAAGAAGCTATCTTATGTAGCTCCAAGGATACCTTAGCAAGCTAGTCAACTTGATATGATGCAAGGGCCCACTTCACAATTTCAAGATTATTCACATCCATCTCAAAATAATTGGGACACACTCCATCCTTGGAAACCTAATTCATCTCAACCCCAAAACCAATCGTGGAAACATGGTTGGCAAGGACCTTATTGGGAAAATCCACAATATCCTCAATATCCTCCATACCCAACTCCATTCTATCCCTACCATCTACCTCCACCACAACCAAAATTTCAACCATATCCATCTCATATATCCACCCCCACTCAACTACCTGTACCACCATTTCCAAACCCATACAATGAAGTATCTCAGCTCACTTACAGTTGAGGTACAACACTTCCAAACATTTCCTCTTGTTCTCTATGGTATTCATCTTATTTGAAGAAAGGTATTGAAAAGAAGAGATTTTATTAATTTCATTGAAGGAAAACATCAAGAAGAAGAAGATCCAAATGAGGAGATCAAAATATCAAGGCATCACTTAATGAAGAGTCAGCATTATAATCATATGTTGAGAAATTTTCCTGATGTTTACCAGCATTTCCTCCATGTGTTCAGGAGAACAATCAACAAAAAGAGGAAGATTTGAATGTCATAATATAAGAGGACATCCAAGGTGATCCAAATCAGCAAGTGGATTGGGGGAATCAAAAATATATTGACATATGGTTCCAAACAGTCATCAAGTTGCAGCAACACACTCTTCTCCAATAGTACTTGATACAATCCCAGTCAAAGAAAATCATCTCTTATATTTAGGTACATGTCAGAGCATGTATTCCAAGTGTGCACCTAATTATATCTATCATCTTGATGTGTACATGGCTCCATTGGAAGTATTCCTATACTTGAAAAAGGTTTTGTTTTTAAAGTAGAGTAGGAAATTCAAAAAGAAAGAAAAATGGAAGAAGAATAAAATCTCAGGTGAAAACCTCTTTTGAGGAATCTGAGATTGGCCCACTGATTGAAAACCTCCATGAGGCGGTCATTGGGTTGAAAAATAAAAAATAAAAATAAAAGATCCTAGGTGAAAACCTCCTTTGAGGCACCTAGGAAGACCTACTATTGGAAAACCTCATTGAGGTAGCTAGTAGGCCTTAAAAAAAATAAAAATAAAAATAAAATTGCATTTCTCCATGTATCTCTCTCTAATGAATGCAAGTGCTCTCCAACCTTTGCAATTATAAAAACAACAAGTTGACACACAAATAAAATTTGTTCAACGCCCTGGTTAAAGGTAGTCAAACTTGGACTTCCTCCTCATGTGCTTAGAAGCTCCAAAAGGACCTCAAGTAAATTATCACATGCAGCTTCAGAGCAGCTTCAGAACCACCAAGGACAACTTTGACATCCATATCAATAGCTTCAATATCACCTACAAAAACAAATCAATGTTAAGGCTTAGGTATGCAATCATCTAAACATTTATTCTAATCTATTTTAGCTTAATAAAACATTAAAAATTGTGAGAATGAAGGTTTTTTTTACAGCCAAATCAGTAATCGGACAACCTCAACCTTATCTAGCAACTAGCCTCACTTTTTCCACCAAGAAGAGGAACAAGACAAAAGTAAAAAGGACTTGAGAAAGTGGGTAGTAAGGAGTTCATGTAATGGAAGACAAAGACTGCCAAAGGGGTAACCAAGGGAGAACTTAGTTCACAGAAAAGGAACTATGAGCTCATTTCGCATGCAATTAATAAAAAAAAAAGGGGTTGACCTACCACCTCTTGGCATGAAAAATAAAAATTTTCTTAAGGCATCTGAGGACCTCAATGTAGCACCCACAAGAAGAAATGAAATAATAATAACAAGAAGATTAACATGAGGAGCCTCACATGGGACAATAAACAGATAACGAAATAAGCCAGCATGCAAGAAGAACCAGAAGGCTAGGAGGATGGATAGGTTGCTCAGAGGATGAGCAACAGTTTCAGTAGGGGATGATGATGGGCATCTAAATTAGACATAAAATAAGGCCCATCTAACCTTTCTTAGGCCCATCTAACCTTCCTTATGCACATAAAAGATATATTATATCTCTCCTTATACATTTAATAATGTTTTCTTATGCTTTAATATTTTCTTAGGAAGGTTTAAAGGTAATTGCATATTTTTGCCTAATATTGGTTATTTTTGTTGAATATTGTGAGAATATTTTGCATATTATGTAGATTTGGAGAAGGAGATAATTTAGAGACTTGCTCCCTGCCACTGGAAGATCAAGATTGAAGAATAAATGAGCACAATATCAGGAAATTATTGAGAAGAGAAATATTGGAGAGATTCAAGGGGTTTTTCCACCCTCCTTAACTATCAAAGGTAGCCAAGAAAACTGAAGATGATGTGCACTCAATCTATGGTTTACTTAGAGTCAAAGTGGACTCAATCACTATTTTCTAGGGATTTTTTGGTAGCTTCTCTTGACGATAAATAAAGTTGATCAAGAGCTAATTGGGGTTGATTCTGGTCGATTTTCTGATCCATTCGAGGCTAGTCGATTCCATTTCCATTCCCTTTGGATTCCATTCCATCACATGCCACTCTTTTCCATTCCATTAGGATTTTTTTGTTTAAGACCTTCGGGGTGTAATAAGATTGTATTTTTTGTAATGCAATGAGTAGGCGGATGATGTTTTACTAATCTAGTTTCAGGGATTGAGGCTCGTGGGTTAGGGACCAATCCATGCGCCTCATCTTCTCTAATGTTTAATTCTTTCCTTTTTATCATTTAGCTAGCTTTGTTTCTATTATTTAGTTAGTTCTACTTCTGATAGTTTCATTGTTGTTTATTTTTTGCTTTCACTTTGTTGTTGTAGTTCTTCATTTTCTTCTGAGAGTAATATAGTACAGGAAAAATCCAAAATTTGTGGTCAAGCATTCCCCTCTCATCTCTTTCAATAGAGTTAGATCAGGATTGACATCCCCACAAGCCAAAAAACTCTTTCTGTTCATTGTTTTTATCACGTATTTTTTCTGTTTTCATACATGAATTAGTAGGTTTGATTGCAGGAATGAGTATCAACAGTCCCAGAAAAGTTCATCAAGCTGTCATGCTTCATTTTCCAGCTTTGTTTTCACACCTGAACACTAATTTTGTGCCTTCTATTCCCTCCTTCTTCTCTCATTAACAAATTTCACACCCTTTTTATTCACAAAAACTATTAAAATCTTGACCTCCCATTTCTCCTCGAAACTCCCACTTATTGCACTTCGCATCTCGCAGGATCTCTTCTTCCCTTTATTTTCTATTCTGCATCTCTTTTGTGATTTTCCTTTTTACCTTTCCATTGCTGATTATTAATGAAAACAGTCGAAAGTCCTTTCTAAATCAAGCTTACCCTTTTTGCTTTAATACTTACCGCAATTCCTTTTTGCAATCACATTTCACAATATTTTCCCTCTTTCCTTTAAGAATTACCGCAATCGCAAATCACACATTTCATTTGGTTCCTGTTAACATTTACTGCTCCAAATGCCGATTGCGATAATTCTCCATACTCCGCCACATCACAAATCACAAATCACATTTTTCATTTGGTTCTCGTTAACACTTACCACTCCAAATGTCGATTGCAATAATTCTCCATACTCTGCCACATCGCAAATCAAAAATCACATTTTTCATTTGGTTCTTGTAACACGTTCCACTCCCAACGCCAATTACGATATTGCTGTCGTACTCTGCCACCGGTCCTCCTTTTCCACGTCACCCATCGCATATCACAACCTTTTCCCTTTTTCCTTTTAAGACTTACTGCAATCGCAAATCACATTTTCATGTGGCTCCCATTAATACTTCCCACTCCCGATGCTAATTGCGATATAGTTATCACATTCGCCCCCAAACCAATATCTCTTATCGCATATCGTACTTCCGTCCCTCCATCACAATTCTGCCATCACACTTTTCATTTGCGATATTATGCGCTTTAATAAATTCCAAACACATTTTTCACTCCTTTGAGGCTTGTTTCATGTGTTAATCCTTTCATTAGCATCTTTAGCCCTTTCCCTCCATACTGCAATGAACACTTTTTAAATTAGAATTAAGTCATGGATAGCTTAGCCACATGGATAAAAGCATGGTAGATAGAGCATAAGATAAGTAGGGCGTGTTTATTCGATTGGCCAAGTTAAGTGTGATTTGAATTAGTTTCTTTTCTACCATTTATTTTCAGTAAGTTAAATTGGTTTCCTTTCCTATCATTTCTTTTCAGCAAGTTTTATTAGTTTCCTTTCCTGTCATTTATTTTTAGCAATTTTGTTTAGTTTCCTTTCTTTCATTTCCTTTCTACAATTTTTTTCACTACAAGGAAAAGACCCTCTAGTGGATGTTTTTGAGGAAACCCTTATAAAAATACCCTAGACATCCATTTCTAGTGATGGTTCCTAGAGGAGGTTGGCAGACAGATATTTTTGTGGATGTATTTCATCCGGTGCTCTTATCACCGTATAATGCACTGGTGCGTTCAACACGAGAAAGCACTAGTGCCATTAAAAAATTGGTACACTGGACACCGTGTGCTCTGTACACACCTACTCACTGCGTTGTATTTCTATAGAGCACTGGTACTTTACATAACATGCACATTGGCACCTCATAAAAAATGCGCGAAAAATGAAAGCACCCGAGTCGCCCTTAAACGCACCAGGTCACCAACGCAGTGGGCTGCCCTAAAATCCTCACACACCAGAATAGGGTTAAATAAATAAAAAATTACGGCCAAAAAACTGCACAAAACATAGGCACACCAAGAACCGTGCACTCCTAACACACTCACCTGGTGTGTCATATTCCTGTACAACACCGGTTCCTTACATCTCTACTGCACCAGTGCTTCCAAAAACGTGCGCAAAAATAGATACCACCTGGTGTGGAATAAATCAACCGCACCAGGGCACCCATAAACTCCAAACACTAGCAGATGGTTAAATAAAAAAAATTACGGCCAAAAAACCACTCAAAACATTGGCACACTAGAAACTATGTGCTCCGTAAACACAACACCGGTACCTTTAATTACAGAAAAAAACTGGTGCATGTCAAGTTTTCAGCCCTGGTGCCTCATGAAAAGTGCGTGGAACATAAATTTCTTGGGGCGGGAATAATGATGGATATGCACCAGGATCCCCATAAATGTCGCGCACCAGAAAAGGGTTAAATAAAAAACAATTGCAGCCAAAAAACCACATAAATCATTGGCTCACCGGACACCGTGCCCGTTGCATCATATCACTGTAGAGCATCGGTGCATTACAGAGACGCCGCCCCGGTGCTTCAGAAAAGTGCGAGAAAATAGAAGACGCCTGAGGCGACATATAGTAAATGCACGAGTACGCAAGTAAAAACCTCGTGCACCGGAACAGAGCTAAATAAAAAAAAATTACGGCCAAAAAACCACATTTTTCACTTTTTTCAGTGCTACAAAGCTCTCAAGAATCGGCGCAAGTTATCCTTGTTTGAGCCACCCTGACATCCTTGCTCCCATTGGACTTATTGCATGCCATGTTGTTATGCATTGCCACTAATCTCCAACTTTAATTTTATAAAACGGTGAACAAATTTTCTTTTGCAAAGTCTACAGCCAATATGCCTCCTTGACGAGTAAATGTACAGGAATTTTTCTTTTTTTTTCCATAATTAAACCTTTTAGCGGATTATAATTTCAAAAAACCTTAAAATTAACCATTAAAAAAAAAAAAAAATGTCACGCGGTGTGCTCAAGCTGTTCGGCTCGCACTGGTTTGTGATGTTTCCTGTAAATTTACAAGCCACACCACAGCCAGTGCTAACGGTATCTGCACCGATTCTGGGGCAGTACTGCTAGGTGCACTGTGCTATTTTAAAAAACTTTACAAACTGCGGTGTGGTCGTTTACCAGGACACACCGTTGACAATTTGGTATTGCGGCAACACAGTGCATTGACGAAATTATTTGCCTCAGGGCGCGTAATGTGGTCAGCACACAACATACTGCAATTCAACATTGTCAACGGTTCGGCTTGGTAAACCGGTGCTAAGGGTATTCGCACTGGTTTCGGGGTGGTACCAAAGGCGCATCGTGTTATGTTAAATTTCCTTATAAAGAGTGGTGCGATCGGTTACCTGGCCGCACCTTTGACATAGTTGAATAGTGGTGATGCAGTGCATTGAACAAAATAACTGCCCCAGGATGGTTATTTTTGTCACCACACGGCTTACTGTATTTGGCCCACGTCAACGATGTGGCCTTTTACAATACTGCACCGATGACTATGTACAGTGGCAGGAAGGTGGTGCGCTGACTTAGATATATTCCTCAAGGCATATAGTTTAGTCAGCACACCACCCTCCCGACACTGCACGTAGTGAACAGTGCACTAAAAACATTTTCTGGAGCACCACCCCTAGTGCATTGAATAGCATTAGGTGCATCGTTAACGGTGCACTCTGTTGAAAGACACACTGGTACCGGTGCGTGGCTGTGTTTTTGGCACATGGACTGTTGTTTTATTTACTTTTCAGAAAATATTTATATATGTATATTTCTAAATACATGTGTCATTTAATTAAAGAATTGTGTTTAATATGTCAACCATTCAGAGACGTGAAAGGAGAGAAGAGGGGAAACAACAACAACAACAGGTGGAACAATATAACATGGTTTGCCTGTGGGAGGCGAAAAAGAGGGAGAGAGATGCATACCCTCACTCTATTACAATAGTGATGCAGGGGCTCCTAAGGGAGGTAGGCCTCCTCAAGTTCTATGAGGAGGCTACTTCTCTAAAGTCCCATAGTTTGTTTTGAGACATCTTATCCGAAGGTGGAATGCCCAGCGATAGGCTTTCCGAGTTGGTATCAACCAGTGGTACATGCCCACTGAGGAGGATGCATATTTTATTACAGGGCTATCGAGGAGAGGGGTGGATTTTCCCTCGTTTCCCAAGGTTCTAGTTGGCTTTGTGGTAGGGATTTAGTTAGTTTACTCCCAGAGATACATTGGAGCATATTTAGTATCTCCTGCAGAATTTTAGGTCACTGGAGGACAATTACGTATTGGTGCATTTGGTCGTGAGGAGGTCCAGTATCTCTCACTTATCATTTCAACCATTTTGCACAACACCAGTGACGGGAAACACATTATTTGCTCACTTTTATATTATGTTGATTCTTTACTACACAATCCACGACTTTTCAGGTGGTCTGCCATTTTTTTGTGGCAGTTCTGTACAACATTAGATAGATGTCATGCTCCTGCACAAGGGAGGGTCAACTTCCATTTTGCTTCAGAGATTTTTTGTTTATTTTTTGAGAGGTTTCCAGAGACGAGACCTAGTTTTCTTCAGCAGCCTCATAGGTCAGTTACTGAGGCACATATGCACACGTGGGGGAAGATGATGCCCAAGAGGGAGGAGAGTCTTTTTCTAGCCAGGATATCAGATGATGCATTGGAGTTGCTAGCCAGTGTTGATGATAATCATTTCATTATGGTTGCCTGTCCTTATGCAGGGTTGGATTGGCGAGGGTATGCCAACGTCCTCTTCATAGCTGATGAGCCACCAGATGATAGAGGTAATATTATTGTTTTATTTAAATTTATTCTAACATGTTCATTAAATTGTTTTTATTAAATTGTGTAATGAAATTGTCTAATTATTGTTGTGTACTTGTATATTTTTTTCAGATATTGGCTCTTTTGATGGTGAGGAAATGCCAGATGCCGAGGATCATCAGGAGGCTAGTGCAGATCATAGACCTGCTCCTACTGGTGCGTCGGTACACGGTCGACTTGGTGATGCTAGATACAAGATGGAGTTGGTCGACCAACTCATTGCATTGATTATTGAGGCCGGCATCAGGCCTACTCATTACAGAGACATAGAAGCTGATGATAGGCTATTATGGATGTGGAGAGGCATGCCGTGTGACATGTACAGCCTGATGCAGCATGTCGTAGGAGTTACAACAACTTTTACGCGACTGACGAGGACTGTTGCACATTATGATCGAGTCACAGCATGTGATGGATAGTCTGTGAGGTGCAACATCCCATCATCTAGCAGGAGTCATCATGGAGATGAGGCTGGACCATCGGCCACTAGTATTGATATTGATGTTGTACTACCACCAGTTGATCCATGAAATTTATATTATAGTTGTATATTTTTATCGTTATTCAGTTATATATATATATGGTCCATGTATTTTATGTTCATGTTGCAGTTTTACTTAATTTACATGTTGGTGATCATCATGATGTGTATGTTGTTAGGTCATGTTAGATATGTTCATTTAATGTGCAGCTTGTAGATAGATGTACAGTATGTGATATCATGAGTTATTTGACATGATATGTATATTTGATGTTTGTGTTGTGATGATGTTAATATATAATGTTAATTGTGTTTTGTTAGATGATTATGATCATGATGATGCAGTTAGCGATTTTGCAGAATGTGTTTTTTAGTCAAACTTGATATTTGTATGATGGTTTTTTGTAATTTTTTAATTTGTAAAATTGTAATTGTATATATGTAAAATTCTAAAATTGTAATTGTAATTGTATTTGTACGTGAAATTGTAAAATTGTAATTGTAATTCTAATTGTAATTGCATGTAAAATATTTGTAAAATTTTAATTGTATTAATGTGAAATAAATTTATTAAAGTTTTTAAATTTGTAAATTTGTAAATTTTAAATAATTATAAAATAATAAATCTAGAATAATATGATTTATAGTAACATAATAAAGTTTAGAAAATAATGAAAATAAATTCATGTACTTTAGAATTTATATCATTATTTTATTATGATCTTAGATACAAAAAAAAGAATTAATTTATACAGTATGCCATTGTTTTTGAGATCAACATAATTAATGCAAATTATCAAGTGAATTATTGATTTTAACATTAACACAATGCAAATTACCAATTAATTCAAAATACATATTATATTAACATTTTGAGAAACCCATCTTAAAAAGTATAAATATTGATGAAATAACACATGTACCATATGACTCTCGGTTTTCATGATCACCCTCATTATCTTCTAGCTCGCATGGCATGATAACACTATTGTTCTCAAAAATATGTTTTGATCTAGGGTCATGTGTCAATACGAACCAGCAATCCCTATCCAACACATTTGGGTAAAAAAACACCTGGTTGCAGTGTTTAGGGAAAACATAGGGCTCCTTAGCTTCATCCCACATCTTTCTAGAGTTGATACATATTAGCCTACTATCGCAATCTTCCTTTAAATTATTCCGATCAAAGGTGTCCCACCACTTACACCTAAAAATAACACATTGGAATGAAGAAAAATCCACTTCAATTATCTCTTGTATCTTTTCGACGTAACCTAACACCCCTCATAATAGGTTTTGATCACGGTGGCTAGATCGACTATATTGATTGAACTTGACTTCCACTCCCCAGTCTTGTGTGATGTTTCCAGCATTGGCATTTTCTGTGCATAAATGGTGTCTATATGCCCACATAGATGGGAACAAATGCAACTATTATAAAAAAGTTTAAAAAATCATAGTGTCATATGTCTTATAAATAATAATCCAACAATTAAAATATGAAATGTAGATGTCTTAATATAAGTTTCAAATTTACATATAAATTATAAAAAATATTATTACCGAGTTGCGGCACCCAATCCCTACATTTAGCGCATCCTCTTCAGCACGTGGGTAACGACCGGTAGCACCGTATTTCTCTCTGACTTGGTCAGCAACCCAAATGTTGTGGCATATTTTTGGCATATTTTCTTTTAAATGATCAGGATAAGGCACACTTCTACCATTCAACCATATAAATTCTTTCCTGTCACTATCCCATTTCATCCTATTTTGTTCGTACAATGCAACCCACGGTTTTGTCACTTCAGAATTGTAAAGAACGAATTTATTGATTACTTCAATTTCTGAATTCGCTAATGAAATCAAACCAACATTATATAGTACTTAGAGATCAAAATATACATTTTATCGAAGTTCAACATGAATATTAATTACCTTTTGTAAATTTGAAGAATTATAAGTTTCTTACTCTTTATCAAGCGCTTTTTTCCACTTGTTTGGAGCAACTCTCCTTCTCTTTTGTCTTCATCCATTTCATCGTCCCAAGTCACCGCAGCTAGTTTTTTGTCGATTTTCTTGATGTACTCACTGGAATAATAGAAAGACTCATACGATATGTACCCCTTTGCCATAGACCCCTTGGGTTTTTCCCTTTGTCGAAAAAAACCTTTCAATTTCTTCATATATATCTCTAAGAAGAACATCCAATGACAAGAAACAACCCCAACTAATTCAACCTCATCTACCAGGTGGATTAGAAGATGAACCTGTAAGTCCATGAAACTCGTCGATAGTTCCTTCTCAAACATACAAACAATCTCAACTATCTCTTGACGCCACTGTTGAATGCTAGCCACATGAATCTCCTTTGACGTGATCCAACGTGCAAATGCAGATAATTTAGATATTACATGTCCTAGGTCTTGAGGGAATTCATGTTTCACACACCCACGCACGAACAAAGGATAATGACACTGCAAAATTATAAACACGTGCAATAATATAAAAAATTACTTATGTTTTATGATCCCTGCATGGGATAAAATTTATTTTTACAACAAATATTAAAATCATGCTTTTGACATTATACGTACTCTTAGAAGATTCAAAGGGTCATGCGATTTCAACCCCGAAAAATGGTCATCCACGGTGAATCAACATCGTAGTGAAGACCCATATGAAGTTGACACCCTCACATCCATTATAACTTCCTTTGCTAAAGATATATCATATTTTTTTAAAATACATGGGACATCACCTTCTTTGAAAAACCATGAATTAGAGGGACCAGCACCTGCCTCTCATCCTGTACTTTCTGATCATCTTGGCCAATGTTTCTTTTTAGTTTTTGAAGTAACAAGATCTTTCCTAACAGCCAATGTGTCACTTTTTTTCGATGATATGTGCCTCCATAAAGAAGATGAAACATTTTTAAATATATGCATGGGAACTAATAAGTGGGCAATCTTAAGATGCACCCAATATGGTAGGTCATAAAAGATAGATTTCCTTTTCATCCCAATGGGAAATTTCTCAACATAGGTGTTGAATAAATCTGGATCATTGAACATAGGCTCCCCATTTGAATCGAACATTTCTATGAAATCCTTCTCCTTTTCTCTCTCATATGCTCTAAGCCATTCAGCTGGTGTCATTATTAGAGGCCTTTGGGTTCTCTCTCGTTTACCATTGAAAGTGGATGCTTCTCTTTTGTAAGGGTGTTCTTCTAGTAAGAATACCCTAGATAAATCATACACTGGCTTTTGTAGGTCCTTGAACCATCTAGCTTTAAGAGAAGGTCCACAACATTTGCATCCAAAATAATCTTTTGTTACAAGACCTGCGAGATTATATTTTGTATACATTAATTAATATTCATGGCACATTAAATAATATCATGAAGATCAAAACAAATATTACAATGAATTAAATAACTAATATGTGAAATAATATTGTTACATATATAAACAAATCAATAAATTAAACATTTAATTTACCAGAGCAAACTCCTAAGCCTGGATAATCATGTGTCATGTAAGCACATATTCCATACAATGTAAAACTCCTCTCTACTGCGATGGGTCTTGATAGATCATATACATTTATCCCGTCCCATAATTCCTTCAATTCATCTACTAGTGGTTGTAAGTAGACATCCATATTCTTCATTTGTCTTCCGCCAGGGACTATGAGAGCCAACATAAGAGGTTCATTCTTCACGGATAAACATCGGGGAATATTGTTATTGATCAATACTATAGGCTAAACATAATAGTTGTAGTTCTGGAGGGAATATGAGTTGACACCATCCATGGCTATGCTGAGTCGTAGACTTCATACTTCATCCTTGAATTTTTCGGGCCATGTATCCTCTATATGCTTCATGGTTGTTAAATCAATTAGGATCTGCATAACTCCCAACTAACTTTTGTGTGAGGCATGCCATTCCTGCAACATAGCTAATTCTTTGCAACGAAAGAGCCTTTGAATCCTTGGGATTATAGGCATGTGCCTCAATATCTTAAAAGGAGGACCAGTACGTGATTTACCCTTTTTTTTTATTTATCATATCTTTCATGCCCACATTTCGGATACATCCCTTTGTTTGCATATTCTCCTCTATATAGAATACAATCATTTGTACATGCGTGATATGATATGTATCAGCACCCAACATTTTCAACAATTTCTTTGCCTCTTCGCAGCTACCGAGCAAGACATTATCACTCAGAAGAACCTTATCTTTGAATAACCTGTAGTTGGTGATCATGGAGAAATATATTAATAAATTTACATTAATGTCAATATAATTATTAACGTCATAAAATTTACCATTTGTAATGTTCATTGCAGTGTACTGATTATATTTCAAATTTATATAAGGGGAGTACTTTATGGTAACTTACCTCAAAAGTTCTAGGAAACATGCATTCGACAAAAAAAACTTTGCTTTCAAGTTGTACAATAACATCGTTGTCCCCAACTTGGTAGACTTTGACTGACTGCCAGGTCCAAAGAGAGGGGTGGTGGAAGCAAATTTAAGGCTTTCGAAAAAGGTGTCAGCGATATGAGCATCATCCCCTAGCTGATCATAATTTTGGAATGCATCTAACAAAAGTGTCTCCATGGCAGTCGTATCCCTTAATTAATCATCCATACCAACCTCTATTTGATTTCCTCCATTGCCAGCTTGTGAAGAACTGCTATTGCTATAGTCATTCCTAATTGGTGAATCTGGACGTAGCGGGAATTGAATCGATGGTTGAGTCAACCATTCTTGGTATTGTTCCTCTCCGATTTTTTCTCTTAATTAAGTCTTCTCTCGATTTGACATTGTCGTGGGGTGCAATGGGAGATGGTAGGTAGGTCGTTCATCATCACTAGAATCCTAATAATTAAAAAAAAAAAAATTGAACATGATTAGTACAAAATATATGATATCAATTAGTAACCACGTTGACAATATTGCATGATTATAAATTGGTTTGATGTTGAAATAATTACATATTAATCAATATATATACCAAACAATTATAATTATAATTACTATCATTGTCCCGGGATTGTGGCTAGAAGATGCAATGTTGTTACAATTGGCAGGGTGAAGCGGTTGTCCATTTTCATATACCAAATGCGCCTTGCGTTATGCAGCTCCTGATAAGAACTTTCGACGTTTTGGAGCAGTTTGAATATTTTGTGCATCTGAACTCGATGTTGAATCTACATGAACCTGCAAATTTGTATACATTATAAATTTAATTAAGTTGTGCATGATTGACTACATGGATAAAAAACATAAATTCAATTAGATAGTGAAAAAATAAGACAAATCTGAAGTAAATATTACGTCTCCAGATGGATAGGGAGAACTCCGCGATGGAATTTCAGAAATATTATGGAACGAGCTAGATTTTGAAAAATTGTCCATTCCATATAATATATGATATTTTCTCCCTGCATTTGAGAAAAACAACAATAAATTTTGGTGCACAAACCTAAATGTAATTTCGGTGCGTAATGTACAGATAACGGCACCAGTGCATTTTTGGTATTGTGCACCGGTGCCGTCTTATAACCCGATGCCCCGGTGCGGTTCGATTAAAAGACGCACCAGTAAACGAGTAACCACAAATAAAAAAAGTGCAACCATATTTTCTTTAAGTGAAAAAAAAACGGTAAATTGAAAAATGGGTGGCATAATATTTTCGAAAATCTAATTTCATAAAACATTTCTTTAAATACTAAACACTTTTCATTATTTCACTATTTTTACAAAAAAATTCAGCCACAGATTTGCAGGATACATACCTGGAGCAAACAGAGCACGAGAGCACTATGGAGCAGGGAAATACGTTCGAACAGAAGTATTCAGACAATCAAAATTCCAAACCTCTGGTAATTCAAGCCTTGTACCATAGAATTTCAAACGATGTGAGTAAAGTTTATTGTTTTTTGTACTTTTTTTTGCAGTTTTTTTAATGCAGTAAAAGAAAAAATCAAAGTCTATTGTTTTTTTTTTACTTTTTCTGTAGTTTTTTTATGAAGTAAAATAACAAAATCAAAGTTTATTGTTTTTTTTTTCTTTTTCTTTTTTTTTCTGCAGTTTTTTTTACTTTTTTTGTAGTTTTCAGAAACAAAATAAAAAAAGAAATCCATTTTTAGAAACAAAACCCTAGATTCTTTTTGTTTCTGAATTAGGGATTTTCAATTTAGATTTATAGGGTTTGTATAGTCATAAGACATCCCACCCACGAGATGACTTGCATAGTCGGATCCCAATCCATGTTGGCCCTTGCGTCAATCTAAAAAAAAAACAGATTTGTTTTCGTCGGTACGCCCTGCGTAACATAGCGCACCAGTGCGCTCTGTTATACCAGCGCATCACGAAAGTACGGTGATAAAAAATAAAATATGTTTTTATCAGTGTGCCATATGTAACATATGGAACCGGTGCCCTATTTCATTATGGCGCACCGCAAACGTGTTATTTTACCAAAAAACCATTTTAGAAACAAACCCTAATTTTATTTTATTTTTTGCCCTTTCTTCTCCCTCTTTATGTGATTTCAGAATTAGGGATTTTCAATTTATATTTATAGGGTTTGTATTGCTAAATATAAGCCTAATACATCCAACCCACAGGGGGACCTGCATAGTCGGATCCCAATCCATGTCAGCCCTTGCGTAAATTAAAAAAAAATATATATTTTGTCGGTGCACCCTGTGTACCTGAGCGCACCGGTGCACTCTATTATCTCAGCGCACCGTGCAATTACGGATCAAAAAATTACGTCAGTGCACCATTTGTAAAATATGCAGCCAGTGCGCTATTTCATTATGGCGCACCGCGAATGTTCTGTTTCAAAAACAAACAAACAAACAAACAAACAAAAAAACAAACTTTACATTCTTTTTGTTTTTGCCTTTCTTCTCCCTCTTTCTGTGATTTCAGAATTAGGCTTTTCAATTTAGATTTATAGGGTTTTTATTGCTAAATATAGACCTAAGACATCCAACTGACGGGACAATTAGCATAGTTGGATCCCAATCCATGTGGGCCCTTGCAGGAATTTAAAAAAATACATTTTTTTTATCGGTGCGCCTTGGGTAAAATAGCGCACCAGTGCTCTGTATTGTCCAAGCGCACCGCATAAGTAATGTGATAAAAAATTAATAAACATTTTTTTTTTTATCGGTGCACCATATGTAAAATATGGCACCAGTTTATGCTACAAAAATTAACACTCGACGATTTTTATTATTTTATCATGGTTAACCGGTGCAATGATTGACATGTAATGCACCAGTGCTCCTTGTTGACATAGAGCATTGTACGGTTTATTATACTGTTTGTGCGGTGCGTTTAGAAGACAGCCACGCACCGGCGTCGGTGCGTACACCATGAATGGCGCACCGGTGTCTTGAGATTTTTTTTTTTTTTGAAAAGTTGACAATTTATTTATAAATATATTAATGAAATATATGGTACAGGTTTGAGATTGATAAAGAAATGACTGACAAGAAATCAAGTAACAAAAAAACTAATAACACATCAAGAAAAGCAAAAAAGGCAAGTTCTTTGAATTTTTTTTATAAAAAATATTATTTTTGAACTATATGTAAGTTTAAATAATATGTATTGTTTACTGTGTATCATGCAAAGCCACAAAATGACGAAGCTCGATAAAATTATTTCTAATCTAGGACCAGAAGAGCGTAAAATCTTGATGGAAAAATTGCAAAAGGATGAATCAGGTGAATGAAAAAAATACTATCGATACAATATGAGTTTCTTTTTTTAGTTTTCATTAATAATATAATTAAAATTATTAGATAACATGTGTGAAACAGTCTATTAATTCACATATGTTTAAGGTTCTACAGGGACCAACAACTCAGAAAAGGAATGTTGTTCTAAGAAAAGAAAAAAAATAGAACATGAAAATGAAAATGAATTGCTTCTTAGCTCATCTGGAGTGGTGTTGGAGGTTAACAAAAGGGGGAAAAACTTTTACAAACGTTTGAGGGATCTAGTGGAACGAATGTATAGACGTTCTTTCCACTTACAATACAAAAACCAATCCAATGATTCCAAGAACCAAATTTTATCTAAACTACAGGAAGAGTTTCCAGAGAATTAGTCAATGAGACATGTCAGACTTTTAATAGCAAAAATATATAACAAGAAAAAATAAGCAATGAAAAATTAATATTTCTTTAGATGTTTATCTAGAATTATTTATAAATATCACTTTTGTTATACTTACTTTTCATATATCAATACAAAAATTAAATAGTTTATTGTCATGTTACATTTTCAAGAAGATTATGAAAATCTCAAAAGATGAATGAGTTGATATAAAAAATATGCTAGTAGGTATGTCCAAAAAGGTGTACAAGAAGACGGTCAAAGAAATGGAGAAAATTGCATCGCGGGAGGATCCATCTCAACAACAACGTGCTTCAAATGCAATATGTATTCATTGAATTTTTCGATCATTAGGTACAATAAATAAACAATTTAGCATTAAATATTAATTTTCAAGTATTTTCTTGCAGAAAAGAAAAGAAAATGGAACCCATTTAGCACATAAAACAGGACAACAAGGAAGAAAAATATTGATATCTAAGTTTGTGAATAATTGTTACTTCCTTATAACAACTTAACTAGATTTCATTTTTGTATTTTTTAAGTTGTTTTACAAAAATCATCATTGAATGTCTTCAAACAGGTGCTAATATACAAATAAGAACCATCAGAGGAATTGACTGAAATTGGGTTAAAGATGGGTTGTGAGTATATGTTGGCATATCAAAACTTAATTGTCGAATTTGTAAGCATCTATCGATCTTGTTTTACTTAGCTCCGTATATAATTAATAGAAAAAATAAATATTTTATATTAAATATATGATTTGTTATGGGGTATAAAACTTGCAGGAAACAAAGTATGGCACTGCGCCAACAGATCAAATCTTGAAAGATGGCATGTTACATGGTTTTGAAAGAATGTGTATAGTTTATGAGTCAATTGTTGCATTGGTACGTCATTTCTTTTCGATTTACATTGATGTATATTATTTAATATTGTGATTTTCATTATTCTCACCAATGTATATACACTCATTACAGTTTATTTTTATGTTTGTAGATGGAAGGTGAAGAAGAAGAAAACAATCAACACCGTGAACAAAACATTCCTGAAAGTAACCCAAGTCATGGAAGTAGCTCTAGTAGTGACAAAAATTCAAGCGAAGGATGATGATCACTATGTTTGGATATCAAAGCAAGGCGTTGTATTTTTTGAAAAATGTCTGTGAAATCAGACATTTTATTTAATGTAATGGACATAGTGTCCCAATTGAAAGATAAAGGGCTACCAATAACTGTCCCATTTTGTATGACAAAGAATGTCTTATTCATATATATATATAATAAATGTTTTAATTTATTCTATTGCGTTCTCTATTGTCGCTACTGCGTTCTCCATTGTCGTTCTCAAATGCACTAATAAAAATTTAATTCATATGAATATTGTTATAAGATATATATGTGTCGCTTCTGGAACAACAAGTGACGAGACACGGATGGAGAGATGGGAGCGAAAATCCTAAGGCTTTCAGGCTTCGACCTTCGGTCCGATCACTCTGACGGGACGTTGCATGAAGTGACAGGCGTACGCCTGTACCTAAACCTGGAACCACACCTGGACTCCTTGACGCGATCCTCGTGGCACCTGCAACGTGGTTGGAAATTAGTCTTCTGATTATCCGCAAAGAATGGGGTTTTGTGTTAATTTCCATTATTGTTTCCCGCGATGGTGTTCTAAGTTTAGGGTTTTTTCTCTGGAGTGGGGTTCTTGCTTTTGTCGTGGCGTATTAAGAAGGGTTGGTCACTACAAAAATGGGTTTTGAGAGTGAGATTTTAGAGCTTGAACTAGCGCCCGAAGACATTCTTACCTGCTAGGGGCATGAAGTCTCCGAGAAAAATTTGGAGCTTTTCTTCCTGAATAGTTTGGACCTGCAAGCTTTTAGTGAGGAGGTGGTATTCGGTGGCTTTTTGAATGGGGCAGGCCTGCTAGAGGAGACAATCCAAAGCACCTGGAGCAGTTGTTGGAAGGCGGGGATCTTACCAGGTCCGGAACAAGCACAAAACCCTCTGTTCGAAGGAAGGGGAGGACTGCAACAGCAAGATTTTCGGCACTATCCATCGACTGCGACACCAGGTATTCCATTTTTTCCTGCTTTTTCTGGTGGTCTTGAAGATGTTGTAGGTGGCTATGGGGTTCAAGGCCTAGCAGGGTTTAAAGTTTTAGGGGAAGGTAGTCAGACCCACAGAGTTTCCCTTGGCGGGCGTAATAAGGGGGAATTCTTTGGGAATAGGAAATATGTGCTGAGCTAGAGTCTCCTCTCTTCTAGAGTGCCGCTTCCCTTTACGACTCAAGCGTTAGGGGTAATTCCAGGTCGAGGTGACCTTCAGCTAAATCTTTCTCAGGCAAAAGCCCTAGCGCTCATTTAGTCAAGGGTTTCCTTGAACCCTCGAGCGATGTTGTTGATAGGAATCCAAGAATCTTAGTCACAGAAGATCATGAGCCTAGGCTGTGTAAGGAGGCAAGGCCTAAAGCTGGGTTGATTCCGGAAGGGTTGGAGGAAGAAGAAGGAAACAAAGTAATAGAAGGAAGGTGACAGGGGTCACCTGAGACTGCTGGGACGGATGCTCCTGTTATCCAAGAAGCTGGTGAGGGGGAGGGGAAGAAGGAAGTCGTGGGTTGGAAGAGGAAAAAACTCAAACCCATTAAGAAGAAAGACAATCGACCAAGTTGTCTTCTGGGCGTGTATATCAGCATAAACAAAGCTATGGAAGCCACTGAAACCATTCTGGTTGGAAGAGTGCGTGGAAGAAAGTATTCGGCTGAGTACATTTCAGATTGGGTACAATTGGAATGGAAAGAAGCTCCGGGGCAACCCATTGAGATAAAAAATCTAGACAGGGGTTGATTCAGCATTAGGTTTGGCCTCAAAGAACATGTTCAGTGGGTGCTTGAAAAGAACTGGTGCTTTGGGAGGTAGCCAATCCTCTTCTGTAGATGGAACCCTTTGTTTGATGCACAGAAAGAGAAAATGGCAGAATCCCCTGTTTGGGTCAATCTCCCAGGTCTTCCCATGCCATTTTGGACTGACTCTGCGTTCACATCTATCGGGAACACCTTGGGAAAATTCCTAGAAGTCGAAAAATCTTACATTCAGTCAAGAGACTGGAGTGTGGCCAGGATCCTTGTCAGTCTTAACCCAAGAGAGGGTTTAGCGGATGCTATGACTTTGAAATACAGGGACTTTGAATTTTTGCAGACCCTGAATTATGAAAACCTCCCCTTCCACTGTCACCGATGCCATAAGTATGGACATCTGGCAAGGGAATGTCCCCTTGGCCACCGTCGCTATCGCAGATAGATGAAGAATTTTAAGGCGCACGTAGAATATCCTCTGGAGGAGAGGGGAAAAGAAAAGATGGCTAATCTACAGGATGCTGAGCTGGGGATGAACTCAGAAAAGGTGGAGCTAATGGAGCTGGATCGAGCAATGGGTCTGACCTCCTCTCCTGAAAGAGTTTCTATTCCGGTGACCTCCCTAGTTTCCCTTCCAGCTTCTGAAACTATTGAGGCATCTCAGGTGGGTACGACTCTTTCTCCTCACTTTTCCACTTGCTCCTCTATTTTTTATTCTCAGTCTGATAGTGATGGGCCTAGTCCTTCTAGGAATATTCTAAATGATCTCTCTATTTTGAATTTGTCTCTTTCGTCATTTGATAGTTTCATTTTGTCTATCCCAAACCCCTCTGAGTCTCTTTCCTATCCTTTGGAGGGCGACCCTATCTCTGATACCTCTCGGGCCCCTATACCTGATGCCCCTCCCTATAACCTTCGACCCTTGGCCAATCGTAAGGGGAAAGGGATGGTTGTCGGAGGACTTGAATCGAATTCTGTCTCGATTGGTCCGAGGAAGTTGAGGGGAAGAAAATCAAATCTTTCAAAGGCCCAGTTGAAAGCCATCATTGACATAGTTGATGGGAAGCAAAGGTCCATTTCTAGGGTGCTTAGAGTAGAGCGACCACCCCCCCAAGGTCTCCGATGATCCTTTTATCTTATAACTGTAGGGGCTTAGCTAGCCAGCCAAAAAAGCTAGCCTTTAGGGAATTGGTGTAGTCCCACAATCTGGATGTTATTTTTTTTCAAGAAAATCTCGAGAAAGGGGCTAAAGTGACGGGCATCCTTTCCAAATTGCTGTCGGGTTGGTCTTTCCATGCACTCGATGCCAATGGTAGATATGGGGGTGTGGTATCTGGATATAACACGAGGAAGTTAAGAGAGACCTCCTCCTGGGGCTATGAAAACTGCTTGGCTATGGAGCTCTATTCAAATGAACTTTGCCTCTCTTTCCTCATTCTGAATATATATGGACCGCATTTGGAGCGTGAACGGTTTTGGAATTCTTTCTTTGGAAATTATTTCCTCTCTTACCCAAACCTTATCATAGGAGGAGACTTGAATTTCTCTTTGGGGGAATCAGAATCATGGGGGGCCTCAGCAAGACCGGACCCTCTCTCTGATTTCTTCGGGAAAAAACTGGATGTCTCACATCTAGTGGATGTACCCCTGCTTAAGCTATGTCCAACTTGGAGAAATAGGAGAGTAGGAGCAGACTGGGTGGGAAAAAATTTGGATCGCTTTCTGTTGTGCGAAGCTCTGGCGAAGAAATTGTCAGTCTACAAACATTGGGTGGGGGAGGGGGGCCTCTCAGACCACTTCCCAGTCTACTTGGAAATGAAGGGAGATTTTAAGAAACCAGGAACTCCTTTTAAATTCAACACCTCATGGTTAAATGACGAATCTTTCATCGCTCTATTTCATACTACACGGAGGAAGGATAGTTTCAGGGAAGATGAAAGTAGAAGTCATGTTTTTATGAATAAATTAAAGAGCATGAAGCTTGCCACCAAGGAGTGGGCACTCCAAAAGAAACTGAAGGAGGAGGAGGAACTCAAGAATGTCAATGAAGAACTGGACCTACTAGAAAATCTTGATGGAGGTGGTTATGAATCTTTGGAGACAAGGACCAGAGTCAAGGAGCTGGAAGCCTCTCGGAGAAAAATCCTTCAACTCAAGGAAGAAAGTTGGCGGTTGAAAAGTCGAGCTATCTGGTTGCAAGTAGGGGATGAAAACACAAATTTTTTTCAGAACTATGCAAAAGGCAGGAAAAAATCCAACACTATTTTGGAATTGAAAAAGGAGAATGGCGAGATGGAAAAATATTTTGAATACCTGGCGACCCTTGGGGTTAACCATTTCAAAAACCTTTTCAGAGCTCCCAAGGAAGTTTCTATAGCGGAGGTAATTAGAGTGGCTCAATTTTTTCCAAGTTACATTGATGAAGAAGGAAATGATTCTATCATGGAGCCTGTCTCAAAGGAGGAGGTTGAAGACATCCTCAACACTATACAGAAGGACAAAAGTCTAGGCTCGGATGGCTGGACCGTGGAATTTTTCCAACACTTCTTCGAATCGATTGGGGAGGAGTTGGTAGTAGTGGTGGAGGAATCCAGGTGCTTAGGAACCATATATAAGCCTTTTAATTCAACATTCTTAGCCCTGATCCCTAAAGTTGATCATCCTGTTTCTTTTGATGATTTTCGGCCTATGTCCTTGTGTACTTGTGTCTAAAAAATTATTGCAAAAGTCATAGCCTCCAGGATAAAACATTTCCTATCAAAGTATATCTCTGCTAAGCAATTTGGTTTTTTGGATGGAAGACAGATTCATGAAGGGGTGGGAGTTGCTCAAGAAACCCTCCACAGCCTAAAAAAAAGTGGTAATAAAGGGGCAATTGTTAAAATTGATCTGTCAAAGGCCTATCACAGAATAAGCTGGATGTTTCTTAGACTCTTGTTGACTCATCTTGGATTCAGGTTTGACTTTGTAAGATGGGTCATGAGTTTTGTAACCTTGTCTTCTATTGCTATTCTGATTAATGGTGCTGCTTCTTCGTTTTTCAACCCAGAGAGAGGATTGCGACAAGTGTGCCCCCTTTCACCTCTCCTATTTTTGTTGGCAGCCGAAGGCATAAGTTTGATGATTCACGAGGCAAAGAGACATGGAGATCTCAAAGGAATAGAAGTGGCAGTTAATCTCTGGGTCACTCATCTACTCTTTGTGGATGACATCCTTCTGTTCAACAATGGAAGTATGGAGGATTGTCGTTCCCTAAAGAGGATTTTGGACCTTTTTATGAAAGCAAAAGGACTCAAAATAAATGAACAGAAATCGACCCTAACAACTTCTGGTCTGTCTAGGGAGGAAGTGGGCAGGGTTGAAGCTCTTCTGCACTTCGAAGTCAAATCCTTGCAGGAAAATTTCAAATATCTGGGGTTCCTCCTAAAGAAGGAAAAGTATCAAAATCATGACTGGAAATGGCTCCTAGTGAAAATTGAAAAAAAGTTGAATCATTGGAGCTTCAAAAGGTTATCAAGAGCAGGGAGGTTAGTTCTTATCAAGTCTGTGCTGATGGAAATTCCTGTGTACTCTGCAGCAGATTCTTGTGGGAAGGTTCCAAAGTGGAACATGTGACCCCTTGGGTAGCATGGGAGAAAATTGTGAGACCCAAAGAATGGGGAGGTTGGGGAATTAATAATTTGCTTCCCTTTTCGAAATCACTAGCAACCAAGCTGGCCTGGAGTTTAATAACGACCGATTCGCTCTGGTCTTATGTGACAAAAAGGAAATACATTGACCCAGCTTCACCACTTGAATGGATTCGTATGCCTCAGAAGTCCTCCAAGAATGCCTCTGTGGTGTGGAAGGTTGTGGTTGCTTCAGTCAAGACTATTGAATAGGGCCTAGCCTGGAATGTGGGATATGGAGCATAGGTGAGACTAGGATGTGACCCCTGGGTGGGGTGCTTGGAGAGGTTTGCCTTATCTCGAGATCTAATCGTTTGTTTGAATGACACGGGTTTTCACTATCTAAATCAGGTGGCAGACCATAGAAATTCATTTATATGGAGGCAAGGGTGGCTTTTGGGGATAGACCTCCAATTAGACGAGAGATCGTTGGAAGAGTGGAGGCTCTTCTATTTGGATCTTCACAACTCTTCAGTTCGGATCACTGATTACAGGGATGAGCTTCGTTGGGTTCATGCACAGTTTGGGATCTACTCCCCGAAGTTGGGATACAAGTGGATTATGTCCCAATTTGGGTGGGATGCCCCAGCTTGGTGGTCGAAATCGATATGGAAGCTTAAAATTCCAGCTAAGACCAGGATTTTTTTTGGTGTATTCTACAGAAGAAAGTGCCTACTTGGGATTTCCTTCAAAAGAGGGGGAAAATAGGCCCGGGTCGGTGCTCTTTATGCAAATCCAGGGAGGAAACCTCTCAACATATGTTCTTAACTCGCCCCTTCAATGTCAGTCTCTAGAATCAATCCTTAAGAATTACAAATATTCCTCTTAGATGGGAAGGAGATGATGTATAGCAAGCATGGACCCGGTGGTGGCAATAATATCCTAATGAAAAAGTCCAAACTATCCCTCTCTTGATAGCTTGGGGCACTTGGCTTGCCAGGAATCAAGTGATTTTCGAAGATCTCCCTTTCCCTATTGGTAAGTTGGCCGCGGAAGGAGCTACAATTTTCGATAGTATTCTGACCCCTGCTGGCCCTTCCTAAACTCGAGTTATTCAACAGGAAATTATCAGGGAATCGGTCCCTTGGGCTTAATTTGATGGGGCTTCTGACAATAATGGGAGGTGCAGTGCAGGGCTGGTTATTCACCTGTCCACTGAAAAGTCTCTAAGAGCCTCTGTTGGGCTAGGGCAAGGGACCAATAATTTTGCTGAACTTAAAGCTCTGCATCACCTCCTTTGCTGCTTAATCCTCAAGAATATGATGGAGGTTCATATATTTGGATACTCTATGAATATTGTGAAATGGTTCAATGGGACTCAACAATGCAGGAACTATATTCTGTTGCCTTTACTTAATGAGATTTCTCGTCTAAAATGTTAGTTCACTGAGATCTCTATTTGCCACATTTACAGGGAATGGAACCAAGATGTAAACCGCCTATCTAAAGAAGGTGTTGAGCAAGCTATGGGGACCTGGATAACGGCCGAGATGGAAAATGGGATGGTTCAACCAATCGAATAGCCTGTTTTTGGATTATAGTTCTCAACTATTTCTTTTATTTCTGTCTATAAAACTGAAGTTATTTTTATTTGAATTTGCTATGTTTTGTACAAAATTTTTAAACTATGACACAAAAATTTGGTGAGATTCATGGCTGTTTTCCTTTTTAAGGAGGCCCTGGGACTCTGATGGATAACTGTTTTAATCTTATCTTTAAGGAGCCGGGATAGTGTTAACTGTCGGTTCTTTAACTTTTTGACTGGAACCTATACGCTTTGGAAGGCACATATTTCTATTCTCTCATACATCTTTGTTTCGGTGAAAAACTGGGAGATGTGACAGAATGGAAGTGCTTTTTTTCTTATGCATTTTTTGGATGGGCTGCTACAGGGATACCGTTTGGGTATTCAAAACAACCGAGACTACTTTTCTCCCTCAGATAGAAGGAGAAATGGAGTTGATCAGAAATGATTTGCATATGCTCTGTAACTTTCTATAATCAATAGATGGTTCGATTTTTTTCTTTGGAAAAAAAAGATATATATGTGTCGACTTTTGATGAATAATGAATTTTAAAAAACCACAATAATTATGATATGATATAACAAATTAATCCAAACATCATATTCAAATGCATTAATAAAAATTTAATTAATATGAATATTGTTATAAGATGTGTCGACTTTTGATGAATAATGAATTTAAAACAATCACAATAATTGCATTGTCACAGGTCGATGTTTCTAAAAAATACAAAATGAAAATCGGTGTGTGTATTCTTATACTGGTGCGCTTGTATTCTTAAGCGCACCGGTGCATTTTTACGACCTATGGGCACCGCACAAATACCATAACCAATTAAAAATATCAAGGCATTTCTGTGGTATGGTGCTCCGGTGCGTTTATGTCTATATACGCACCAGTGCCATTTTACGACCTATTAGCACTGCACGAATATAAATACCAATTATAAATCTCGGTGCGTTTGTGTGATACTATGCACCAGGGCGTTTTTGTGTATATACGCACTGGTGCATTTGTGTGATACTGTGCACCGGGGCGTTTTAAGTGTCTATACACACCGGTGTATTTGTATGACATATTTGCACCGCACGAATACCGATACCAATTATAAAGCTCGGTGCATTTGTGTGAAAGGGTGCACCAATGCGTTTCTATAAGTCTACGCACCGACGCGTTGATACGACCTATGGGCACCGCTTAAATCCCAAGACCAATTATAACGGCCCCGTGCATTGTATCACCAACACTATGCCCAGTGTTGTTTTATACCTTAACGGCCTGGTGCATTCTTCTTCGACCGCCCCGGGGCGCTGTCTATAGGTATGCACCGGTGCATTAAAGCCTAATTAGCACACCGAGGAAAAAAACATCCGTAATAACCTCCAACCGCCCATTTTTTTTAGTTGTGTTGAATTTGTATTAAAAGCTCCGCCAAAACCTCCGTAACCATAAACAGATGTGGTAGCATATGTTTTTTGACAATTTTGGCCAATTTTATAACACTAAAAACCTCCTTTATAACCTCCGCTAGAGGGTCTTTTCCTTGTAGTGCTAATGGTGCAGTTATACCGGAGCTCCCGCCTTGGTTTTATGTCGTGGTTGCATGCGATGGGGTTGGCCCACATATCCCTCCGCCATAACTTTTGTGTTAATACAAATATAAACAAATTATGTTGTATATTAAGATCCAATATGGAGCGTAGGTAGTAAGACGTTGGATTTGTGTCGGGGAGGTCGTGGGGTCGATCCTGACCTCTGCCCATCCACCATAAAAAAATTATTCAACCATACATAACCATATTTTGGCCTTTGGGGGGCACGTGGCGGCCTCCAGGCTAGCCACGTGTCATGGCCTCATTCATCCAAACCAAACCATTAAAAAACTGACATGTAGCCAAAAAATTCGGGCCAACCACAAGCTAACAAGTGTCAACACACCATTGGCCAGAGGAAAACCAAATTTTGACCAAGAAATTGACTCCTTACAACAGGTTATAACTTTCTCATACGAAGTCAGTTTTTGATGAAACAAAGTGCACCGGAATTAGGGCAACAAGCCCTATCCAGTCGTTTAGGTTCCAAGAGATTCCGATCACTTTCATTTTTTAGCAAATTTTCCCCCCAATTCAGTTTCTAATCACTTAGACATGAAAATTATCCTTTTATATAAAGGTAGAAAAATAGAAAACATGAGATCAACATTACACATTAGTGCACTGAATATTATATATTTTGTATTTGCATCAATTAAATAGAGAACATATACTCACTTGAGAAAAATGAAAATTCAAGATAATCATGTATTGTCCAATTTTTTTTTCTCCATAAATCACAAAAGCTTTCACCGATTGGATGTGATATGTCACATTTTCTTATGGTTCCACCATATTTGTGACTCTATGAGAGGTGGTCAATGTACATTTAGTTTCCTAACTTGGTAATTTAGGGACAATTATTAACAATTTAAGGTGCTCCTTTCGAATAAGAAGAAATGGAGGAAGATTATAATTAATCAACACAATTGTCAATATAGAGCAATTTTCTAAAGTTGAGTGAAATGATTCACTCCATCTAATGCTAGAATTTATTTTATATATCGTCACTTATTTTTGAATTTCATGGCCATTTGGTCACAACAATTTTTTATTGCATTGTAATCATCACGTACTCACCAATTGCCCCTCTTTACTCCTATTTTCATGATACCATTGCATAATAAATGCTAATGAATTATAATCATACAATGATTTAAGTTTGAGAATTAAATGCATATGGTGCAATACCTTGGCATTTTACTTTCATTGACCTATAAATTGTAGTGCTTCTCTTTATGTTTGTATCATTTTCATCTTTCTTATATTGTCCCCCATATAGTACGTAATCATTCACATGGGCAAGCTATCACTAGTAATCAATCTCCATTCTAATCATTAATTTCAATGTTTCTATATGCAAGGGTGGAAAAGAATTATATTTAAGTGACATTTTCTCCTGTAGTAACTTGGAGCTCAATTATTGCACATGTGTGTGCACACACACACACACACACATTTGCACTAAATAAAGTGATTGTAAAAAAATAATGAAAATAAATTGAACACTTCAACTATGCATACAACTAGTCTTTGTCAACCAAAATTGGCTTTTAGATCCATTAACAATAATAAGACATATAAATTGATGTGTGAGGTGGTCCTTGTTTGAATAATAAAGTTTTTGTTCCTTGTTTAATAGATAATATTTCACTACTAACAAACATGATTGGAAAGCATTACATGAATGAACTTTGAGATGTTCTTCTTCCATACAAACATCATCATCCTTACCATGATTGTCACCATCTTTATCATTAGAGAACTTTTGAGGTCTAAAATAGGCCTCCTAATAAAAATGTCCAACCAAAATTAACTTTATAAGAGCCAATACGATTCAAGATGATGATGTCAACCATGGGGGATTATTCACCATTTTTGGAGTAAAAAAGTAAAAATTTTAAAAAATAATAAAATAATAAAACTACTTTTTCAACTTGTATTTTCAATTTATCTCCCTAAGGTTTTACTCAAATTTCGAGCGGGAGTACTCATTGGATGAAAAATTTAGTTCCGCATCCAAGGAATACTCATGTTGCATACTTTCGATGGAACTTGCTACATGAAAAATGAGAAATACATGAAAAAACGTGATTGCAATCGTGTTTTTCTTCATTTATTTCTCAATTTTCGTGTAGCACGATCCATCCAAATTATGCAACATGGGTACTCCTTGGATGAGGAACTAAATTATGCATCTAATTAGTGTTCCCGCTCAAACTTTGAGTAAATGCATAGGGAGATAAATTGAAAATATGAGTTGAAAAAGTAGTTTTTTCTTTTTTCCCTCTAAACTTTGATGATGTCATCTAATTTTATTTTATTATTTCCACTATTATTTTATAATTTCCTTAGGAGGCCCATTTTATACCTCCAAATTCCCCAATAATCATTGTTCACATTGTTTTAATTTCCAAAGTAACGAACAACCATACAAACAATATGTTTATCTTCATTTGCAACCACTAGTTTTTGTTCACCACAAGGTGGTGGTAGTGTTGAAGAATGTATCTAGTGTCGGTCTTCATAATTATACTTAATTCATGATGTATTAAATTTATCAAAACAAATAAAAATATTTTTTATTATTAAATAAATTTACTTATTAAAGCATGCGTTTCATGCTTGGGTCAATTTTTTTTAGGTCAAAGCCTCCATTGAAGGCTTCTAGGGTCTATCTCAAGTGTCCTTGTCAATTTCATAAGGTAATAGACCCTTCTTGAGCTTTATTTGTTAAAGAAGAAGTTTATTTTATTGTAAAATAAGTCAATCTTACCTCCTCGGCCACCAAGTCAGCCTCAAACTGGACAAGTCGGCCTAAACTAAGGGGCATAGAGACTTATATAAAGGTAGCAACTCAATCTCATTTGTGACTCACACTCAACAAGTTTTATCTGCAACTTCTGGGGCTAGAAAAAATGAAAATTTTAAGGGAAGAAGAAGAAAATGATAAAAAAGTAGAAGGAGGTCGCTCACAAGAATAAGAAGTAAAAATTATTTCTCTTTCTCTCACATGTGTGAAGCTGTCAAGTTGTTGGATGGGCCAAAAATGCAGTGCTGAAGCTGGGCCGAAAAATGCAGTGTTGAAGCTGGGCCGAAATTTTGTAGCTAAAGGTCGAAGTTCTGAAGCTGGGAAGTCAAATTTTTTCTGGGTTATTGCTGGGTTGAAGTTGTTGGATAAGAAGAGACTACTAAATAATCTTGGAAGGCTGAATTGGTGGAAGAGGAAGGTCTGTTAGTCTAGGGTCTTGGTATGTCTCATTTTGAATCTACTGAAGGAAGAGTTTTCGACTGGGTTTTCCCCTATAAAGGGGTTTTAGTCCTGGTTGAGTGCTTACTTCCAGTGTCCCTGATCTTCATGTTTTTCTTTGATAGTTGCTTGATGAGAAGAACATAAGGAAAGAACATAAAGAATTTAATAAGAATATAATAACATCACAAGTAATTATCAATATAATAAAATCTTTCTTCCTTTCCAATTTTCTAACGGGTGGATCCTTAGTTGTTTTTTTGATAAAATCCTTATATCCTCCTTACCTAGCACTTGCCTGAGGCGTTTTTTTTTATCTACATAACAATTATAAGGATGGTATGTAGCAATATGATAAACATCAGGCCATATTCATTTCTCTAGCTCATCCTAATCTCTTGCTTCTAGATCTTCATTCTTATCACCAATGAGCTATCCACATGAAACAAATAAGTGTATATAATATATTAGGTGGTCAATTTTTGGATTGTCATGCAATGAAAACAATTTTTTTTAAGAATATCTCTATATGTATTTCATGTCAAACTCTAGCTCTATATAATCAAGTGCATGAATGAAACTTTCATTCTCTAATTTCCATAACATTAATGGGAATAAAGTAAATAACATGACCGATATATTTCAACCTCAAGGATATGCAAAGCTTTGTATATTCTATTCCATTGCAATAAATTTGAAAAATCACCATTAGTAATTAAAGTTCTATTCATATATTTGTAATACATTATTAATGAAAAAAAATCACAATGAGCCATTCAAGTCATATTAATATATTTGTATTCCATTGTTTTTAAACTAAAAAATTGGCACGAGTCATTCAAATTATACATAAGTAAAAATTGGAAAAATAATTGTCTAGAAGAGTTCAAAATGTTGTATCAAATTAGGATTAAAATTTTATTTAACTTTTTTTTCTTTCATGCAAGAATGGGATCCTTAAATAAATATTAAGATAACAAATCTTTTCAAACTCTTTGTCTCTTATGGATTTAACTATTATGTATCTCAAGGATTTTTTCCATCCTTTTTATTGGTGAATTGAATCGACTAGAAATTTGGAAGAACCTTGATGACCCCACAAGTGCTATATATAAATCCTCCAATTGTATTGTGAGTGTAGGAATGACTGTTTAGGTATATTCCATTCTATTTTTTAATCCATCTTCTTTCCTCTTCCTTTCTCTCTTTTCATATATTTTCCTTCTATCATAGATAAATTATAGGGCGGCATGCTAAAATTTTATTTGGCTATT
The DNA here is from genome assembly GCA_034641835.2 of Pinus albicaulis. Classification (NCBI taxonomy): domain Eukaryota; kingdom Viridiplantae; phylum Streptophyta; class Pinopsida; order Pinales; family Pinaceae; genus Pinus; species Pinus albicaulis. The sequence goes on from CM076579.1 coordinate 1,066,292,104, forward strand.
TTTCCATATCATAGAAAGGGCCATAATATATGAATAAAGTGTGGACCGTATCCTTAACCTATTTTATCTTATATTTCATATTTTTCTATTTAAAAACTTGAATTTTATCCTCGAACATCAAATGGTATTATTATATATATATATATATATATATATATATATATATATATATATATATATATATATATATATATATATATATATATATATATATAATCCCAACAAGAAAATCCTTCAAAACCATTGGAATGTGTGTTCAAATGGAGTAATGTTATATGCAATGGATAGTCAAATATATTATTATATTTTGTGTTAGTGCAAAGGTTTTCATACTCATTTTCATGTGGTGTAACTTATTCTCTTCTACTTGAAATCAATTCTTAAATAATTAATTCTTGATACTCTAGGACAAGGATTTCTTATGGCCTACTCATTATCATCAAAGCTACTAACATTTGGTAGTTATGAAGAATCCAAGTGATCACTTACTAATGAATATTATTAGATCACATATCACCTTTTTCCATGCTTAATGGAGGTATGTCATGACCATGTGCTTTAAGGCCATGTTCTTGTCCATGCACACTTCCTCTTCCACCTCTAGCATCATATGGGTCAATTGTTACTTAGAAATTAGCAGTGGTATGGATTTAGTTATGATTTGGACTATCTTGAGAATGAAATGGAGATAGCAATAGTAAGCACATAACATAGATATATTGCAAAGAGAGAAATAATACAATGAAATCCAAACTCTCTTAATAAATGACAGAGTGAAAACACTACAATATACAAAGCAATAAAAACATGCTAGAATGGTGGTGGCTTATCTCTAAAAATATGTGTTAGCCCACTAGTACAAATGGGTCCAAAATCTGACATCACTTCATCGGTTATACGACTCAAATTTGTCTACTAACTGACGAACTTGAGACATAGATATCATTGGTGGGATTTCGTTGGATATTCGACCACCAGGAAATCATCGGACCTGTACGTCGAATATCCGCCATCCTTGATACCCAATAAATCGTCGACTAACCGGGCATTTTTTCGACGTATAGTCGTCTAATAGGCGACGTTTTGTTCAACGTATAGTCATCGAATAGTCGAAATTTTTTTTGACGTATAATCCTCGAATATGCGACATTTTTTTCAATGTATTGTCTTCGAATAGGCGACATTTTAATTTGTAACCAAGGTCAAATACCCGACATCCATCTATCGGATGTGTTTATCGAATATCCAACCATCATACGTTGGTTAGCCGACGTCATCACTTTTCATTCTACAAAGATGCTATGGATCCGACAATATTTTGTGTCAGAAGGGATATGGATATCCGACACTAGTTCATTGATGAGGGTCGATGGAGATCCGACAAATGTACGTTGAATATCCGACGGGTTATTATTGAAAAATAATGGAAGAGGCTCCAAGGAATGGTCGTTAACTTTATCAAGGTATTTTCCTTTCTAAGTTCTGGAAAATTTGATTTCAAACTAACTTAGTCTAGACCTTTAATGTAGATGTAACCCAATCACTCAGATTATGGTTCCAGAAACATAAATTGGAGAATGTGTAATTGTCATATGTTTCAATTCAAGAATTTTCTCAAATGAAATAATGTACATGGGATGCAAGCTTTAACAATTTTGTGCCAAAAGAGGATTGGCATGAAATCTACATAGAATTGCAGTACAATCCTCTTCTGGCACAACATTGCTGAACCTTGCATCCCATGTGAATTATTTCATTTGAGCGAATTCTTGAATTGAAACACATGACAATTACACATTCTCCAATTTTTTCTGCCCGAACCATAATTTGAGTAATTGGGATACATCTACATTAAAGGTATAGACTGAGTTAGTTTGAAATCAAATTTTGCAGAAATTCAAAAGGAAAATACCTTGTTAAAGTTAATGACCATTCCTTGGAGCCTCCTCCATTTTCCCAAACTTCAGCTTGAAAACCAGGCAATAATGAATATATAGAGAGGACAAGTATCTCTACTTATAAGAAATATGACACACATGAAAATTTATAAAAGGGCTAAAACATAGGTTTCTCGAATAATAAGAACCACCAAACAAATTCCTAATAACAATATCAAAAAATTGAATGCTAAATGTAATGTTACCTTTTTGATATATTTTCTTCCGATAGTTGTTCCTCTTCAACATCCAAATCGACATAGATTTTCCTACACATATTCATGAGACCAATTAGGAAAATCTGAGCAAATGTTTCCTACTTTTTGAGAAATCCATATATCTAGTTATCACCCTCAATATATCCTCCAATATTCCTTCTAGCTAATACATCCATGAGAGTTGTCTTCCCTGCACCACTAACCCCCATGAATGTTGTAAGAACACCAAGTATGAGTGCACCTATAATAGAGAAATTGAATTCTTTCTTAGTCACTTCTTGTTCCCTCTTTCCTGCAGATGAATCCAAAATTAGTTATCCAAATCCATCAAGTATGAGAATCCAGAAAATTTTGCAATAGCTAGATCACATAATATATCAGTCTCAAGGCTCAAGTTCCATAAAAGGGGAATGTCAACAAAGTATTTAACATTTTCCAAAGACATGGTTAGTGGTTGAAATGGAAAAATCATTCCTCACTTTGGAGCAATTCATGTTGCATCCTCCAAAGGCAACTCATTATTGTCTGCTAGATTAGATGATTGGATGCTCATTTGTCTGATTTGCATTTTGGTTACATAACCATTTAAAAACAAATATAGAATTGAAAATCATGGAATCATCTAAAATTTAGTTCTGTTACAATTCAATATGTTCAACAAAATTTCAGAAAGAGATAGTTAATGATTTTCTTACAATTATTATTGGAATTTGTAGAAGACAGAAAACATGAGAAAGATCCTCTTCTTAACCTTGATGTTCTTGTATTAAGCCCTTACTCTACACCATTCTCTTGGGATTGAATTTATTCATAATCTTCTTCAGAAATGATAGCTTGAGGTTTCCCAAGAGCTACGTAGAAAAAAATCCCATATCACTTCATATTGGAAATGTTTTGATAAAATATAAATAAACAAAAAGAGAATGGAAGGTATGTGTTTAGTTGAGAAATTCGCAATTCAGATATGCAAGAGAAAAGTTAAACAACACAAAACATTGAAGAGTAATGAAAATCCCAACAAAGCACTAGCTCTTGTCCAATACCAATATCCTTGTGTAAAGATGTTACGACACTTCAACATAGTAAGGCCTAGATTCATGGTGTTTCCTGAATTCTGAAGGCCAACATGGTTCGATGAAACTAGTTAATGTGATGCATGGTTGCATAAAACCTTTTCATAATTAAAAATATATTGGTTATATAGAATTTCATAGAGTACTTAGTGGATTAAAAAGGTTGAAATATTACAATCTTCCATCTAGGAGCAAGTATCTCATTCACAAAGATCGCATTCTCTGCATATATCAACGGTCAAAACCTGTAGCCCCATATCCACCAGTTTGGGACGCTATCTGCATTTGAAATCCATTAAGCCTGAGAACTCTTCATCATCCAATGGGAGAACAAGCATATAGAAGGTGTATGGTTGGCTTGATGAAGGTTCTTCCAGAGATGAATTTCACTATGAGGATCCATGCAAGCATGTTTTACATGTAATTGGAGGAATTGTTACATGTCTTACATTCTCGTTTGTTATTTCATTGATGGATATCCTTGTTCTTAGGTTAAAACTAGGGCCTAATACCATGTGGATGAAGTATATGATAAAAAAGGGAGCTTTACAATATGAACACCCAACTTGAGATCATGCCATGTAGCACTAAGTTACACATGGGTTTGGTCAAAGGCCCACTTGAGTCTTGAGGTTGGACACCCTCTTCAAGGAGGTGGCTGGGGATGTTACAGGTAAGAAGGGGTGAGAAATAACCTGAATGGAATGTGCTTGATCTAATTACCACTAAAAACACATTTCTGACTGTTACACGTCATTTTTTCACCATGACATTTGACTGTTCATATGGGTCTATCACCACCTATATCATGTTCCCTTAGAGGTCAAAAACACCAATGTTCCTGAATCAAGTCTTGGAATTGGAGAAAAGCTCTGTAAAACCCTTAAAATTCTACCTGCACGGTTTTTCTAGCCTTTCCCTGCGCATGAACTATTATTCAGTCTATAAACTGCGGAAACTCCCACACTTTTTTCCACTATTACCTGCGCACTCCCGCGAAAATAAAATAAAATAAAAAGTACATTATGGAAGCCTCGATGGTCGAATATTCTCCCAAATGGAAGCTTCTAGAGTCGCGATTAGTTCGAGCTTCATCCCTTCATTCATGGGGATTATCCCATGGTCCATGGAACTCAAAGCCCTTCATGAGAGGAATCGATCCCCCTCTTCATGGAACTGAAACTACCTCCATTTCCCTATAAATTGAGTTCAAATTTCAAGTTGAAGGGTAGATTCTACACACATGGTAGATGCTGAAGAGAATTCATAAGAGTGAAAATTGCTACACTAGTGAGTTTTTGTTGGCATGAGAATGATCACACCCTTGTGTCTATAACTCCATGCTAGTATTCAGAGAGGAAGGCTTATTAGACTAAAGGAGAAACGATTTTTTAGGACCCCGGGAGAAATCTGTACGACATCAAGGCATCAGGTTGTAAGATTACTCTTTTTATTCAAGATAATACATATGGATCTCTTTTTCTCATTGAGTTGTTTCTATGCTTATTGAAATAACATCCATACTTAGACTCCTTGATCACTAAGTTGGATTAGTATTTCCTGATTATTATATGTTGCAGATGCTTTTATCCTTTTTCTTGTCTTTGATTGCAGGTTCTACTTATTGGAGAACCCACTTTGGAGCAACAGGAAAAAAGGCTACATTGAACGTTTGGATTTCAAGGTAGGGGCATGTCCTTTCTACTTTATTATAATAATTCTGAAATGCAATTAATCTAGAGGAAAAGGTTTCCAAATGGATTAATCCATGTAACAAAATGGTGACTCCAATGGTTTCTAGTTACTTGCTGGAGTACTAGGGAGATCACTCTTGTCCGCAAGAGGGATTAATCCATGTAACAAAATGGTGACTCCACTGGGGAACTAGAGCTTAGTTTTCTTTATTTATTTTTTGTTTCAATTTTAAAGTTTTCTGATTTTGACTTCTCTGAGTCTGGTTGGGTAGATAACTTTTAAGAATCTTTAAAAAAGAAAGCTTATTATTTATTTTTTCCAAATTTTTTCCTCGCCTGTGTTGTTTTTAGCATAAAACAGTGTGGCAACCTGCACATATTTTAGTTCAATACAGTGCGCATGCACTCTATTTTCCACTATAAACTGCACACCCCCGGAAAATATTTGAAAAGATAAAATTTCTCTTTTTTAGAGCCAAATAACTTGATTCTTTAAATTTTCCCTGATCTATCTTAGTTGTCAAATCTTGTGTGAGAATTTATTTTTAGCAAATATTTCATTTTTGTGATTTATCATCCTATTTGCATTTTATAAGTGAGAGTTTGCCCTAGTTTATTACTGCTCTATACAAAATATACCTTCACTTGCCTCAGCTTACTGGTATTGATGATATTGTCTTTTTGAGCCATTAGGATAAATGCAAACCTTACTTCTATGAAAATTGATTCCTTTTTCATTTTCAAATTTGGAAGAGATTTTAGCTTACTAAAGCTTGATATAACACTAAAGCATTTTTGGATGTTTTCATTTATGCTGAGATAAGTAGAAATTTTTCTTAGTTTGATTACAAACTAGGAGAAATCATCCTCAAATATTCTAGATAGACTTCAAAATTAGATTTTTCTTTGATTTTGAAATTTATGTTTTTAGATTTTTTAGAAATTGTTTCCTTTGGAAATGGATCGTTTATTGAATTGTAGTTTTTGATTTAATTGTTCAAGGAATTTCATTTCAAAAGAGTAATTGATCATTCTTGCAAATTGAGTTCTTCAAGAAATTGTCTTCTTTTTGAAAAGTATTTTGTTTATGAATGAAAGAATTTGTGTTTTGAAAATTGATAAATCTCTAAAACTTTCCCTTAAATAAGATTCATTGAAAAGAAAGAGTTGCACTTCTCATTTAGATGCATTTAGAGTATTTTTGAGTCGGTTCACAAACATCATTAAAGTTTCAACTCCATTCCCTTTGGCTTAAGCAACAACCAAATTAATACAATGCGTTAATAAAATAAATCTAGATATTTTACATTTTCGAGGGCTCATTCCACCAAAATAGCTTAGGATGTTTTGGAATAGGTTGAAATAAACATTCCAAAATAGTGTAAACAAACAAGTAGAATCTTGCAGTAGGAAAATCCAATTATTGCATTTGTGCTCTGGGAAGCTCTTCTTAAAAGAGTCAAGCACGATATCATGTCAGACCCAGTGAAGTAATCGTACCTATCTCATTGGAAAAGATATAAGATGTGCACGTAATACAAACGGTAAACCTCAGATTAACCATTGTCGAGGAGCCTGGGGTCACTTGTTGGCAAACCTCAAATTTACCATATCGAGGAGCCTTCAAGGGGATTGAGCTTGATACTCTGCCCTTGCATGTATATCGAATTGTAGAATGTTCCCCTAGGTACATTTGATTCTGTTGGTGACCTTAGTTACCATAATCTTCAGGATTTTTCCCAATGTGACAATGGAGTGAAGGTCCCATTGTACCCGGAACAGATGTCGGCTAGACTCACTTGGACTTTCCAGAGGGTACTCTTCACTTCAGGATGGAATAAGTGGAGGGACTTGCACCAGACTATTTCGTTAAGCAGGTTGTTGTGGTAACTGTTCCAACCTCCAAGTTTTCCACATTAGAATTCTACGACGTTGGATTTCATCACCAACTAGTGTTTTTAGTGTAGAAACATATTGTTTGTGTGTGGATTTCCTCTTATATTTTGTAGGCGTGTGTTCAATTTGATTGTTTCCTTAGTGACCTTAGGTTTATTTTGTTGAAATATTTTTTTTATTTCGTGTGTTAAACATTAACCGTGGCTGAATTACCAAGACACTCTGTAGAATGCAAGGGAAACCCCTTGAGTACACATCAAGTCAATTAGAAAATCTTAAATCTGAAAGAGGTCAACCATGAGGAACTGGA